>JAGFNQ010001505.1:168226-331736 GCA_024364735.1 Boesenbergia rotunda
TGTCTCATGTCAGTCCTAGACATGAGAGATACAAAAGAGGGTTTCTTAGGGCGGTAACCAATACCGGCCCTATTGTAGACCGCTCTTTGGGCATTCAAAATCATATCTAAGGTCTTAGAGCTATTTGAGAATTTCTCAAGAATATTCTTGAGCTTCTCAACTTCACTCTTCAAGGATTGGTTTTCCTCTACTAACCCATTATCATGCAAATCACTGATTTCCTCAACCATAGAGGATTTCAGGCTTACAATCTCATGTTTCAAAGATTTAATTTCATCTTCTAGTAATTCAACATGCAAGTCATCAATGTTATCATCCCTAGAGGCTTTCAATTGATCAATCTCTAATTGCAATGCTTTAACTTTATTTTTGGATTTCTTAAGCATACTAGTTAAACATACAATTGCTCTATAACATTTTTCAAGCTCGGGAGAAGTTACCTCTTCATCATCCGAAGATGATGAAGCCGCGTTTGAGGAGCTTGAAGTTTCTTCACTGCCCTCCTCTCCAAGAGCTATGAGAGCCACTTGCCTTGTGCTCTTCTCCTCCTTCTCATCATCGGATGAACTAGAAGATGACTCATCCCAAGAAGCCTTCAAGGCTTTCTTCTTCTTCTTAGATTTCTCTTCTTTTCTTTTAGGTTTCTCCTCCTTTTTAAGCTTCGGACATTCATTCTTGAAGTGTCCTCTCCTACCACACTCAAAGCAAGATGCATTATTCTTATCAAGTTTGGATTCACTAGTATTACCTCTCCTCTTGAAACGTCGATCTCTTCGCATCATCCTTCGCACGAAGTTCGCCATTTCGGATGAAGAGGAGCCACTGCCATCTTCCTCTGAGTTTGACTCGGATTCGGAGGAGGATGAAGATGATGAGATCTCTTTCTCCTTCTTCTTCTCCTTCTTCTTCTTGTTGATCCGGTCCCCTGCAACTAAGGCAATCCCCTTCTCCTTGGGGCCTTTGTTAGCCATTTCATGCAATTCCATCTCACAAAATAAGTCATCTAATTTTACAATAGATAAATCCTTGGATACTTTGTAGGCATCCACCATGGATGACCACAAAGCATTCCTTGGAAATGCTTTCAAAACATACCTCACAAGGTCGCGATTTTCGACCTTTTCATCAATTGAATGAAGTCCATTAAGAACTTCCTTGAACCGGCTATGGAGCTCACTTACCGACTCATTCTCCTTCATGGAGAGATTTTGAAGTTGATTGAGGAACAAATCCCTCTTTGCAATCCTCGAGTCCCGGGTGCCTTCATGGAGCTCTATGAGTTTGTTCCACAAGTCTTTTGCACTCGTGAAGGGACCAACCTTGATGAGTTGGTCTTTGTTCATGCCACATTGTAGAGTGACAACCGCCTTAGCGTCGGCTTCACTCTTCCTTGTTTGTTCGGCAGTCCACCGAGATGATTCGAGTTCCTTGCCTTCATCATCCTTAGGAGGGATGAATCCTTCCTTCACCGCGAACCACGTATGGATATCCATCTTCAAATAATATTCCATCTTTGATCTCCAATATTGGAAGTCGGCGCCATCAAAGAATGGAGGTCGGGTGGTGGAGAAGCCTTCTCTCAAAGCCATCTTGTTGAGAACTCTCGGTTGTTAAGCCGTAAACAGAGAACCTGGCTCTGATACCACTTGTTGGGAACGAGATGGCTATAGAGGGGGGGTGAATATAGACAATCGCTTGCCCCTTGAAAACTTATCACGATTTCTGCAACTCAAATATCAGTAGCACAGCGGAAAGAATGGAAAACAGAGTATGCGGAAAAACCAAATGAATGCAACACACACACAGATAGCAAGATCGCTAACAAGGAGGGTTTACAAGGTTCGGGGATAACTTGCCCCTACTCCTTGGCGTGCCCTTGAGGTGGGCGATCCCTTGATCGTCGGCAGATCAAGCCCCGGTTAACACCGGATATGAAGCAACCTCCTTCTCGGTGGAGAAACCTCTCCACAGCGTGTTTCAAACAATGATATATAATGAGCACAATGAAACAACAACAAGAAGGTCTTACTCAAACACTTAGAGAGGATAAAACACAGCAAGCTTCCCTGAGCTCCACCCAGTGGCGATCTCACGCAGACCCCTGTCTGCTTCGTGTCTTCCCACTGTCGGACTCCAAGCTTCTTGTTTTCTCCTTCAAGCGCTCAAGTATGATGATTGCTTCTCAATAGCTTGCTTAGAATGGTTGAAGAACTCAAGAACAGCAAGCTTCTAGCAGCAGAACGCAAGCACACAAAAAACTTCAAGAACTGCAAGTCATACTGAACTCAACTCTCGCGTTCCTTTTTGTTTCTCCGCCAAGCGACAGGTGACACCATCTCTGTAGCTCCCAGCTACTCAACTGCCAACGCCAGCCTCTACTGAGCTATCTCTGGACTCACTGAGCTCCTCAGTCGAGCTCCAGTCTTAGCTCCAGTCCGCAGCTCGCCGTTGCAACCTGAGATGGGAAAAGGGACAAACCTGCTCTGAGGAAAGCGCGCTTTGACTTCTCCTAGAGTGTTTGAATCCTCCCCTGTCACCTGAAACTCAATCAGAGCATTAGAGCAGAAGATCACGCAGCATATCACATATCAGAAAACATACATCAGCAAATCCGATACGATCAGACACTCTGACCGCGTCTGACAGTGAAATTTGAATTAAAGTGATCGGTCACCGGACCGATCCAGGGTGTGTGGATCGATCACCAGATCGATCCACTGCTTTGCTGGGATTCCCAGCTCTCGCAGCTATACACGCCTGATCGGTCACCAGACCGATCAGGGTGGATCCTGATCGGTCACCAGACCGATCAGATTGGATCCTGATCGGTCACCCAGACCGATCAAAGCAGATGAACAGTTACTTTTTAATCAAACCCAAGATTCCTGATCGGTCACCGGACCGATCCAAGGCTCTGATCAGCAAGGGAACTCACTCACTGTTTGCTCCCTGATCGGTCACCAGACCGATCAGGAGCAAGACAGCAAGGAAGCAGCCTGCTCCCTGATCGGTCACCGGTCCGATCAGGAGCCACACAGTAGATTCCCAATCTCACTGTGCGCTCCCTGATCGGTCACCAGTCCGATCAGACATAGCTGGATCGGTCACCAGACCGATCCACTAAGGAGCAGCGTGCCAATGTCCCTGATCGGTCACCAGACCGATCCAGTGACTCAACCCTAGCCCTCCAAGCTAGGAATTCATCCACCTTAGCCCTCCAAGCTAAGGATTTTTCCATCTAACTCTCCAAGTTGGGAATTTGCACCTAACCCTCCAAGTTAGGACTTTTCACCTAGCCCTCCAAGCTAGGACTTTTCACCTAGCCCTCCAAGCTAGGACTTTTCACCCAACTCTTCCGAGTTAGAACATCATCCAACCTAGCCCTCCAAGCTAGGCACCTGACCCTCCAAGCCAGGACTTTTTCACCTAATTCTCCAGGATGGGAATTTGCACCTAACCCTCCAAGTTAGGACTTTTCGCCTAGCCCTCCAAGCTAGGACTTTTCACCCAACCCTTCCGAATTAGGACTTTTCCAACACCTAACCTCCCAGGTTAGGATTTTCCAACACCTAGCCTTCCAAGCTAGGATTTTCCACACCTAACCTCCCAGGTTAGGATTTTCCAACATCATGCCTAATCCTCGATTAGGACTTAATCATAATCATCACAATCATCACACCTAACCTCCCAGGTTAGGACTTTCCATATCATGCCTAATCCTCGATCAGGACTTAATCATAATCATCATAATCATCCTCCTAAACTGAAATCGTTGTCAACACCAAAACAACAATCAGGTCCAGACTGCATCAACACTCCTCTCTTCTTGTCATGGCCGACCACCACCATAAGAGGATAAGGCTATTTTGGTTTGTTTTATAAAATAGACCAAAGGTTGGTTTATTTTATAAAAGGTTATATAAATTTTATATATATAAATTTTTATAATGAACCAATGGTTGGTTTGTTTTATAAATTTTTATATAATGAACCAATGGTTGGTTTGTTTTATAAATTTTATATAATCATGTCAAAAGAAAGAGAGCCTTGATTATGGATTGATTGAGAAATTATTCGATAATCAAGAAGAAGAAGCTTGATCATGAGAGCCTTGATTATGGATTGATTGAGAAATTATTCCATAATCAAGGAGAGGTTTGCTTGGGAATTAAGAAACCTCTCCCTATATAAAGGACCCAAGGGGTGCCATGGAAGAGGACCAATCCAAGAATTGCTTGGGCTCTCTCCTCTTCTTCTCTCCCTCTCTCTTGGCCGGCCATAGTCCTTCCTTCTTTCTGTTGGTGCTATCTTGGTTAGGTCAGGGTTGACCTAGGTTGACTAGGCTCGGGTGAGCCGATGTCTGATAAGCTTGGTGAGCTTATGTTTGGATGTTTCGATGTTTGATAATTATGTTTGAATGACGTATTATGTCAAGTGGGTCAACGTTGACTGGAGACTTGGCAAGGTGGAAGTCCAGGTGGATCGGGGAGATTGCACGCTGGCACGGGAAAGACCTAGTGGGACTAGGTGAAGTCCAGGTGGATCGGGGAGATCGTACGCTGGCACGGGAAAGACCTAGTGGGACTAGGTGAAGTCCAAGTGGATCGGGGAGATCGCACGCTGGCACGGGAAAGACCTAGTAGGACTAGGCACACCTAGTGGGACTAGGTGAAGTCCAGGTGGATCGGGGAGATCATACGCTGGCATGAGAGAAGTCCTAGTGGGACTAGGCTCACCTAGTGAGACTAGGTGGAAGTCTAAGTGGATCGTGGAGATCGCACGTTGGCAAGGTGGAAGTCTACCGAGAGACTAGACCTAACTTGAGGGTTAGGCAAACTTGGTTGGGAACCAGGTTGAGACCTAATGGGATTAGGTGAAATCCAGGTTGGACAAAAGGGTTGACCGGACACTTGGTAGGGAACCCTAGACTTGTGGATACGAGTTAGGTTGGACCCAATCGATTGGGTAATCGATTAGGGTTAAGTTTCTCGTGACCAGAAGCTTCCTTGATCGATTATGTAATCGATTGAGGAAGGCTGGAATCGATTGACTGATCGATTAAGAGAGTTTGTGTTGCGAGAATAGTAGGTGGCTGAATCGATTGGGTAATCGATTCAGCCTTCCCTTAATCGATTGGTCTATCGATTAAGGGGTTCTTTGATCGATCAGGGTGATCGATCACTAAAGGTTGCGCGAGAGAACAGAGAGGTCCTGAATCGATTGGGCAATCGATTCAGGACACTCGTAATCGATTGGCTATCGATTACGGTTCGAAAACTAGCCGTTGAACAGCTGAATCTGACGTGGTAATCGATTGGGTAATCGATTCAGAAACCCTAGGCGTCGGGTATAAAGGTTTTCACGCAGGTTTGAAGCGCATCTCTTCTTCCTCTTTCCACGCCATCTCAAGAGAAGCTTTGGGGCTTAGTGTTGCTGCACTTCCAAAGTTCTAGAGGCGATCACAAGCTTGAAGATAGCAAGGAAAGCAAAGCTTGAGCTTATTATTGTAAACCTTGTAAGATTTCATTTTGTATATGCTTAGATCTTGTTGTATCTTGTTGAAAGCTTGTAAGAGGTTTCTCCACCTCAAGAAGGAGATCTTTCATAGTGTATGAGAGAGTGAGGAGAGTGGATCCTTGGATTAGTCACCCGTCCGGGGTGGATACCAAGTAAATCCTTAGTGTTAGCATTGCTTGAAGTCTTCCGCGGCGACAAATCATCTACAAACAAATCGGAGCTAATCACCCCCCCTCTAGCTCTCTTACCGGTCCCAACAAGCGGTATCAGAGCAAGGTTGCTCTGCTTTGGACTCATTGCCAAGAGGGCAAGAGCTAGAGGAAGAAGAAGAAGTTGGAAGAAACCCTAATTTCAAGAAGACATCATCAAGAGGTTTCCACTTCAAAAATGGAGTTCGGCTACGACACCCAGGCACCTCCACCATTCGACAAGCCAAATTTCGATCTTTGGAAGTCAAAGATTGAAAATTACTTCTTGATGGAGATAGAGCAATGGTTTGCTCTAATTGAGGGTTTTGAAGCTCCAACAAGCACCAAAGGAAAGCTTCTCAAGAAAAGCAAATGGAATGAGGAGTAAATCAAGAGATGCGAGGCCAATGACAAAGTGACTAAGTTATTGGTCAATCTATTGCCAAGCACCATCTTGGACAAAATTGGGGAATTTCAAGTTGCCAAAGAGCTTTGGAGCAAATTGGCAAGGCTTCATGAAGATCCCTCCACTGTACAAATTCAAGACAAATCTGAAGAGGGAGATTTATCGGAGGAAGAAGATTCGAAAGTGGAGAGGTGCTCAACATCCGAAGATGAAGCTCAAGAAGCCTCCACTTCAAGGGTTGAAGAGGAGCAAAATTTGACATTGACGCCGGAACAAGAAGAGGTTTCAACATCATTTTCCAATGTCAATGAAGAGGATGAAAGTGTCACCCCTACAAGCAAAGGTATAAACATTTCAATTTGTAAAAATAAAGATCATATCATTTGCTTTGAGTGCAGGAAAAAAGGACACTATAAGAGAAAGTGTCCCAAATTGGTCAAGAAGAAGGTGCAAGTGGCACCCAAGACCAAGGAGAAGCCAAAGGAAGTCGGCCCCAAAGTAAAGAAGGATAAGAAGCACATTGTGTGCTTCTCATGCAAACAAAAGGGACACTATCGAAATCAA
Source organism: Boesenbergia rotunda (assembly GCA_024364735.1). NCBI lineage: Eukaryota > Viridiplantae > Streptophyta > Magnoliopsida > Zingiberales > Zingiberaceae > Boesenbergia > Boesenbergia rotunda. The sequence continues at coordinate 174,902 of JAGFNQ010001505.1, forward strand.
TGTCCAAAGGGGAAGGATCCGACCAAGGCAAAAAGGAGGAGCTCAAATCAAGGGAGAGCCTTCAAGAACAAGACTAAGGTACCATTAGGTAATGGTATTTATTTAAATCATGATAATATACATGCTAGAAATAACTTTTATCATTTTAATGCAATTTATCATGAACATAGGAGGCATGAGAAATCTAAGGAAAACTATAGAGCTTTCCATGCTAGGACTACCACATCTAAGGATAGGGAACAAATTAGAAATTTCCAAGGTAGATCTACCCAAAACAAGGCCAAAAGGAAAAATCACCAAGGCAATCTTAGAAAACCAAGCCTTGATGAGGTAATGATTGAAAATCAAGTTTTGAGATCAAAACTTGATAAATTGAAAAAATCCCTTAAGAAAATAGAAAATCTATTTAAGGGATCGAAAATTCAAAACCTAGATTTAGGAAATCAAGGGCCCTCTAAGAGCAAGAAAGGTTTGGGATACAAACCTAAAGCCAAGGATGATGGTCCATCCTATCATAGAGTTTCATATAGGTATAGAACTCAATCTAGGTCAAGGAGTCAAGTCAAGGCAACAAGGGAAGCCATCCCTAGGGCTGACCAAGACAAGATCAACATGACTAAGGCTTCGGAGAAGTCTAAAAAGGTCATTAGGAAGGTATCAAGGGAAGTTATCCCTAATGAATACCTAGAACACCTAAGGAGCACCAATAGGTTTTGGGTTCCTAAGAGTGTGTTCGCCACACCCTAGATAGATCTAGGGAGTGTCAACTCAAATTGGAAGGGTAGTTAACCTAACCTTGATGAAGTTGGCACTTTGGGACATTTTCAAGGAGTTATTGCCCTTGAAAATGAAGGAATCAATTGTTTACTCTAGGAGGAGTAAATTTTTATGTCAAACTATAGTTTTGAAAGATTGAACTCAATAAAGTTGACACAACTAGGTTAGAATCCAAAGATAGGCCAAGTTGGGGAGTTTTGGCATTATCTTGGACATTAGGGGCAAAGCTAGGATTAGCAATGGCTTAGCGATGAGTGATTAATACTTAGATAGGAAATCTAGGTATTTTCCTTTGTGCTACTATGTCATGTTTTGTATGCCTTATTGATAGATTCCATTTTATTGATTATTTGAGTTGCTAAAATCCCTGTTTGATCTATGTTTTTATTGCTAAAATTGTGAAATTGCCTAGGTTTTAGAACTTATTCATATTTTGGACTTAAATGCAAAATGACACATATTTGAGTTAATTGGCCACTAAATTCTTGATTTAATTTTTGTAGGCATCAAGGTTCAAGGATCTAGGGCATATTGGGTCAAACTCGAGTTGGAAGTGGCCCGGATCAGATTATCAAGATCACGATTAAATCTGAGCCGTTCGATTTGAAAGCGGCTAGATCTGAGCCATCCGGGATGATCTGAAGCCATCCGAGCTAGGGCTAGGGTTGATCAAGCACCCTGATCAAGATCTGAAGGTTTCACCACAATCAGAGCTCAATCAACCGTTGGATCAAGCTTGGAGGGCTCTAGAGCGTCCAATCACAGATAGAGTTGATCTGGACCGTCCGTTGCATATCTGGAGGATCCGAGATACCACGAGGCAGATCCTGACCCCAGATCATCATCATAAAAGTTTGGCTCCAATCAGACCAAGATCAGCCGTTGGATTGAAGCAAATCAATCTGGACCGTCCATGCATGAATACTTAAGGAAAATTTTGGCCGCAGCTTCCCTATCGCGTCTTCGCCGCTACAGTGTCTTCCCTTCCGTGTGTTCTTCGTGTTCTTGCGTTTTTCTCTCCATCCGAAGGCGTGATCCCTCGACTCTTGATTCAGAGCTAGTGCTAGGTCGTCGAGGAAGCCATCAGTGAAGTTTCTGGATCAGATTTGCTCAATTCGCAGTACTGTTGAGAGGTTTCCGCAGTTCTGGTCACTTGGCGTCTTTTGATCGGCTGTGCTCGATCACACCCCAACTGAGCTATCTAGAGGGGTTCCCTAGAGAGCTTAGATCATCATCCATCCATTTTCGCACACCGATGCAGCCGAAATGAAGATTCCGAGTGGAAATTTCAGAAATGAAGCAATCTGAACTTGACTCAATCGCAGATGACATTTTCTCCATGATTTGCTGAGTTTGCGGGTCCGATTCTCTCCCTTGCTTGACAACCAAGGAGTACCTGAGCTGAAGAAGGAATCGAGGAGTAGATTTCCTTAGTTTAAATCTTGTTTTAGCTGTAGAATTCAATTCTGTCGAAATCTGTCCTGTTTTCTGCGATTTACAGTTTTCAGTTATCTTAGTTTGTAATTTCTGAGTTGTTTAGTTTAATTAGGATTCTAATCTTCAATGTTAGTAAGTAGGGAACTTGTTTAGTGATAGTTTAAGTCAGATCACAGCTTGCTTTAGTTTTAATCCTTGCGTGCCAACTTCAAATTGCTGCGTGCCAAGTTGTGGGCTGCGTTCCCATATTTTCAGCTTTCTTTCATTAGTTTCAGTTAAGAAATTGCTAGATAAGTTTCCTTGCATCTAGATTAGTTGCTTAAACTTGTTTTGCATTAGCTAGTGTAGCCTTGGATCTATTGCGAAAGAAAACTCTTTAGTAAGCCTTTAATTTCTGCATCCTTAGTTTCAAGCAATTTCATTTCTGAATTTTAATTGTTTCTCTGGTTTTGATCTCAGTTTCGATTTCTTATCTGAATCTGGCTCAGTTCTTCTTCAATTCCATTGTTTCCCAATCGAATAACTCAGTTTTAAGAAGTGGAGTTGAAAGCTCACCAAATTCTTAACTTGAAGCTAGTTTTTGGCAAAAAAGTTACCTTTAGCGTGCCAACTGCCCTTGGCTTTAATTGCATCCAAATTTCAACTTAATTTTGTGGCACAAGATTGTGTCCGAATCAAATAGATTGCACTTACTCAAATCTGATCTTTTTGGCAGTGGTTGGTTCCCCAAAACTATTTAGCTAGCTTAGTTAATTTATTTGTTTGAGTTATACATCTCACAAGTTTTTCATTGAATCAAGTTGTTCATTTTCGTAAATTCCAATCACTGTTTTTACCTTTTTCTCAGCATTCCTTTTGTTTTATAGCAATCAGAAGTTAGTTTCAAAAGAAGAAAATTTTGCAAGTGCTTGAGTAGCCCCCATTAGGATAAGTACTAAGTGTCATTTCTTTGCTTAGTTCCCTTGTTCACTTTCCTTTATTTTTATTTCATTTTCTTTCTCAATTGCAATTTCACTTTCGATTGTATTCCAAACCAAAATCCAAATTACTTATTTGAAACCCCAAAAACGACGCATAACTACAAGTTTGAATCAAGCACGACAACTATCCCTGAGGAAAATACGACCTGTGGCCCCTTTGCTACATTCTTATACATTTTGCTTGTAAAAGGGTTTCCAGCATTTTATTGATATTTAAATTTGATGAGCCCATACATTTCATGACAAATTAATTAGTATATTTGGGCTTGTCAAATTTTTGGCGCCGTTTTCGGGGAATACTGTTAGTTGACTTGTTTGATTTTAGCTTGTACACTTATTGCACATCATTCTTGATTTATTTTTGTGCTTATTGTCATATCTTTGGAGTTGATTTTATCTGTTTACTTGTTTATCTACTTTTACTGCGATTTGTTCTGTTTTTATGACCAGGTCTCTAGGTGCTGAATTAGAAGATTTCGATCCTGAGATTGAGAGGACCTTCAGAGTCAGGAGGAGCCAGGCCATTCTTTCTGAGACTACAGATATCCCTCCACTTCAGACTATCAGCACTCACTCAGGCATTGACATGGCAGACCACCAGAGAACCATGAAGGAGCTCGCAGCACCAGATGCTGCATTTCAGTACTCCAGCATAGCATATCCAAAGCTAGGGGGGAGTTTTGAGCTCAAATCGGGACTTATCAATTTGTTGCCAAAATTTCAGGGTTTATCTGGGGAGGATCCAAACAGACACTTGCACGAGTTCCATGTGGTGTGCTCTACTATGAAGCCTCAGGGCGTTTCTGAAGAAGACATTAAGTTAAGAGCATTTCCTTTTACTTTGACTGGGGCTGCTAAGGATTGGTTGTATTATTTGCCCACTGGACATGTTGCTAGTTGGATTGAAATGAAGAGAGCATTTTTAGAGAAATTTTTTCCAGCATCAAGGACCGCCATTATCAGAAAAAGTATCTGTGGCATTCAACAAGTGGTTGGAGAGTCCCTTTATGATTACTGGGAGAGGTTCAAGAAGTTATGCTCTAGCTGTCCTCAACACCAAATTAGTGAGCAACTTCTTGTGCAATATTTTTATGAAGGTTTATTACCTATGGATAGGAGCATGATTGATGCGGCGGCAGGGGGAGCCTTGGTAAATAAAACTCCGGAGCAAGCTAGAGTACTCATTTCTAACATGGCGGAGAATACTCAACAATTTGGGAGTAGAGCACTCACTACAAGAGGGGTTCATGAAGCTCAAGTGTCGCCTAGTGAACAAAAAGAAAGCAAAAGCTCTTTGTTGGAGAACAAACTGACGGAGTTGGCATCTTTAGTGACGCAAATGGCAGCGAACAATGTGAACCAAGCCTCAAATTCAACAACAACTTCATTTCCAAATCAAGTTACAAGAGTATGTAGCATTTGTTCAAGCCAAGAACATAATTCGGACCATTGTCCAAATCTCCAACAAGATGAATCGGTTGCGGCCTTGGCTAGAGCTCCATTCCAACGAAAAAATGACCCCTACTCTTCTACATACAATCCGGGTTGGAGGGACCACCCAAATTTGAAGTATGGTAACTCTTTTTACCAACAACCGCCTTCCAATCATCAAATTCAGCAAAATCATCCCTCATTTCAGAGTTCACAGCAGCCACAGCATGTTTTCCAGCCACAAAATCAACATTTTCAGCAGCCACAGCAACCTACACAGCCTTCCCAGCAGTTTCAGGACACATTCCAGCAACAATTCCAAGCATTTGATCCTCAATTCCAGCAACCCTATCAAGGGCAGCAAGGCTTTCAGTCATTCCCAGCTTTTCCAGCTCAAAGCCAACACAATTTTCAGCCCACACAGCCCACATATCAGAATTTTCAACCCTACGGTCAAGGGTTTCAAAATCAGAGTTTTCAGCCCTCACCACCTAATTTTCCACCTCAGAATCAGAATTTTCAAGGTCACAACGCCCAGCAATGTTTCCAAGCATATCAGCCATTTGATCAGCCCTCTTATCAGCCCCAAAATTCAAGTTTTCAACAAAATCAGCAATCAAAATTTCAGCCTTCTTCTTCATCCTTTCAAGGTCACTCAAGAAACTATTCTAACCAAGGAGGTTATGGGAGCTCAAGTGGAGGAAATGTACCCCAACAGAGGGTTGATGATATGTTTCAACAAATAATGCAACAACAACAAGCTTGGCAACAACAACAACAAGGTTGGCAACAAAACATTGAGAGGCAAATAGGGCAATTGGCGAGTGGGATCAATCACAATCAAGCTCAAGGATCAAATCAACTTCCTTCCCAAACTGTTCCTAATCCCAAAGGGAATGTGAGTGCTATATATTTGAGGAGTGGGAAGGTCACCTCAAGTCCAAAGAGTCCAAGAGCAGAATTTTCAGGAAACCGGACAGCTTCTCCAATTCCGGCCCAAAACCACACTGAAATGAGTTCAAATTCAGCTGATTCCACCCCTAGCCCGTTCCCAACTCAGTCCTCGAGCAACCCTCCAAATTTGGTGGCAAACGGAGAAGAAATCAGTGCCGAGACGCAAGGGACAGCAGCCACTACGCAGGGGACAGCAGGGCAGAATTCAGCCTCTCCACTTCCGGCCAAAGAAGATGATTTTAGGGTTCCTTTACCTTTTCCACAGGGGAGAACTCCAACCAAAAGACAAGGGGAGAAGGAGAAGGCTAAGGAATTTAATGAACTAGTGGAGCTTTTCAGCAAAGTGGAGATCAATATACCTTTGTTGACCATGATCAAAAGAATTCCAAAGTATGCTAAGTTTTTGAAGGATCTTTGTGTTAACAAAAGGAAGCTTAAGGAAAATGAATTGGTCAGCATTGGGAAAAATGTTTCTTCGCTTATCCATACCCTACCTCAGAAATGTGAAGACCCTGGGATGTTTACTGTTTCTTGTGAGATTGGGAGCACCATATTTCACGATGCTATGTTAGACTTAGGAGCTTCTATAAATGTGATGCCCAGGTCAGTCTTTCAGATGCTCGGCATAGGCCCTTTACAGCCCACTGGCATGATGATACAGCTAGCAGACAGGAGCCAGACACGCCCAGCAGGTATGATTGAAGATGTTTTGGTGAAGGTAAAGGAGCTGATATTTCCTGCTGATTTCTATATTTTGGATATGGAGGGAGATTACTTGGCACACCGTTCTCCACTTATTTTAGGCAGGCCTTTTCTGAAGACGGCCAGAACGAAGATTGATGTATATGCCGGGACACTTTCTATGGAGATAGGAGATACGGTGGTACAGTTCAGCCTTTTCGATGCTATGAAGCATCCGATAGAGGATCACTCCATCAGGAGCATGGATCTTATTGAGGAGCTGGTGCAGACAGAGTTGGAGGCTGAGGGATTTCTGGAGGATAGTGCTAGAGGAGCTACAGATTCAGAGGAGGCTGAGAGAGTACTGACTGTTGATACTGAGGATTTTTCAGAAGATATTTCAGACACACTTCCAGTTGGAGAGTTTATTCTAGGTGTAGGGGATTGCACAGAGCCCCAAGGATGACCTATTTCAGTTGAGCGCCTATTAGAACTTGAACCTGATACGGACTCTATACTTGACCAGGAGGGAGCTATGGACACATCTATCATTGTGGGACCTCCAGGTATTTTTCAGCGCGATCAGGTAAGTATTTCTTTTATTTTTTTGGATACATCGAGAGAGGCACCAAAAGTTGATTTTATTGGCTGCGATACTTTTCTTGATTTGTCATGTGTGGGAAATAATTCGAAAAATTTCATTGGAACATCCAAAATAGATTTCATTGATTATGATAAGTGTCTTGATGCATTTTGGGTAGATATTCATTGTAAAAAATTCTTTGAGATGCCTAAACTTGATTTTATTGGATGTGATTCATTTTTGGATAAATTGTATGCAAAAACTGATATTATTTTATTTCCTTCGTACCCTGCACACTCTAGAGGGGTAGTACATTGTTTTGCAGGGTCCAGGAGACTTCTGGAGTGGGAGCTTTATCTGAACAGACTCAAACCTCCTGAAATGTGTCCCAAAAAGAATAAAGAGGGAGTAGATTTTACTTTAATTCAAAACACTCTACCTCTTACATGGGTCTTGTATTTAAATAATCTTCGTCCACCTGAACAGGTTGCAGTTAAATCCAAGTGTGGGGGAGCGATGCACAGTGAAGTGGAACAAATGGAAGAAGCTCTTTCGCACACCCTGACTCCTTCACTACCGCGGTGGAGGCTTTTTCTTGACAGACTCCGACCGCCAGAAATAAAAGGGAGTTTGATTTTTGTTGCCTTTTCCTTTATTGCATGTTTTCACTCTTAAAAAAAATGAGTTCTTGTTAATAAATAAGTGAGTAGAGTAACATGACATGAATAAAATCATTGTAATTACCATGTATTTCATTCTAGCACTTTTTATTGCATGATTAGAAATAAATGTATCCCTTAGGTTATCTCAATAGCATTTTAGAGTCTTTTGGAAAATAAATTAAATTCGGTTGTCAAAACTTAGGGTTTGAGTTCATGGATGAAATCTTTGATGCTTGAGTACGATTTTGCTTTGGATTCTTAATTGAGAATTTGAGATGGATTATTTTTACCTAGTGAGAGTAGCCTTATTTTGTGATACACACATGTCATTGTACTCTAGAACTTGCTTAGGTTCTTTCAAAATCATATTTCAATGGTTGGATCACATCTATAGGGACTAATCATTGTATTCACCTTTCCACATCTATTTGTCCATTCTACTCTAGTTGTCTTTCCTTATTGCTAATCTTAACCCTAATTTTTCTATGGACTTGTTTGCTTGGGATATTTTTCTTGATGCTATTTTGCCCGAGACGGACAAAGATTTAAGTGTGGGGGAGTGATTAGTGATTTGGGAAGAAATTTTTGTCAAGGATGCACTTCATTTCGAAAAAATTTTTTGCCAAGTGAGTGATGTTTGGTGCCAAAAGTAAGCAAGAAGAAGTGGTTCGAGTTGGAAGCAATTGGAGTTGAGATTCTTCATTACATTGCAGGTGAAAACAAGCTGAAGAAATTCGAATGGAAGGCTGTAAAAGATGGGAAGGCAGCTATCTAACATCCTAATGTCGAATTGAAGTTAAACAAGTTGGAAATTCTGTTTGGATTAGAAATTGAAGTGAAGAAACTGATTTGAATTCCGGAAATGAATTAATTGGAGCTGCATTTCTTTATGCCAATGTGATGATCAGTCCACTTGAAACACTTGAGGAGGGAGTTGATCAGATTTGAAAGTTGAAAAGTTGAAGAACGGAAGCTGAAAACAAGCTGAAGACAACCCAATTTGAAGGCTATAAAAACTGCATTTGAAGCTTGAAACAAAACAATTCAGAGGATGAATTGCAGTTGGAAAAATGCAATGAAGTTTAAAGAGAGAGTAAAAGCTGGAAAATCTGAAGCATTAAGCCATATTCTAGAGGCGATCACAAGCTTGAAGCAATAACCCTAGGCGTCGGGTATAAAGGTTTTCACGCAGATTTGAAGCGCATCTCTTCTTCCTCCTTCCATGCCATCTCAAGAGAAGCTTTGGGGCTTAGTGTTGCTGCACTTCCAAAGTTCTAGAGGCGATCACAAGCTTGAAGATAGCAAGAAAAGCAAAGCTTGAGCTTATTATTGTAAATCTTGTAAGATTTCATTTTGTATTTGCTTAGATCTTGTTGTATCTTGTTGAAAGCTTGTAAGAGGTTTCTCCACCTCAAGAAAGAGATCTTTCATAGTGTATGAGAGAGTGAGGAGAGTGGATCCTTGGATTAGTCACCCGTCCTGGGTGGATACCAAGTAAATCCTTAGTGTTAGCATTGCTTGAAGTCTTCCGCAGCGACAAATCATCTACAAGCAAATCGGAGCTAATCACCCCCCCCTCTAGCTCTCCTACCGGTCCCAACACTTTCTTCTTGCCGTGAGCACAAGGAGAAGCATCAAGGCGACGAAGTTCTTCCTTGCGACGATCTTCCTCTTCGGCCAGCCTTGGTGGTGAGTCTTTCGATTTGATTACTCTCTCGATTTTCGTCGTGTTCACGGAGAATCTAGTAGTTCTCATGAACACGAAACTCGTGGCTTAGCGAAGTCATCCCGACGATACTCGGCGTGGATACGAATAGAGGCGGAGCTTTCAAGAGACGCTAACGGTTGGATCTCGTTCCTTCTTCCATGTTACGCAAGGTAATTCGTAGAGTAATCTCCTTTTCTGCAAAAATGTTATATTACGATTATGTGAACACATTGCATGCTTAGGATATGTGTTAGAATAATTTAGGAAATTATTCATGCTTTTGTTTCCGCTGCATGTAATTATGTAACAATTACAATACGTGTCCGTGTTGGCATGCACCCGGTCCCAACACAAAGTCCCTCGGATGTGCACGCAAGCCTCCAGCTTGCCTTCATGCCATCCTTCACCGTACCGAGACCGTCCAGTCAAACCCATATGTGTAACCTGTACAACCTGCACACTCAACATACACATATAAGAATACAAGTGAAAACCTAACTTAAACCCTTTGCCCAAACATCAAAACCTATGGTCACTCCAGACCATCTTAGGACCGATTGCTCCAACAATCTCCCCCTTTTTGATGTTTGGCAATCCGTTTAAGTTAGGGAAAGCAAAATAGTAGACAATGGCAAAAATAATGCATATGCAATGCATACATGGATCCTATCCCAAGGCATCCTACACCTAACCCTCCAAGTTAGGACTTTTCACCACCTAGCCCTCCAAGCTAGGACTTTCACCAAAACGGGCTTTTTAAAGCTTCTTCCAAGCTCCCCCTACATTGGACTTACAATGGCTTTTTAACAACCTCTCCAAGGTTTCCCTTACGCCAAGAATGGAGAAACCATGCACCCCCTTAATTTCAGCTCCCCATAAACCTAGGGTTTCTAGCAAAGGTAAGTTTGGTTTCCCGACTTAAACCAACACTTCTCCCCATTTGCCTAACATCAAAAAGAACCCAAAAATATCTCAATTATTGGTTCTTGTAATTTCCAATGATCCTAAACAACGTGTACTAACCCCCCATACACTTGTTTCTTATCATTTGGACCAAAGTCAGCTGTTGGATACCCACACCAGCCCTGACCAGTCGACTCCCCCAAGGCAGTCGACTGATACTCTGATTTCAGTCTTTTCTGGCCAAATTCAGAATTGCGCTAGAAATTTCACAAGTCTCCAAAAATTCCTAAATTTTATGGAGAACTTTGTGGTATCCATACCTACTTGGGAAAAATACATTTCACCATGTATCTATCCCCATTCCCAAGATTGGTACAAAACCCAAAAGTTTTCTTATGAAGATTAATGCAAATAGGAGACAACCTTCCCCTTAACCCATGCCTTCTCCCAATTTTCATTTTCAAAGGGTTAAGTTCTACCCAACTTAACACCCTAACACCAAGTTAGGTTCTACCCAACATAACAACCAAGTTCTTCTCCCTTGGACACTATTAAAGGCATGTTCCCCAAGCACCCTTATCCCTAGTGTCAATAAGAACTCAAAAAAACTTTAAACACTCCAAAAAGGTTGCAAGCACATTTGCTAGGACATACCCTATCCTAGAAAACTATGATTTGATTAAACTATCACATGTGCTTGACTTTTTGATACATTGTTCTAATTTCTTCAAAAGTTTGGCATTTGTATCAAATTGAAAATCAATCTAAGATTCCATGTGTTTTTCAAGACTCACACTTATAATTTCACACATGGTGTTGTCCTTAATTCTTTTCTCTTTTTCCTATGTATCGTAGTATGACAACCTCTCTCTCAACCCTAGACACATAAGGAAGCTTCCAAGGTCTTATCATTCAAAAGTCATCCAATGAATTCTAAAACTTCTAAACCATATGATATCACACCATAAAATCTTATATTCTCACAATCATTTCCTATGGTTTCAACTTTTGGAACTTCTGATCATCCACTAGGTCTATTCTACCTCAGCCCTCACTGATCAGTCGACTGCCCAAATGGCAGTTGACTGCAAAAACATACAGTATGCATTTTAGCCCGGACCAGTCGACTGCCCCCAGGGCAGTCGACTGATACCTGATTTTCAGGTTTTCAGGCCGAAATTCAGAAATGCCCTAAAATTTCTACAAATCTCCAAAAATTTTGAAATTTTGTGGGGAGACTTGTGAGGCTAATATCTACTTGGGAAAAATACGTTTCCAAATAAATGTACTCCGGGTCCCAAAATTGGCATGAAATCCAACTCCTTTCTAAGGTTTATCACTTTAACTCCTCCAAAAAGTTCTAATCTAGGCTTCTCTTCAATGCATCCTCTTATGATTGATCATAATTCATTCCTAGCACTGAATTACCTGGTGTTTGTCCATTAAACCTTAATTTTACCAATTATAACCTCATTCTCACCATTCTCTCCCTAAAACTCCATTTAATGTGCTAAAACTTAGGATTAAGACTTAGCCAAGTCTTCCAACCCTTCTTGGCACATTTCACCTAATTTTCTAGGAGAGAAACTTTTGAGATCCATTTACCATGGACCCCAAAGGCTCCTAGAGCTCTCCTTTGAGTTCTGAGTCCTAGCCACCTCCCTAGGTGACTCAATCCACACTAAGCCACACCGATGTGCCCCCCGGTGATTCTTGATCTTCAAAATGGACCTTCTTAACCTTGGACACCTTGTTCTTGGTTAAGTCACCCTTTCTACCTTTTGATGACACCCACTTGCCATCCTTAGACTTACCCTCCTTGCCATGATTATATGCTTTCCCAACATATTTCTTTCCATCTACCTTGGAGGTCTTAGACCGGTATCCCAAACCCGATCTATCGTAGTTGGGTTTTAAGCTACCCAACACCATGTCTAAGCCCTTAGATCCAATCGTGAATCTTTCTAGGGCCTTTTCTAATGTATCAAGCTTTGCCCTCAAGGCTTGATTTTTCCTTTCTAGAGTTCTAACCATAGAACCCATATGTCCACCTTAGACATTCCTTTCCTTTTTGGGATTAATGCCATCATTTTTAGGTACAAGGGTCCTAGGTTTGTGATGATGCATGTTTTTCTTGAGATTTTGACCTACCTTGTTATTCCTAGTCCTATCATGATATTTAAAACCATGGTTATGCACCATTAAGCAACTTTCATCAAAACTAGCATGCATGGAGGAATGACTAACATGATTTTTACTATGCAAGAAGGAACTTGACATTAACTTGCTTTTTATTCTAGGGTTAGGAAGTACCTCCCTTACCCTTGAAGTTCCTCCTTGATGTGGACTTCTTTGCTTTCTCCTTTCTTCTTTCTCCCATCTCCTCAAGTGGTCCATCTTCTTGAACTCTCCACTCTTTGGACACTTGGTGTGGTAGTGTCCTAGCTCACCACATGTGAAGCATCGAATCCTCTTTTTCTTTTCTTGGGCTCCTCCAATCCTACAACCCACGTTAGATTTAAATCGAATGGACTCGGGTTTAGATTTTACCTCCTTCTTACCTTTCGGGCACTTGTCCTTGTAGTGCCCCTTTTCGTTGCAACCAAAGCATGTGATGTGCTCTTTTCTCTTGGCTTTGGTGGAAGCGGAGGTGGAGGCTAGGTTGACTTCTTCAACCTTGGATGATGTAGATTCTTCCTCTTCATCCGGTATAGTTGAGGGTCTCTCCTCCCCCTCAATTCTTGAGATTGATGCTTCCTCTTCTTCTCTTGAGGAGGTTGATGATCTTTCACCTAATTCTTCTTCCTCTTGAGCTATCGAGTTCACTTCCTCGGGTTCTTCCACCACTTGACCTCGTGTAGGGTTTTTATGAAATTCTTCTACTTTGATCCACAATTCATGTGCATTTTTGTATGCTCCTACACCATTCAAAACATTAGTAGGCAACGTATTAAGCAATATGTCAATTACCTTTCTATTCGCCTTGGATTGATTTTCTTGTTCTTGATTCCAATATCAAGGTCTAAGCCTCTTCCCGTGCTTATCCTTTGGAATCTCGAAGGGCTCTTCAAGCGCAATCCGAAGGTCCCACTCCATTCTGAACCACGTCTCCATCCGTGACTTCCAATACCCGAAATCGTCATGGTCGTAAGCCGGCGGAGTGTAGATGTTGTCCCCCAACTTATCTTCCATTTTCTTTTCCCTCTAGCGTGTACTCCCTCGGCGGTTAGTCCGATCAAGAGTGGTCCTCGCTCTGATACCAACTGAAGGATCGTTTATGGCATGCTAGAGGGGGGTGAATAGCACTTTTTCGTCGTTTTGATCTCTACAAGGTTGTTAACGCAGCAGAAACAATAATATGCAAAGTAAATAAGAAATAACAATGCTAACAAACCAGATTTACTTGGTATCCACCCCGGTCGGGTGACTAATCCAAGAATCCGTCGGTGGATCACTCCCGAGATAACCTCCGGCTAGTCCTTGTCGCTCCTTGTGGGTGGAGAAACCTCGCCACAGCACCTTGACACGATCTGGACTCAAGAGACTACTAACAAGCCTTAACCAAGCTTGTTTCGTCAAGAAACTCAGCCACCATGAAGTCCTCTTTAAATAGGACTCGGGGCTGATTTCTCGCTACCAGTCGATTGCCCCCTGGTGCCAGCCAAATTCGACCGTTAACACCCCCAACGTTCGAATTTGCCTGCTTACCAGCCACCTACCAGTTGACTGCTCCCAGAGCAGTCGACTGGTCCCCAGCTGAATCCCTTCCCGAGTACATTCACACAACACTCGATCCTCACGACTCGACTGACTCCTCATCCGCAGCCTCGACTGTTGCCTTCGCGCCCTCTTTATCTTCGGCTCCCGTCCCTCGGATGCACGCAAGCCTCCAGCTTGCCTCCATGCCATCCTTCATGCATGCCTCGAAGTCCGCACCTCTTAGCTCATCATCCCTGCTCACCAAAGTCCCTCGGATGCGCACGCAAGCCTCCACTTGCCTCCATGCCATCCTTCACCGTACCGAGGTCGTCCAGTCAAGCCCATATGTGTAACCTGTACAACCTGCACACTCAACATACACATATAAGAATACAAGGGAAAATCTAACTTAAACCCTTTGCCCAAACATCAAAACCTATGGTCACTCCGGACCATCTTAGGACCGATTGCTCCAACAAGACGCCTCAATGCCATGCCAACACAATGGTCACCTATGTTTTTGGACTATAAATAACTCCTTAGAGTTAGGAAGAAAGGACAACAACTTATATTGATTTTCCTATTCATTTTGAACTTTTAGAGTTTGTAAGAGGGCTTCTCCACCTTCCATGAAAGAGGCATTTTAGTGCGCTTTCACTGATTTGGATTTGCAACCATCCTGGTTGCAATCAAGTAAACTGTAACCTCTTCCTTTTTATACTTGTTTATGCTTTTGCTTGTTTTAATTGTTGTTTAACTAATTTCTATCTTTGCTAAAGAATTTTGCAAAAGATCTAGTTTAATTTGGCAAAGCTATTCACCCCTCTCTAGTCAGTCTGCACGGGACCAACAAGATTCACATGCTTTGTTCAACTGATGAGATCAGTCGATTGATGTTGTACATCAATCGACTGTTGGGACCGGGTGCATGTTGACATGGATGCGGGTTCGTAATTTTAAAATTAATTACGTGCAGCGAAAGGATTAGCATAAATAATTTCTCAAATTATTTAACCACACATCTAAGCATGCAATTTTATCTTGTGTAGACATGATCATATATTTAAAATTTTGCAGAAACATAAACTAATTTACGTATTACCTCGTGTAACTCGAAGGAAGGGATGAGATCCAACCGTAAGCGTCCCTTGGAAGCTCCGCCTCTATTCGCGTCCATGCTGAGTATCTTCGGGATGACTTCGCAAAGCCACGATTTTCGTGTTCTCGAGAACTACTAGATTCTCCGAGAACGCGACGAGAAAAACCAAGAGAGAAGTCGGAAGACTAACCACAAAAAGATGGCCGGAGCTTCCTTCTCCGGCAGCAGGTGGTGGTCGGCAAAAGATCCTTCTTGGGGCTGGTTGGCGCACGGCAAGAAGGGGAGAAGAGAAGGAGACAAAGAGAGGGAGAGAGTCTATGCCTTCATCACTTCGATTATTTTCCAAGCCTTGCTTTGGATCCTTTATACAGTGGTCTCTCAACCATCAAGCCTCTCAAATATGGAATAACTTATTCCATCATGCCAAGTTTGATTTTATATCATGGTTAAAATCATATTTTAATTCATGATAAAAATCAATCAAGTCTCTTTTCTCTTATGGAATAAATTTCCTTATCATGGTAAATCAATCCATGATTGATTTTATAAAATAAACCAATCCATGGTTCATTTTAATTTCCATGAAAAATAAACCAAATCTTGGTTTATTATATATAAAAATTTATATCATCCATAATTTTATAAAACAAACCACACTTGGTTTATTTTATAAATTGAACCAAAAACTTAGTTCTCTCCCTTTGTTGTGGCCAGCCAAGCAAAGAGGATGGAGGCCCTCTTTGGCCGGCCCATCCAAGCCACGCCCCAATGAATTAAACTTATTTAATTCATCTATCAAGTCTTCAAAATACTTAGCCATGTTACGCTTCCGATGCGTCACTGAAAAATTTAGATTCGACTTATCGTTTGGCTCAACCAAACTTCATCTCTCTTGATTGGAAAATCTAATTTTCAACTCGTTTTAAATCCCTAGGATTACTCGTAGTACGTGTGACTAAATAGGCTTTCGATTTATGTTGGTCGTCTATAATTAATCAATTATAGAACGATCATGAGTGGCACTTAGTAGTACATCATGATCCCCAATTAATCGAAAGATCAACGGTTGACCTCAGAAATAATTCTGAAACCCTTCAGCAGCTATAATGAATCGTGTCCCATTCCCTTCACCATCTTATACCCACTTGGTTCAGGACATGGTCTATGTATGTCAGTCCTCACTAAGCTGACTACGTCACACCTAGCCCAAGTAACGTTTTCTCGTCCTACGGATTCTAATTACTCTCATGTATTTAAGAGATTCATACTCTGAACATGTCATGCTCTGGCCAGAGGCTTCGAGTAACAATCCGACAATAGGCCTCGGGTATACATCTCCTCGCAAGGAGTGGTAAATCCTTTGTAGGTTGTTCAAACATCTTCGGGCACTTCGATTATACCCAATCATCCTGGGTCCACACCTCCTTGGAGATGCTTGCTTAAGATGTCAAAGTATAAGTCTCCATGACCAAGATGACTTGAACACCGCAAGTCAAAGGAACATCGCACTTAAGCTATAGTAAGAACTTCATTGACATATCTATATGTAGACTACCATATGAAGTTTTACAGCCAGTCACTCCAATGAACTAGTTCCCTTAACTAGCATTCATGTTTATCTTCGGACATCTCAATGTCACCAGCCAGTGAGAATCAGCTGATTAGAAAATAACTCATGCTAGTCTCAACAGAATTAATAGTGTCCGTATTTATCAATTTATCGACTAGGGACAATTTCAATACTTCACAATTGCACATGTAGAGATAATCACTAGTTGTGAATTCATCACAAATTCTCTCATGCTGTGAACTGTATTGCGGACATTCAGTAAATGAGTTTAAGATATCAATCAAATACACAAACATGTATACTCAAATAGTGAATATTCATTTATCAAAATAAATGATTACAATCATAAGGCAATTGTCTTAGGACACTTCTCTCATATCACTAACAAACGACTGATGTCGAGTTGAAGTGGGCAAAAGCAAGTCAGGCTCGCATGCTCAGTTCAACTGATGGGATTCATCAATCGATTGATGTCGATTTGGAGTGAGTAGAAGTGAGTCATACTCGCATACTTAGTTCAACTGATGGGATTAATTGATTGATGATGTATATCAGTCGATTAACATTTAAATTAGAGACAAAATCAGATAGATTTTAGAAGATTGAGTAGTCATTCAATGGTATGAACAATTGTTAGAGACTAAACCAATTGATTGATGTTGTGCAACGATCGATTGATGTCTGAAATAAGGGTTTTGACCTAAGAATGAATATTAAAGCAAAAGAAAACATTTTGAATGAGTAGAACTCTCATCCCAAGCCAAGGTTTTCGTGCCATCTGATTGTCGTGAAGTTGTTGAGCTCGACCTCCTTATTGGTGCAAGCATTTGAAGAAGAAAAAGTCAACTCACTCAGGTAACTCATTGTAACTTTTTCTTGCTTCATTTTGACCGGTGTATCATGTAATCTTGCTGTAAGAAGGTTTCTTCGTCTTTGATTTTTTTTTTTTTTTTGAGAAGGGGAAGGTTTAGTGGAAGAAGAGTGTTATGAGTGAATCCTTGAATTAGTCTTATCAAAATGGTGGGTACCAAGTAAAATCGGCATGTTAGATTATGTGTGTTGTGGTATGTCATTGCATCAACATTCCACTGCATTATCAATTAAGATGAGATTGGAGCTATTCAATCCCTGTTATAACTCGCAAGGTCCTAATATTAGTGACCTAATAGGTAGATTTCAAATACAAATTAAAGTACTGTGTACATTCAAATTTGATTCTCACATGGGTCCTAACACCGATTTAATGGTGTCAATTTACCCTGAATTCACGCTCTTTTTAAATGATCAATGACCTTGGAAAACTGAATTTGGAAAGAAAAAAGGACAAATTTAGTAAATTAATAAGAGTGTAACAGTATGAATTTAGTATGTATTTAATTTCTTTAAAAGCATCAAATGCGCGTGAAAAAATTAATTGAGTAAATGAGACAATAACAAGAATATTTCGAATGACTTTATTGTTGTATTAATTGGTAGAATAAACCTAAAATCTTAAAAATACTATATGTTTTGATTATATTATAGTTCACTAAAAAACTAATTGATTTTATTTAGATTTGCACTAATATTGACATTATACAAACTAAACACACCTATTATTCCTTTAAATTAAAGTTATAAAAACTATGTTAAAATAAATATAAATTACATACATATATAGATTTGTTTTACTAATAAAATTTATCTTTTCTTCTAATTCATTTCACATTTTATCTTGTGTTTAACCATGCATCTAGTAAGTCAAAAGCATGTTAATTAGTACTAATTAAATGACAAGGTATTGATTAAAGTACTTTTTATTCTTCTATAAGGGGATCGTATCGAACGGTTCCAATAGGTACAATATATAACTCATCAATAATGTGATATTATATAACCTACTAGTAAGTTGATCACTACTTGAAATGATATAAAATGACTTGTCTTTTATTTAATCATCAACTTGATCTGTCATTGACTTACCATTGTTTGATTGGCTCTTGAATTATTTTATTGTTATAAAAAGACTCAATGGACCAATATGATTTAATGTTGTCAATTTTCCATGAATTCAAGCTCTTCTTAAAAGTATTTTTACTTTGAAGACCTTAAAAAATTGTATTTGGAAAAAAGACAAATTTAATAAATCAATAAGTGTGTACAGTATTAACTTTAAAGGCATCAAATGGTGTGAAAAAAGTATTTGAGTAAGTAGTAAGTAATTAAGACAATAGCAAGAATAATTCTAATGACTTTATTCTTGTATTTTAATTGGTAGAATGAACCTAAAATACAAGAAACTATATGATTTGAATATATTCTAGTTCACTAAAAAACTAATTGATTTTATTTAGATTTACACTAATATTGACATTATACAAACTAAATTGAACACACCTATTATTCCTTTAACTTAAAGTTATAAAAACTAAGTTAAAAATATTTTCAAATATACATTACATACATATACATATATAGCTTTCTTTGACTAATTAAATTTATCTTTCTTCTATGTCATTTTGCAATTTGTGTATCTTGTGTTTAAACATGCATGCATCTTGGTCAAAAGCGTGTTAATTAGTACTTTTTAGATCACAATGTAATGCTTAGAATATTAATACGAGGATCGTGCCAAAGGGTTCGGTAGAATATATAACTAATCAATAATGTGATATTAATTATATAATCCACTAGTAAGTTGATTACTTGAAATCATATAAAATGACTTATTTTTTATTGGATCATCAACTAATTATTGACTTGCCGTCGTTAATTTATTCTTTTATATTCCTTGATCTTCCCTGTAACTTAATGCCGAGCTTTAATTAGTCCTTTCACTTTCTATTTTTCTTTTTACCTTTCCTGAAGAAAAAAAAATCGTTATTCTGCCGGGTATTCTCCCTATTTAATTTAAACCCACGCAGCGATGGTGGTCACTTCATCTCTGCAGCTGATCAATACGCAAGCGATGGCGACTGTGAAGCTTGTCGGGTCGCCGATGTCCGCTAAGGTGGCGAGGGTGCTGACATGCTTCTTCGAGAAGGACATTGAGTTCCAACTCATTCGCGTCGACAACTACAAGGGCCTCCTAAGGAGACTCCCTGAGTATCTCAAGCTGCAGGTTGTGTGTGTATAAATATACATATGTGTCTTCTCTTATTAACATTTTGTAGAACAGATATATATTATGCTTAAGAATTGAAGTTTCAGTACTCTTCGTTGTAGCCCCTCGGACAATCTCTCACTTTCGAAGACGGAGGACAGACCCTCGTCGGTAAGAGAACTAGTTAAAAAAAATCGGAATGTTGTTTGATAAACACATTAATTATCCATAAATTGAATTATAGATGTGCGCGGAATCTGCCGGCACTTAGCGGAGAAGTACGCGGGGCAGGGGAACAAGGACCTGCTCGGATCCTGCACGGTGGAGCGCGCCTCCATCGAGGAGTGGCTGCTGATGGAGGAGAAGAAGTTCGATCCGGCCAGCTCCACCGTCGTCTTCAACGTCGACTTGGCGCCGCTGCTGTCGATGGAGCAGGATAAGGACGCCGTGGAGAGCAGCAAGAAGGAGCTCGACGCCGTGCTCAACGCCTACGAAAAGCGCCTCGACCAGACCAAGTACCTGGCCGGAGATAAGTTCACGCTGGCCGACCTTTCCCACCTCCCCAACGCCCATCGCCTCGTCAAGCACGCCGACTTCGGGGAGCTGTTCACCTCCAGGAAGAGGGTGGCTGAGTGGTGGAAGGTCATATCCAGCCGCCCCTCATGGCAGAAGGTCGTCGAGATGCAACAGGAGCCTCCCCACATCATCTAATCTGCTAAATCTAATCTAATAATCAGCGGATCGGAGTGCCTATTACTTGATCATCTGTGTTTTTTTTTGTTTGATTGTCGTCGTTGCTTTGTGAGTGTGTGCTCGACTCCAATGCCCTTGTCGCCGTTGGAGTTCGTCTCTTTACTTTGATGCTAAGTGTTGGTACTAAATCAAATAAAAAGATGGGGAGAGATCTAAAACAAAAGCCACATTGGCTCTGATCTTGCTACTGATTTGGATCAGGTTGAACACCTTCATATATCAGAAACACAATTGAACCAATCCTGATCGACTTCTCGTAATTGGATCAAACAAATCTCCCCCAGTACATGAACAAGAGATTTTAGTCTAATCGTTCCGAGCGCACAAAATGAAATGGCCATCATTAAATTGATTTGGATCATAGTCCGTGGGTCTAATTGATCTAACGAGAATGTTTATTGATTTACCTTTTTCTCTGGGTCCAAAGAGAATAATTTCAAAACTTGTATTTTACAATTAAGCATTTGATGTTATGTTGACGGGCAAGCTGATTTGATCAGTCGAATTGCCGACCTCCAAATTTCTTGAGCAATAGGACCTGCCGAGCTGTAAGTACCCCAGGTAGATTTTGACGTGGTCACAAGTCAAATTAGGTCCTGTTGTGTTTTTATCCTTGTGTCTAAGTGTGCAAGAGCGTAGGAGCGCAGGAAGTCAAGCGGAAGACACAGTGGTTGAGTAGGATGACATGGAAAGGGAGACGAGAGGTTTGGTGCATCTGAGAGACGCGGAATTCTACAGAAGAGTACGCCGGTGGAGCGAGAAGGACACATGCGATGTCCGAGGGTTGAGAAGTCGGGGGAAAGCACGATCGAGGAGAAGGCCGGAAGAGAATTCGGGTGAGCCCGACTCTGGAAAGCCCGAAAATCACCCAAGAAGACTCTCGCTGGATCGATACTGGTCAGCATGGAACTGACCAAAGTCACTCGGGCGCCCCTATGCTTTAGGGCGCTAGGGCTCTCGGGCTCTCGGGCATCCGTATGCTTTAGGGCGCCTGAGAATGAGGGCGCCTTTATTCCCGGGCGCCCCAGTGCATACAGGTGCCCGAGATGTGATTTCTATCCATAGATTAGCTATTTGCAAAGCGGATAACTTCCAGGCCACATGTCAGGTGCCCCCAAGCACTCGAGCACCCCTGTTGTGCCATGTCAATATTCAGATAAAGTTGACCGGGGCTATAAATAGGTCCCCAGAGCTCAGTTCCAAACATCTATTGCATTGTACTCGAAATTTATTTTAGTTTTCCACTGTTTTCTGAGCTTTTCATTTTGTAAAGAGGTTTCTCCACCCCAAGGAGTTCATCTGGAGTTTGCATTATATTTTGCGTTAGATTAGCAATCTTCCTGGTTGCAAACCAAGAAAACTTGTTTTCCTCTTTTTCTTTTGTTTATTGCTTTAATATTATTAATCTGTTTATATTATTTATGGAACTAATTGTTGGGGCAATCGGCCCTGAGATGATCTGGAGGATCATGATATAACCCTTTCTCTTTTGGGCTTGTGTTAGAGATCTCGTGTAGCTCCATCTCACAAAATAAATCCTCTAACTTAACAAAAGATAAGTCCTTGGAAGCCTTGTAGGCATCCACCATGGATGACCACAAGGCATTTCTAGGGAAAGTTTTGAGCACATACCTCACAATGTCTTGGTTTTCTACCTTTTCATTTATGGAGTGTAGACCATTCAAGACTTCTTTGAACCGTCCATGGAGTTTACTTACAGTTTCATTTTCTCCCATGGTGAGACTTTGAAGTTGGTTGAGAAGGAAGTCCTTCTTGGCTGTCCAGGTTTCATGAGTTCCTTCATGGAGCTCAATAATCTTATTCTATAGATCTTTAGCACTTATGAAAGGACCCACCTTGACCAACTGATCCTTGGTCATCCCACATTGCAAGATGACAATAGCTTTGGCATTGACTTCCCCCTTTTTGACTTGCTCAGCCGACCAACTTGAAAACTCAAGCTCGTTTCCCTCATGATCCTTTGGAGGGGAGAAACCCTCCTTCACTGAGAACCATATGCTCATGTTGGTTTTGAGGTAGAACTCCATCCTTGACCTCCAATATGAAAAATCAGTCCGTCAAGGAATGGAGGTCTGTTTGTGCTGTAGCCTTCTCCTCCCATAGCCATCTTGTAGACTCTCAGATGTTAAGCCGTTTGAGCAGAGCTCCAAGCTCTGATACCACTTGTTGAAACCCGGATGGCTAGAGAGGGGGGGGGGTGAATATAGTCAAACACTTATACTTTAAGCTATTTTCAAGTTTCTGCACTTAAAATGTTAGTAGCACAGTGGAAGCTCAATAAAACAGAGTATATGCAGAAATCGAAACCCTAAACTATGAACAAACACAAGAACGCTAACAAGAGGATTTACAAGGTTCGGGGATAACTTGCCCCTACTCCTTAGCATGCCCTTAAGGTGGGCGATCCCTTGATCGTCAGCAGATCAAGCCCCAGTTAACACCGGATAGAAAACAACCTCCTTCTCGGTGGAGAAACCTCTCCACAGCGTTTCAATCAAGGATATAGTTTTAAGCACAATGAAACACAAGAAAGATCTTACTTAGCACTTAGTAAAGACAAGAACACAGCAAGCTTCCTCCTGAGCTCCACCTAGCGACGATCTCACGCAAGAAACCTTTCCCCGTGTCTTCTCGCTGTTGGACTCGAAGCCTCTTGTTCCTTCTTCTAAGTGCTCAAGCAAGGGATGGTTGCTTCAAGTTTGCAGTAGCTTACTCAAGGAGATGAAACTTCAGAACACACAAGCAAAGTTGTGGAGAACACAAAGGCACAGCAAGAACTCAAGCCAGAACTCTCTTTCGCAAACTCTCTTCCGCTCCTTTTGTTCCTCCACTGAGCACCAGGTGACACCATCCCACTGCAGCCTCCAGCTGCTCACCTGCCAACGCCAGCTACCACTGAGCTTTCCCTGGACTCCCTGAGCTTCCCTCAGCCAAGCTCCAGATAGCAGCTCCAGTCTGCAGCTCCGGCCGTTGCAACCTGATATGGAAAACGGACAAACCTGCTCCAAGGAAAGGCCTTCATTAACTCTCCTTGAGTGTTTGAATCCTTCCCTGTCACCTGCAGCTTAATCAAAGTGTTAGAGCAGCATATCAAGCAGCAAATCATGTATCAGATGTAAAGCGCAGAGAATCGGATACGGTCAGACGCGATCAAGGCATCTGACAGTGCAATTTGAATTAAAGTGATCGGTCACCGGACCGATCCAGGGCTTGTGGGTCGGTCACCAGACCGATCCACCGCTTTGCTGGGACTCCCAGCTCTCGCGATGACACAAGCCTGATCGATCACTAGACCGATCAGTGTGAAGCCTGATCGGTCACCAAACCGATCAAGTTGGACACTGTCCGATCAGGCCATAGCCTGATCGGTCCACGTCTGAGTGAACAGTAACTTCGGAAATTAAATCCTAAGTCTTTGATCGGTCACCAGACCGTTCAGAACCTGATCAGTAGGGGAACTCAACTCACTGTTTGCTCCCTGATCGGTCACCAGACCGATCAGAAGCAAGGCAGTGAGGAAGCTGCCTGCTCCCTGATCGGTCACCAGACCGATCAGGAGCCAAGCAACGAGGCAACGACCTACTCCCTGATCGGTCACCAGACCGATCAGGAGCCACACAGTAGGTTCCCAACCTCACTGTGCGCTCCCTGATCGGTCACCAGACCGATCAGTCATCGCTGGATCGATCACCAGACCGATCCACGAAGGAGCAGCATGCCAATATCCCTGATCGGTCACCAGACCAATCCAGAGACTCAAACCTAGCCCTCCAAGCTAGGGTTTCATTCACCTTAGCCCTCCAAGCTAAGGATTTTTCACCTAACCCTCCAAGTTGGAAATTTTCACCTAACCCTCCAAGTTAGGACTTTTCACCTAGCCCTCCAAGCTAGGACTTTTCACCTAACCCTTCCGAATTAGGACTTTTCCAAACCTAGCCCTCCAAGCTAGGACCTGGCCCTCCAAGCCAGGACTTTTTTACCTAACCCTCCAAGATGGGAATTTTCACCTAACCCTCCAAGTTAGGACTTTTCACTTGCCAGCGTGCGATCTCCCGATCCACCTGGACTTAATCCAAATTCAACCAAACTTGAATCAAACTTAAATCGGTGTCAACACCAAAACAACAATCAGGGTCAGACTGCATCAACAATTACGTTGTCAATCGTAGGAGTAAAGGTGTTTAATTTATAAAGCTTATCAACCAAGGAACCATTACCAATCAAAATTGAATTATAGAAAATACTAAACATTTCATTTCCAAATGAACAAGAATAACCTGATTTGTCCAAACGAGAAATTGAAATTAAGTTTCGTTTGAAAGACGGTACAATGAATGTATTCTCCAAATCCAAATAAACATCAGTTCCTAAATAAAGCCTAAAAACACCAATAGCCACTACTGTAGCCTTTTTTCCATTGCCCGTATAGATGTATCTTTCACCATCAAGTGGAAGTCGGTGTTCCGGAGTGACTAAGTGTTTTGATGTTTGGGCAAAGGGTTTAAGTTAGGTTTACCCTTGTGTATTTGATATGTGTATGTTGAGTGTGCAGGTTGCGCAGGTTACACATATGGACTTAGCTGGACGACCTCGGTACGGTGAAGGATCGCATGGAGGCAAGCTGGAGGCTTGTGTGTGCATCCGAGGGACCTTGGTAGAGTAGGGACGATGAGCTGAGGGGCATAGAATTCGAGGCATGCGTGAAGGATAGCATGGAGGCAAGCTAGAGGCTTGCGTGCATCCGAGGGACGGGAGCCGAAGATGAAGAGGGCGTGAAGGCAATAGTCGAGGCTGCAAATGAGGAGTCGGTTGAGTCATGAGGGTACGAGTGTTGTGTGATTGTACTAGGGAAATCCTAGGGTTTGAGTGCGGAGTGAAATGTACTCGGGAAGGGTAACCCTAAGTGTGTGAGTAGACCAGTCGACTGGCCTGGGAGCAGTCGACTGATGAAACTCACAGAAAGGTAGTCGACCTGGGACCAGTCGACTGCTCTGGGAGCAGTCGACTGGTAGGTGACTGGTGAGTTGGCTGAAAATTCGAACATTGGGGTTGCAACGGTCGATTTTCAGTGGGACTAGTCGACTGCCCTGGGAGCAGTCGACTGGTGACGAGGGTTTCAAACTTAGTCCTATTTAAAGAGGATTTCGTGGTGGCTGAAACCTTTGACGAAACCAGCTTGGTTAAGGTTTGTTAGTAGTCTTTGGTTCTTAGAGTGTTGTCCGAGTTTGTGGCGAGGTTTCTCCACCCACAAGAAGCGACAAGAGCTAGCCGGAGGTTATTCGGGGAATGATCCACCGATGGATTCTTGGATTAGTCACCCGTCCTGGGTGGATACCAAGTAAATCTGGTTTGTTAGCGTTGCTTTTCGTTGTTAGTTTTATTCTTTTGTATTTCCGCTTGTGCAACTAACAACGTAGGTACAAGAAGAATCGAAAAACGCTATTCACCCCCTCTAGCGTACGGAATCAATCCTAACAGTCGGCACCTAAGACAACTCTACATAGTGACACTTATGTGAGTAGTAGCACCAGTATCTATCCACCAAGTGTCAATGGGTACAATAGCTAAATTGACTTCTAAACTAACAAGGTTGAGAAGTTTACCCTTCTTTACACGCCAGTTGGCGTATTTGAGGCAGTCTTTCTTCATATGACCTTTCATCTTGCAAAAGTAACAAGTGGATTCCTTATCCTGCTTCTTTTACTCCTTATGGTCATTACCTCCAGAATCTGCAGTTTGCTTTCCCTTACCTTTGTTATTGATCCTCTTTCGCTTCTTGCTCGCATTTTGAGAACCATATGCTAAGTGAGCACTTTCAGATGTCTCAATCTTCAGTCTCCCCTCCTCTTGCACGCATTGAGCAATAAGCTCATTCAATGCCCACTTTTCATTTTGAGTATTATACGATATCTTAAAAGGAGTGAACCGTGCAGGCAAAGACATCAAGACGAAATGCACTAACATACTCTCAGACATATCGAGTTTTAGTGCTTTCACACTTGTCGCTATATTGGACATCTCCATAATGTACTCCCTTATGTTTCCTTTACCACTGTACCGCATGGTTACCAACTTCGTAAGAAGTGTGGTAGTCTCGACCTTTTCATTTGAAGTGAATCGGTCTACTAGTTGGTTAAGAAACCTCCTAGCATCTTCACTCTCTGTTATTGAACCCTTTATTTGTGCCGGTATGGAAAGCTTCATGATGCTTAGACTCATGCGATTTGATTTCTCCCACAGCTGCAATTCAACCCTCTGCTCTATAGTGCTAGTACTGGTCAAAGGTGCGGGCACGATCATTCCTTAATGCATAGTCCAAGTCCATGCAGCCTAAGACTACGATCACGTATTCTTTCCATTCAGCAAAATTCGAACCAGTTAATGTTGGGATGGTATTAATGTTGGCAGTTACAGATTGCACTGAAATAAAAAAAAATTATTTAAGCTCACGATTTAACTAAAGCCAAGAACATATATATATAATAAAATTATGCAAATAAATAAAATTTTAAATGCATATAAATGAGCTCCTTATGAGATACCACATACAATATTGCATTTTAATGTGTAGATTAAAATATAATTTGTTAGCAGTACTCTCTGATATAACTCAACCTTTAATTGGTCACACAATGTGCTTTCCTTTGGGCCGACCCATTGTGTGCATAACATGAAACTTTATATGAGTTATATTTTGGTCCATAGCTTACAACAACTTTAATCTGCCACGCAATATGTCTTCCTTTGGGCCGACATATTTTGTGCATGATCAGAACAAAATAAATTATGTTCAATAATTATAAATTATCTTGAACATATATCTGGCATAAAAGCAACCTTCCTTTGGGTCGATTGCTCTTAGCATAGATATACGTCTACCAGCACAAAATACACTAAACCAACCTAAGGTACATTCCTTTGGGTCGACACAATAGTTCAATTTAGTAGCACGTTGTGTAGATAGACCCAAGAAAATTCTAGATATTTAATCGAACAGATAATTTTTTTTTATTATTATTAGTCTTCACACATCAAAATTATGCTCATTAATCGATTGACACTATAATGTAATCAAATGGTATGATCCAATTGATTATCCCAATCGATCTAAAAGCTTAATATATACGACTATATCATATATAGAACCCTCCTTTAAAATTAGAGTTTCTTTATGGTTCTATAATTAAATAATATTAAATAATATTATTTAATCTCTTCATCAAGAAAAAATATTTGATGCATTAGCCTTATATATATATAAAATTCACTTTACTATTTCTATGAAACAGTTTTTTTTCCGACGTGAAAAGAAAAAATAAATATTTCACATGAAAGAAATTTTCATCGAAAAAAAATTTAATCGGTATAATTCCTAATTCATCTTATCACAAATTTAAGACGATAATCGATTAAAAAAAATTTGTACAATCAATTAAATCAAATTTATTTTGTTAATAATTTTAGACTTAATAATCGATTGATTGACCAAGCTAATCGATTAAACTATCACAATTTAATCTAAAAAAAATTAGGTTAAACATGACAGTTCTTTCGCTGTTTTCGAATTTTTTTCACATAAATATGAAAAACTTAGAAAACAAGTCTATTCTAGAATTTTCTTTTACGTGATTTTCGACAATAAAAATTGTATTATACTAGGAAAACTTAATCTAGCATACATACAATAAATCGACAAAAAAAAAATTTAAACTTTATTACCATAAAAATGATGAAACAAAGTCAAGGCTCTGATACAAATTGATAGAACATTGTGTTTTCTCCTAGCCGCATGAATTCTAGAAAAGCAAATAAGAACTCGAATACAAAACATAATATATATATGACATAATATAAATAAAAGGCATAAACCGAAAGACAAAGAACCTGATTGATTAGCCATCGTCTTTGTCGTGGCGTCTTCGGCTTGATCCCTGTGGAAGAAATGCAGCGGAAAGAAGGAGAATCTTCCAAGGGGCTTAAGGTTGACGGCGCCGTAAAGTTTCTTGTCAATGGGAAACAAGAAATTAGGTCAAAATAATCCTTAAACCCTTGGGGACCTCCCCTTTATATAGAAATTCAATCTGTTATCAGCCCATAGATAATAACAGATTGGTCTAAAGGTTCTATATATTGAATCCGCATCCAATAATCTGAAACTCAATAAACATAAGTTAGATCACTTTAAAGGCTCAAATTGTATTTACATGTGCAACTTACAAATAAACTCATCCAATAGGGATAATAATAATATTCAACAGGAGGAGCTTAATGCACTCAATGACTTGGACACCTAGATCGAGATAACTAAAATGCCATATCCTATGGTTTTGCGCTAAAGAAGGATTTTTTGTGGCCCTACCAAAAAGTAAGAAAGTTAGGTTGACTTGATTTTAGATGCCACGTAGAAAAGAGAAACGTAAAAAAGCTCACAAAAGCCTCCATTATAGACGGTTAACATGAGAATCACGAGAAATTTCAGTGTGAATGTAATTTTTTTTTTCATTTGTACAAACATCATGTAATGATGTGTTTGTTTGCTAGGTAAGGATAAACTACTTATGGATTGGTTGCGAAGTCTTCAACTGGATGATCAAGGGCATCTCCAACAGTTGTATGGGTTTTTGGCTTTTTTGGTGGGTGCCATAAAAAATGAAGAAAGAGATTAAGATGTTGGATTCTAAAAATCAAACCCAATTTTTTTTAATTTTGATGACACATAGGAAAGGAAAAGATAAAGAAGTGGGAAAAAACTTCCGTTAGAGATGTCTGGCCTAAGCAGTAGTTTATTGATCAACTCAGTTCTAAGCTTTTACGTAGACTTATGGTGGTTATACAATATGTAAAATGAGATTGCATATGTTTCAGTCGATTAGGACGGTCACACCTCCAAAGACCCGTGCTTGTTCAAAAAATCAGATAGCACCTCCCCTGTATGACGGACAATATAAAATTTATACATACACGCATCTCAACTCAACATGGCACAGCCTCACACTATTAGAGTAAAAGAAGTAGAGAGAGAAGAGAGGTAGAGAGAAAGAAAGAGATAACAAAATAACTTTCTTGATTGAAAAAATTTGTCCATGAGATACATAATTTATAAGGACCTTAGGAGACCTAGTCAAATAAAAAATTAATAACGAAACTGTTAATTAACAGATTTATAAAGAATCTGTCAATTAACAGATTAATAAGGAAAATGTTTAATAATATAATAATATAAATTTATTATATTATTATATTATATAATCTTTTTTACCTTCGACAAACTTAACGGGAGATCTCGGACGTTGAGTTTGCATGATAATTTGCTAAATCGTTATTTGGATAATGGCTTGGTAAAGATATCAGCAATTTGATCTTCTGCAGAGATATAAGAAACAGATAATTGTTTGTTTGCCACGCGCTCTCAAACAAAATGATAATCAATTTCAACATGGTTTGTACGAGCATGAAATACTGGATTTGATGTAAGATATGTTGCTCCAATATTATCACACCAAATTTTTGGTGCAATATCTGATGCAAGATGAAGTTCCGAAAGAAGGGATTGAAGCCAAATAATTTCTGACGTTGCATTAGCTATAGCTTTATATTCAGATTCAGTGCTTGAACGAGATATTGTAGGTTGCTTTTTCGAATTCCAAGAATTAAGATTTCGTCCAAGAAATATTACATATCCACTAGTAGAGCGTCTATCTTCAGGAGAACTAGCCCAATCTGCATCACTATAGGCATGTAAATCTCGAGATGAGTGTCGATATAAAAGAAGACCATGTAGAATAGTGCCTTTGAGATAACGAAGTATTCTCTTCACACCTTTCCAATTTTGTTCAGTAGGTGTATGCATGAATTGACAAGAACGATTTACTACAAACCTAATATCAGGGCGCGTAATAGTAACATACTGTAAAGCTCCAACAATACTTCGATAAACCTGGGAATCAACCATCACTGAAGAGGAAGAAGGTATAGATACATTATTTGGAGCAATAGGTGTAGAGATCGGACGTGCTCCATCCATTTTAGCTCGTTGAAGAAGCCCAGTAATATATTTACTCTGAGAGAGGATATAACCTTCATCATGTGGAATAAGTTCAATACCAAGAAAAAAACTAGCATTTACTAAATCTCGAATAGGAAATTCCTGATTGAGAAGGCTTAATAAATTTGAGATGTCCTTTTGATCATTGCCAGTTAATAGAATGTCATCCACATAAATAAGAAAAAATATCATTGATCCATCATTATGTCTGTAGAATAGAGAGGAGTCAGTTTTTGATCCAGAAAAACCTTGAGCCTGTAACCATTTAGATAATCGATGAAACCATGCACGAGGAGCTTGCCGAAGACCATATAATGATTTCTTGAGATGACAAACATGAGATGGAAATTGTGGATGAATAAACCCAGGTGGTTGCTCCATAAAAATCGTTTCCTCAAGAATACCATGAAGAAGTGCATTTGAAATGTCTAATTGTCGGATAGACCAATTAGAACTAATAGCTATTGATAACAATAATCTGACAGATGTAATTTTGATAACTGGGCTGAAGGTGTCATTGAAGTTAATACCTGGTTGTTGACTAAATCCTTTGGCTACAAGGCGAGCTTTATACCGTTCAAGAGAACCATCAGCTCGATGCTTAAGACGAAATATCCATTTTGAGCCCACAACATTCATGGACGGAGTGCGCGGAACTAGACTCCATGTTCCATTGCGAAGAAGTGCATCAAATTCTGTAGCCATTACATTACGCCAATTTGGATCCTTGTTTGCCTGTGTAAAGCAAGTTGGTTCAATAGTTTTTGAGGAAACCACTAGAGCTCGAGGAAGAGGATATCAAGTAGCCATTGGTGGGCATCGTGCATATATGTCACGTAAGGGAAGCATGCGACGAGGAGCATTATCATCCGAATCACTTGTTGACGGTGATGAGGAAGTGGGTTGGCATGGTGAGTTTGTTGCCGAACCTTTATTATCCGAGGATCCAGATCTAGAGAGCATATTATCTTCGGCTGGTGAGACTTCTAAGATTGGAGCAGCAACTTGAGGCGATTCTGATGGAATAGGAGAGTTATTAGGGAGCTCTGGAGTAGGACCTAGGATGTCATCTCTTCTGATAATGTTGGGTGACATCAAGAAAGTACCACCTGTATCTGGAGAAGAGATTGAAGAGGCTACCGAAAAAGGGAACAGAGATTCATCAAAAGTAACATGTCGTGATGTATATATTCGTCCAGTTGGTATATGTAAGCAATGATACCCATAATGCATATTACTATAACCAAGGAAAATACATAATAATGAACGAGAGTCAAGTTTGTGTTTAGAGTAGGGGTGTAACCATGGATAATATGCGCAACCAAAGATTCGAAGAAAGGTGTATTCAGGAATTTGATTATAAAGTTTTTCTAAAGAACACTTATGATTGAGCAATGGAGTAGGAAGTCGATTTATGAGATATACTGCAGTACAAACAGCTTCATCCCAAAATTTACGCGAAACAGATGCATGATGAAGAAGAGCTAAAGCAGTTTCAACTATATGTCAATGTTTTCTCTCAGCAGAGTCATTTTGTTCTGGAGTGTGAGGGCAAGAGACTCGATGAACAATCCCACAAGAGACAAGATGACGATGAAGAGCTTGATATTCTCCTCCCCAATCAGAATGAAGAGAGAGTATTTTGCGATTAAAATATCGTTCAACTTGTTTTTGAAAATTACAGAATATATCAAATAAATCAGATTTTCTTTTCATAGGATAAAGCCAAGTGTATTTACTAAAATGATCGATGAAGGTAACATAATATAAGAAACCTTGGTTAGACAAGATAGGTGCAGGACCCCAAATATCAGAATGAATTATTTCTAGTGGAAAATTGGAAACGTGTTCAGATGAAGAAAAAGGTAACTTATGACTTTTAGATTCCATGCATGCTTGACATGAATGAGATGGAGATGATGTAAAGGAAGTAGGGAAATCATACTTATTTATGATCAATTGAACAATACGAAGGGAAGGATGACCAAGTCGAGCATGCCAGGCTGGTTTATTTGCGCATTCACCAATAAAAGCTTTGATTGAAGAATTTTGAAGATAGTAGAGGTCATTTTTTATTTTTCCAAGAAATACAGTAGTATTTGCTCCTCTATCTTTTATAAGATAATGATCATGATGAAAATTCAAAAAAGACATTGTTATCAAGGGGAAACTGACGTACGGAGAGTAAATTTTTAGTAATGGATGAAACATGAAAGATGTTACGCATGTAAAAAGTACGATTAGATAAATGAATGTATGTGTTTCCAAGATTAGTAATATGCAAACCTGAGCCATCACCTACTTGTACCGTATCCGAACCAGTGTATGGTAGTACTTCTGTAAAGATATTGTAGTCTGATGTGACATGATGAGTTGCTCCAGTGTCAATATATCATTCAGTAGATAAAAATTTTGAAGGTTTGCCATAAGTAGGCACAGATGAGAAAACTTTAGGACGGACTTGTGAAGTTAAAGATCTTCTTAAAGCTGAAGGGCCACCGATGAAGGTTCTGTCGAGTCTTTTAGGACATTGAATACCAGTATGTCCAATTTGGAGACAAATTTGACATCTTCTTAAAGCTGAAGGACCACCGATGAAGGTTCTGTCAAGTCTTTTAGGACATTGAATACCAGTGTATCCAAATTGAAGACAAATTTGGCATCTCTGAACATTCGACATTAAAATAATAATAAAGAACCAAAAATTCTTGTATCTTAGGCCAAAAGGCACGAAGACTATGCCTCTTTTCCCCTACTTTCCCATCATGAGTTGGTGGGTGATAAAAACGAGGAACGAGGATGACGAAAAAAATAGAGGATGTTTTTTTTCGAAAAAAAATTGGTGATAGCAAGTGTCACATGAAGAAGAAGAAAGACGTTGCATAAAAATAGCAACACGTAAGGTATGAGGAGCTATGACTCTGATACCATATTAGAGTAAAAGAAGTAGAGAGAGAAGAGAGATAGAGAGAAAGAAAGAGAAAACAAAATAACTTTCTTGATTGAAAAAACTTATCCATGAGATACACAATTTATAGGGACCTTAGGAGACCTAGTCAATTGAAAAATTAATAACGAAACTGTTAATTAACAAATTTATAAAAAATCTATCAATTAACAGATTAATAAGGACTAATAATATAATAATATAAATTTATTATATTATTATATTATATAATCTCTTTTACACACGGCTAACATATACATAATCAGAAATAAAAAGCAAAACATCACATCCATGTAGTTAAACAATTTACATAATAAATGATAATCAAAAGAAATACATTTTCGTAAACTGAAATATAATAAATTAATATCTAGCGGAAGTAATTAAATGCACGTCTAACGAAAAACTAAATACCATCCGAAATGATAATAAAAGCAAAATGACACCGA
Organism: Boesenbergia rotunda; assembly: GCA_024364735.1. Classification (NCBI taxonomy): domain Eukaryota; kingdom Viridiplantae; phylum Streptophyta; class Magnoliopsida; order Zingiberales; family Zingiberaceae; genus Boesenbergia; species Boesenbergia rotunda. Next base: position 208,683 of record JAGFNQ010001505.1, read on the forward strand.
TACGATAAAATTAACATGAGTATGAAGACAAATAAAAATAATACTCAAACGAGGAGACTGATAGCTGGATCCTCTCCTGGTGACATGAGACACGACTATTGACAACCTGAAACAAAAAGAGAGACGAGGGATGATGAGTTTGGGGTGGAACTTTGCAGGTATAAGAATAGATAAATGCATAGTATAAAAAGGGTAAAACAAGCATATAAAAAACAAAGGGTATATAGTCTCTAGAATAAAAAAAGATAAAACAAATGCATCAGTACAATTAAAACATAACTGAAAACCATTGTAACACGTAGAGGCATGATCAAAAATTTCCTCTAATACCTCAGTATACTACTAGTACTACCGAGCAGATCCAGATCATATAATAAATACAAATCATAACCGAATATGCATGTCAATCAAATGCAACAATCATAGTTTAAACAAGTCCAGCAAATGCAAAATACATAATACGCACATGATATCATGATCTGTACTATACCCACACCAACCACCGCTACATTGGATAGGTTGAGTGGACAAGATACAAGCGCCAAGCACTTATGGCTATGTAAATACACCACAATATCTGTGGCTCTAAATGAAAAGTCGAAGCACTTGTGGCTATAAAAATCCCGAAACACCTATGGGGACTTTAAGCATTGGGGAGTATTAACTGTTTACACATAACTCCAACTGAGCGTGGCACAACAAGAAAATATACCCGACAACCCGTCACCACAAGGGAGTCAGTGGTCATCGACCTATAAACAATGCTATGATATGTCACTAATATGCACAACCTCAATCAAATCAAAACCATGCATCAATACGATACAAAAACACAAATAATACCAAAGTAAATAAACATACAGTAATCTACTGGGTAGTGTTTATCTATTGTCAACCAAATCCTAGATAAATCAAATGATTTATTCTACAGTACATGCGTACAAACGGTACTCTTTAGATCAGAAGTTAAGAGATGAGACCGCATAACTGAACAATTTGAATTACTACTCAAAGGTCAAACAAGAATAAGTATCAAGCAGGAAAAAAATAAGGCCAATAGATTTAAGGTAAAGCAATCAACCTACTCAGATAAATAATAACTATGCATTTAAAGATAAGCAGAACTATAGAAGCAAGCAAGAAGTACCCGCCTTTATTGTAGGACGTATTCAAATAAACCTCACGATCAACCGATGAGTCTGAATCAAGATCCTGTATCAATGTGGAAGATTAGCTATTTATATAAAAAAATTACTCAAATAGCTAAACTATATATGTTGTTGTCGGAAGCACTAGATCAAATCTCTTTTGATAATGACAAAGGGTTCAAAGTTAAGTATGTGTTGTGATCTAACGAATTTGCTAACTGTGCAGGAAAGTCCTAGTTAACCTAGGCACGAAGTCTTGACCTCCAGGGTTGAGTACGAAGTCCTAGTCGAGGACTAGGCATGAAGTCCTAGTCGAGGGATGGGCACGAAGACCTGATCTGGAAGATTAGATAGAAGACTTAGCTAAGCAATGACTACGGACAGAAGTAAGGATGGGTCGAGGTACGAGCGTCTCGAGATCCGGGAGTTTCAAAGGCCGAGTAAAAGTCCAACTGGAGGTTGGAAAAAGGTAACTTCTCTATGTCGGAGCAATCAATGGTCCGGAGTGACCATGTGTTTTGATGTTTGGGCAAAGGGTTTAAGTTAGGTTTACCCTTGTATTTGATATGTACATGTGAGTGTGCAGGTTTGCAGGATACATATAGACTTAGCTGGACGGCTTAGGGTCCAGTGAAGGATGGCATGAGGAGACAAGCCATGGGCTTGTTTGCATCCAAGGGACAGTGGACAAAGCAGGAATGATGAGCCGAGGGAAGCGCACTTCGATGCATACGCGAAGGATGGCATGAGAACGAGCCGCAGGTTTGTATGCATCCGAGGGACCATAGCCAAAGTCGAAGAAGGCTTGAAGGCAACAGGTCAAAGCTGCAAAAGAAGAGTCAGCTGAGTCGTGAGGGTCTGAGTGTGAGAGAATTGTACTCAGAAAAGGGAAACCCAAGGTTTAGGGTTTGGGCAGTCATCTAATGCTTGGATTAGTCGACTGATGTAGAGCACAGAAAGATCAGTCGACTGATCTTATGTGTAGTCGACTAGTGTCAGCTGAAATTCAAACGTTGGGCTGTAACGTTCAAATTCGAGGTGGACCAATCGACTGGTATTGGCACCAGTCGACAGGTAACGGCTGTTTCAGCTGTGAGCTCTATTTAAGAGAGCTCGGTTTGGCTAGGCAAAGGTTGACGAAATAAGCTTGGGTAAAGCTTATTAGTAGTCTCCAAGTGCTCAGGTGCTATCGGAAGTTTGTGGTGAGGTTTCTCCACCCACAAGGAGCGACACGAGCTAGCCGGAGGTCTTCCGGGTGTTGATGCAGTCTTGCCCTGATTGTTGTTTTGGTGTTGACATCGATTTTAGTTTAGGTGGATGATTATTGATTATGATTAAGTCCTGATCGGGGATCAGGCATGGCATGGATTATGATTAAGTCTTGATCGGGGATCAGGCATGGCATGGATTATGATTAAGTCCTGATCGGAGATCAGGCATGGTATGGATGATGATTAAGTCCTGATCGGGGATCAGGCATGGTATTGAAAATCCTAACCTGGATGGTTAGGTGTTGGAAATCCTAGCCTGGAGGGCTAGGTGTGTGAAAAGTCCTAATTCGGAAGAGGTGGGTGAAAAGTCCTAGCTTGGAGGGCTAGGTGAAAAGTCCTAACTTGGAGGGTTAGGTGCAAATTCCCATCTTGGAGAATTAGGTGAAAAAGTCCTGGCTTGGAGGGTCAGGTCCTAGCTTGGAGGGCTAGGTTTGGAAAAGTCCTAATTCGGAAGGGTTGGGTGAAAAGTCCTAGCTTGGAGGGCTAGGTGAAAAGTCCTAACTTGGAGGGTTAGGTGCAAATTCCCAACTTGGAGAGTTAGGTGAAAAATCCTTAGCTTGGAGGGATAAGGTGGATGAAAACTTAGCTTGGAGGGCTAGGTTTGAGTCCCTGGATCGGTCTGGTGATCGATCAGGGAATCTGGCACGCTGCTCCTTCGTGGATCGGTCTGGAGACCGATCCAACGATGACTGATCGGTCTGGAGACCGATCCAACGATGACTGATCGGTCTGGTGACAGATCAGGGAGCACACAGTGAGGTTGGGAACCTACTGTGCTGCTCCTGATCGATCTGGTGACCGATCAGGGAGTATGCGATTCACCCACTGACTGGCTCCTGATCAGTCTGGTGACCGATCAAGGAGCGAGCAGTGAGGTTGAGTTCCCTTGCTGATCTGCTCCTGATCGGTCTGGTGATCGATCAGGATCACTGTGCAGATCGTTCCGGAGAACGATCCAGCGTTGCAGGTTCCTCACTATGATCGATCAGGACGGAGCCTGATCGGTCTGGTTATGATCTGATCGGTCTGGTGACCGATCAGGAGGCTTCCTGATCGGTCCGGTGATCGATCAGGAAGCCTGGACTGCGAAGCTCAAAAATCGCCCAAGAAAGGGGTGGATCGGTCGGGTGATCGATCCACAACCTGGGATCGGTCTGGTGATCGATCAAGGAGAGTCCCAAGAAATCGCGATTTCTAATCGAGCGTTAGGGATCGATCAGGATGGAGCCTGATCGGTCTGGTGACCGATCAGGAGGATCTCTGATCGGTCCGGTGACCGATCACTTTAATTCAAATTGCACTGTCAGACGCTCAGATCGCGTCTGAACATATCCGATTCACTGCCACTTACATCTGATACTTGATTTACTGTGTGATACACTGCTCTAACTCTCTAATTAAGCTGCAGGTGACAGGGGAGTATTCAAACACTCAAGGAGAGGTCAATGGAGGCTTTCCATTGAGCAGGTTTGTCTCTTGTCCATCTCAGGTTGCAACGGCTGGAGCTGCAGACTGAGTTGCTGACTGGAGCTTGGCTGAGGGAGGCTCAGGAAGTCCAGGGAAGGGCTCAGTGGTAGCTGGTGTTGGCAGAGTAGCAGCTAGAGGCTGCAGAGATGGTGTCATCTGTTGGTGAGTGGAGAAACAAAAGGGGTGGAAGACAGCTTCGGTGAAGCAGAGTTCTACAGCTTGTGTTTGAGTTCTTGCTGCACTTGTGTTCTCCACATCCAGCTTGCACGTTCTGAAGTTTCATCCTCTTGAGCAAGCTGCTGAAAACTTGAAGCAACCTTCCCTTACTTGAGCGCTTGAAGGAGAGAACAAGGAACTGGGAGTCCGACAGCGGGAAGACACGAGGAAGGGTTTCTTGCGTGAGATCGCCGCTGGGTGGAGCTCGAGAAAGCTTGTTGTGTTCTTGTCCTTGCTAAGTGTTTGAGTAAGATCTTTCTTGTTGTTTCTTTGTGCTTAAACTTAAATCCGTGATTGAAACACTGTGGAGAGGTTTCTCCACTGAGAAGGAGGTTGTTTCTTATCCGGTGATAACCGGGGCTTGATCTGCCGACGATCAAGGGATCGCCCACCTTAAGGGCACGCCAAGGAGTAGGGGCAAGTTATCCCCGAACCTTGTAAATTCTCCTTGTTAGCCATCTTGCTAATCTTGCTAATTAGTTCTCTGTTTTAGTTTCTGCATATTCTATTTGTCATACTTCCACTGTGCTACTAACAACTTCAAGTGCAGAAACTCGCTAAGTTTTTGAAATCCAAGTGATTGGCTATATTCACCCCCCCTCTCTAGCCATCCGAGTTCCAACAAGTGGTATCAGAGCTTGGGGCTCTGTACACGGCTTAACATCCGAGAGTTTTCAACAAGATGGCGTTGAGAGAAGGCTTCTCCACCACCCGACCTCCATTCTTTGATGGCGCCGACTTTCAATATTGGAGATCAAAGATGGAATACTATTTGAAGATGGACATTCATACTTGGTTCGCGGTGAAGGAGGGATTCACCCCTCCTAAGGATGATGAAGGAAAAGAACTTGAGTCATGGAGGTGGATTGCCGAACAAACACGAAAGAGTGAAGCCGACGCGAAGGCGGTTGTCACTCTACAATGTGGCATGAACAAAGATCAACTCATCAAGGTTGGTCCTTTCACAAGTGCAAAGGACTTGTGGAACAAACTCATTGAGCTCCACGAGGGCACCCGAGATTCTAGAATCGCCAAGAGGGACTTGTTCCTCAATCAACTCTAAAATCTCACCATGAAGGAAAATGAAACGGCAAGTGAGCTACATAGCCGGTTCAAGGAAGTTCTCAATAGGCTTCATTCGATTGATGAAAAGGTCGAGAATCACGACCTTGTGAGGTATGTCTTGAAAGCATTTCCAAGGAATGCTTTGTGGTCATCCATGGTGGATGCCTACAAAGTTTCCAAGGATCTATCCATTGTTAAGTTAGATGACTTATTTTGTGAGATGGAATTGCATGAGAAGGGCTTCGTTAGAGGCCAAATAGACCCTACACTATTTCTACGAAGGGATAGTGATAATATATTTGTAGCCCAAGTGTATGTCGATGACATAATTTGTGGCTCAAACAATAAGGGCTATTTAAGTGAATTCATTGGACACATGGAGAGTGAGTTTGAAATGAGTCTAGTGGGAGAGTTGACTTTCTTCCTTGGACTGAAATCAAACAAACTCGCGATGGTATTCATGTGCATCAATCCAAGTATACACAAGAAATGCTTCAAAATTTTAACATGAGTGATTCAAAAGAGGTAACCACTCCCATGGCTACAAACACAAGATTAGATAATGATGAGAGTAGTAAACCCGTTGATTTAACTTAATATCGAAGCATGATAGGTAGTTTGCTATACCTCACAACTAGTCTACCGGATATCCTATTTGCTGTGGGTATGTGCGTTAAGTATCAAGTTTGTGCCAAGGAACCTCATTTAATTGTTGTTAAGCGAATTTTGAGATATCTCAAGGGCACAATTGATGTAGGTCTTTGGTACCCCCGTACCGAATCTTTTGATTTGATTGGCTATACGGATTCCGACTACGCTGGATGTAAGTTGGACCGGAAAAGCACTAGTGGGGGTTGCCAATTCTTAGGTTCGTCCTTAGTAAGTTGGTCGAGTCGGAAGCAACATTGTGTTGCTCTTTCCACTACCGAGGCAGAATATATCGCCATGGGAGAGAGTGTATCACAATTGTTGTGGATGATACATACCTTAGAGGACTATGGATTAAGTTACAAGGGTGTGCAAGTGTTATGTGATAACATTAGCACAATTAACCTAACCAAGAATCCAGTCCATCATTCTAGGACCAAACATATTGAAGTAAGACACCACTTCATTAGGGATCATGTAGCTAGGGGAGATATTGTACTCTCACATGTAGAGTCCAAATCAAATCTAGCTGACATTTTCACTGAACCACTCCCCGAAAATGAATTTAGTTTCCAAAGAAGGGAGTTGGGAATGTGTCGCGCTTCATGAATTTCAATGCATTAAAACCCTTCATGATTATTTCGAATTGTTGGGAAACAATTGGGTAACTTTGGGAACATCTCACACAAACTATAAGGTTTACCAAAACATTTTTGTTTGCTAGATATGGGGTGAGATGTTAGGATCAACTCAATTTCTCAAAATGTCAATTCATCCCTTGAGAAATTAAGTTGACGAGATAATAATCACTTCAGTGACCAAGTATGGGGAAAAACCAAAGCATAACATATGTGTATTTGGCTCCATGATCATACTTGGACATTCCAATCAAGGAAACTTGATTGGAAACCTGAATTTGATACAAACTTAGTTGAAATTGGTTGAATGATTATTGATTGAGTTTGATTCCATTTGGGTGGATCAAAGTGATTGTTGAACCTATAAGGACCTTTGATCCTTGTTCAGGGATCAATTTTAGTCAGGAGATCATGTCCAAGTTCGATAAACTTCATCATATCTCGTTGGAAAAGTTCTAAGAATCTGAAACTGAATGTTTCAGATCGTATCAGGGAATATCAGGAACCCTGATCGGTCACCGGACCGATCAGGCCTAGGGCTGATCGGTCCCCGGACCGATCAGGCTTTATCCTTTGACGATCGGTCCACTGACCGATCAGAGAGGCAGCAGTCATTGTTCGAAATCTGACCAAGTGTACTGAGCTAACCTGGATCGGTCCCCGGACCGATCTGGCACCCTTTGGTGATCGGTCTACAGACCGATCAGGGAGCTCAGAGGTTCCTCTCCAGACCCTACTGTTCGTGTCCTGATCGGACAGCCGACCGATCAGGAGCGCGTCTGATCGGTCATCTGACCGATCAGGCCCAGGCCAGTCCAATCAGGCTATAGCCTGATCGGTCTGGGCGCTATCGGATCGAACGATGATCCGTTCAATCGCATTAAATTCTGGTTGGTGGACCGATCCACCAACCAAATAATTTCGCGAAACACTTCCATCTCCCGAACCCTAGCGCCGAAAACCCTTCTTGCGCGACCCTGTGTGTGCGAGAGCGCCTCCTACGTGTTCGTCTTTCTCTCGTAAGCGTGAGTGTGAAGGTTCCTCCAAGCCCTGTGCGAGTTCTTCTCTCGCAGAAACACCTTGCGACCACCTCTTGCGCCAAGAGCATCCTTCCGCGCAAGCTTCTTACTCTCGACCTCCAAGAACTACACTGATGGCACCAAAGTAAGTTCTTGTCTTAGTTTTTTTTCCCAAAAAGTCTATAGTGTTTGTATGTGAAGCTAATCGTGGTTTTGTTCTTGTTCTTGTTGTTGTACCATGACATCCTTGTCTTGGCCGTGACCCATTTTTGCCTTAATCAATTCTACCGTTTGATTACAATGTGTTCCTTTGATCATTGTGTCTTGGTTGTATTCTCTGATTGGGTCTTATCTTGTATGATCAATTCTTGAATTGTTGTTCAACCTATGCTCATGTAAACCTTGCCCAATTGATTAAATCATGATTGTATGATCAATTCAACTCTTTAGAAAGTCTTCTAAGGGTAAAGAAATTGCTGAGGGCAGTTCAAGGGGGAAAACCCCTGCTTCATCTGCCCCTTCCAGAAGGCCACAGCCTTCTTCTAGCTCCCGGTTCCCAAATGGGGCCTGTGAACAGGCCTTCCAAGCAAGGACCTTCAAATTATTACCCTACCGATCGATCGATGTTCCTTTCCTAACTGAGAACTGCCCCTCTGTCATGGAGATAGTCATGTATTACAACCTCAGCTTCCTTCTTTCCTTGGAACGGACCATCAATTACGACCTAGTCTCAGAATTCTACAACAATCTCCAACAAGGTCCTCAAGGGGGCTTCGAGTTCACTACTCAGGTCGGCAAGATGAACCTCGATTTTTCATATGAGATTTTAGCAGAGTACTTAGGTGGTCGACGATCACCTAACCTCTATTCGATCTATCCCGAGCTCCCTGATCCTCTGCTAGCACCGTTTGCAGATGTTACCCCCGACTCCATCTATCAGCACTTCTTTGGTCACCCTTGCCCTGCTGGGCTTGATGAGTTGGGTCCAATTTTCCCTACCTTTGCAGCCCTACGACTTGCTCCAGTTGACTACGTTCTTTTCAAGATAATCACAAATTGCATCTTACCCATCACTTCAAAGCCTTTGACCGAAATCCGACCCTATCACTGCCTTATGCTCTACGACATGCATCGCCAAATGGACTTTGATATCATGGAGAGCATCTTCCAGTCTATCCGATCCTATCGTGAGCCGAGCCGTCACACGGTTTATATGCCTTTTGGTCATATCATCACTGATTGGCTTATGTCAGTTGGTGTTGATGTCACCAAAGGCAGAACCGTGCCCATGGTTAAGCAGGATTGTCGGTTGGGTTGGCGAGCTTTTGCTAAATCTGGTATTATCATTCGAGAGCGCGATGGGGCCTTGGTGTGGAAGGATGGGTGAGGACTTGGTGATCTTCCTGGGGGAGCACCACATTTTCAGGCACCACCCGAGGCTGCTGCATTCCATGAGGCTCCTGCTGCTGACGCTGAGTACGACTACGAGCCCGAGCTGGATCTCCGATGGCAGATTTCAGAGCTCGATCGGACTCTGCAGGAGGACTTACATTTGAGGGAGACCTGGCGCAAGGAGGTTCGATCGGACTTCCGTCTCTTTGATCGTCGACTGACCACGGTTGAGTCCGTGGTCACGGAGTCCCGCACCCTTCAGCGCACATGGTATGATGAGTGGCGTCGACACACCTTCCCAGGAGAGAAACCGTCTGTCAGTGCTGCACCACGATCGGGGGATGCTGATGATGCCATTATGGATGACTCTATGCAGCATGACCCTCTGGCTGATGTTTGATTGTCTTCTAGCTGATCTCTGTTATTTGACTATTTGCTATGTGTGACTGTTGGGCTGTATGCCCCATGACTTGACTTTGCTGGCCTTGTGCCACACGTACTTTGACTATGATCCATGTGTTCTGCATCTTGATATTTGGCTGGATGCGTTATAATTGCCTTATATGTCTATCTCATTTTCGTATGTTTATTGTTGATGCTATACTGTCCGATTTGCATATTTGCTACATTGCTACTTTCATGCTTATGATGCCATGCTCATATGTTACATATGCCTGTTTTGTCATGCCTATATCTTTTTGCCATATATATTCATATGATTATCAAATATCAATCAAATTGTTGTTTTGGGATACCCCTAGGGTTGAGGGGGAGTATGGTTTAAACTTAACAGCCATTCTAGACCCCTTTTCGGTGTTCGACAAAGGGGGAGAGTGTGGGTTGGTTAAGTTTGGGATGATCATGTTGTAGGGGGAGGATCTGGATTCCCCTATGATTCTAAAGTTGGAAAATATTGATTGAGATCCCTAAACTTAAAATCGGATTATCAAACAATAAAAAGGGGGAGATTGTTGATGCAGTCTTGCCCTGATTGTTGTTTTGGTGTTGACATAGATTTTAGTTTAGGTGGATGATTATCGATTATGATTAAGTCTTGATCAGGGATCAGGCATGGCATGGATTATGATTAAGTCCTGATCGGAGATCAGGCATGGTATGGATGATGATTAAGTCCTGATTGGGGATCAGGCATGGTATTGAAAATCCTAACCTAGATGGTTAGGTGTTGGAAATCCTAGCCTGGAGGGCTAGGTGTGTGAAAAGTCCTAATTCGGAAGAGGTGGGTGAAAAGTCCTAGCTTGGAGGGCTAGGTGAAAAGTCCTAACTTGGAGGGTTAGGTGCAAATTCCCATCTTGGAGAATTAGGTGAAAAAGTCCTGGCTTGGAGGGTCAGGTCCTAGCTTGGAGGGCTAGGTTTGGAAAAGTCCTAATTCGGAAGGATTGGGTGAAAAGTCCTAGCTTGGAGGGCTAGGTGAAAAGTCCTAACTTGGAGGGTTAGGTGCAAATTCCCAACTTGGAGAGTTAGGTGAAAAATCCTTAGCTTGGAGGGCTAAGGTAGATGAAAACTTAGCTTGGAGGGCTAGGTTTGAGTCCCTGGATCGGTCTGGTGACCGATCAGGGAATCTGGCATGCTGTTCCTTCGTGGATCGGTCTGGAGACCGATCCAGCGATGACTGATCGGTCTGGTGACCGATCAAGGAGCACACAGTGAGGTTGGGAACCTACTGTGCTGCTCTTGATCGATCTGGTGACCGATCAGGGAGTATGCGATTCACCCACTGACTGGCTCCTGATCGGTCTGGTGACCGATCAGGGAGCAAACAGTGAGGTTGAGTTCCCTTGCTGATCTGCTCCTGATCGGTCTGGTGACCGATCAGGATCACTGTGCAGATTGTTCCGGAGAACGATCTAGCGTCGCAGGTTCCTCACTATGATCGATCAGGACGGAGCCTGATCGGTCTGGTTATGATCTGATCGGTCTGGTGACTGATCAGGAGGCTTCCTGATCGATCCGGTGATCGATCAGGAAGCCTGGACTGCGAAGCTCAGAAATCGCCCAAGAAAGGGGTGGATCGGTCGGGTGATCGATCCACAACCTGGGATCGGTCTGGTGATCATCCAGGAGAGTCCCAAGAAATCACGATTTCTAATCGAGCGTTGGGGATCGATCAGGACGGAGCCTGATCGGTCTGGTGACCGATCTGGAGGATCTCTGATCGGTCCGGTGACCGATCACTTTAATTCAAATTGCACTGTCAGACGCTCAGATCGCGTCTGAACGTATCCGATTCACTGCCACTTACATCTGATACTTGATTTACTGTGTGATACGCTGCTCTAACTCTCTGATTAAGCTGCAGGTGACAAGGGAGTATTCAAACACTCAAGGAGAGGTCAATGGAGGCTTTCCGTTGAGCAGGTTTCTCTCTTGTCCATCTCAGGTTGCAACGGCTGGAGCTGCAGACTGAGTTGCTAACTGGAGCTTGGCTGAGGGAGGCTCAGGAAGTCCAGGGAAGGGCTCAGTGGTAGCTGGCGTTGGCAGAGTAGCAGCTGGAGGCTGCAGAGATGGTGTCATCTGTTGGTGAGTGGAGAAACAAAAGGGGCGGAAGACAGCTTCGGTGAAGCAGAGTTCTACAGCTTGTGTTTGAGTTCTTGCCGGACTTGTGTTCTCCACATCAAGCTTGCACGTTCTGAAGTTTCATCCTCTTGAGCAAGCTGCTGAAAACTTGAAGCAACCTTCCCTTACTTGAGCGCTTGAAGGAGAGAACAAGGAGCTGGGAGTCCGACAGCGGGAAGACACGAGGAAGGGTTTCTTGCGTGAGATCGCCGCTGGGTGGAGCTCGGAAAAGCTTGCTGTGTTCTTGTCCTTGCTAAGTGTTTGAGTAAGATCTTTCTTGTTGTTTCTTTGTGCTTAAACTTGAATCTGTGATTGAAACGCTCTGGAGAGGTTTCTCCACCAAGAAGGAGGTTGTTTCTTATCCGGTGATAACCGGGGTTTGATCTGCCGACGATCAAGGGATCGCCCATCTTAAGGGCACGCCAAGGAGTAGGGGCAAGTTATCCCCGAACCTTGTAAATCCTCCTTGTTAGCGATCTTGCTAATCTTGCTAGTTAGTTCTCTGTTTTAGTTTCTGCACATTCTGTTTGTCATACTTCCGCTGTGCTACTAACAACTCCATGTGCAGAAACTCGCTAAGTTTTTGAAATCCAAGTGATTGGCTATATTCACCCCCCCTCTCTAGCCATCCGAGTTCCAACACCGGGGACTAATCCACCGACAGATAGGGATCATCCACCTTACGGACAGTCGTGGAGTAGGAGCTTTATCTCCGAACCACGTAAATCGGTTTATCTTCTTAGTTGTTAGTTTTAGTTATTTGTTATTCCGCTTGCGCACTAACAACGTGTAGGAAGTGAACCGCGATTGAAGTGGGTGATCGGCTATTCACCCCCCTCTAGCCATATGCACCGGTCCCAACACTCTAGAGTGGAGTAGGTGAGGACGTGTTCCCCAAAAGAGAGAACAGTAGGTGTCGGTTCACCTAGGATTTTATTTGAAATCCAAAATCAAAACCAGACAACTCTAGCTATCAAATATTCATCCATTTAATATATATGTTATTGTTTTTTTGGACTAACCCTGATTGTTTGCTGAGAAGATTAGTTAGCCGTACTGGGGGTGCTTGAAAGGACTTAGGCGCCCGAGAGGTCTCCGGCACCCAGGTCAGTTTGCTCAGCGCCGGCGAAGCTAAGTTGGCGGCTGCTGATTGGACGCGCCACATTAGTACTCAGGCGCCCCAGTGCTCTCAAGTGCATGTGACTGGATAAGGTTTGGCCGAGTGAGAGGATAACGACGTGACTAGATCGCTGATGTGGAGGGCACCCATGAGCACTCGAGCGCCCAAGTAGCAGTATATAAGGGGTTTCACCCCATTGGTTCCAGACATCAATCAAGCACTCAAACTCACTGTGATAAAGCTTTCTTGCTCAAGTTCTCCACGCCAATGAAGTCCAAGATCGACGACATGCCGCTTCTATAACCAATTGAGTTCTTCTACCCTTAGCAAGTATAGTCTGTAACATTTTCAGTTTCAGATTTGTACTTAATTCTCATATCTTGTAAATTATTTTTGCGCATTATTGAATTGTTCAAGAAAAACGGTCTAGGACCGTGGGCCTTGGAGTAGAAGCATTCATAGATTCTGAACTAAGTAAAATAAAGTGTGTTAGCATTGTTTTAACTTCCTACTCTCTTTATCTCCGCTGCGTATTCTCTCGATTTATTTCCGAAAAAATTACATGATCGATATTCACCCCCCTCTATCGATCACATCGATCCCACATGTGGTATTAGGGCGGGTTGCTCAATTTCAGTGAAACCACCAGTTGAGCAATTTTTTCGAATTTTTCATTTTTTTCTATCAGAAAAGGTATTATTATCATCTTCTGATATTTCTTTTTAGTTCTTTTTCGATCGTAAATTTTCTCATTTTTTTGAAATTAATGCAATACCACTCGGGATTTACTGTTTATATATTTCCATACCACACTACTAATCCAAAATGAGGTCCTCGAAAAAGTTTGTTGTTTTTTTTGCCTTTTCGAGACTTTTTATGGTTCAGCAAGAAGGTTACAGCACTGCCCGACCTCCTCTCTTCTCATGATAGGATTTTAGTTACTGGAAGAGTCACATAAAAGTTCACCTGAAAACTCAAGTGGAAATGTGGATCATCATCCAAGCTGGACTAGAAATCCCTAAAAACGCACAAGGTGAATTTCTGGGATACAGTAAGTGGGATACTCCACTAAAGAAGAAAATTAAAGCAGACGCAAAGGCAATGCAAACCCTCTAGTGTGGCCTTATAAAGGAAGAACTTAACCGCGTCGACCCCTTCAACAATGCAATAGAGCTCTGCAACAAGTTGATTGAGCTGCACGAAGGGATGCCAGATACCAGAATCAACAAGCGTGATCTGCTCCTTAACAAGCTCTACAATATTAAGATGCAAGACGGTGAAACTGCTGCACAACTTCACACACATATCCAAGAGCTAACGAACGACTTTCACACCATCGGCCATAAGGTAGAAAATCGGGACTTAATAATGTATGCCTTAATCTCTTTCCCCAAAAACTCTTTGTGGGCATCTCAGGTAGATGCTTACAAGGTTTCGAGGAATCTTTCAAAAATTAAATTAGATGAGTTATTTTCAGAACTTGAATTACATGAGCAAACTAAGTCTACATAGGTCGAGAAAGGTATTGCTCTTATTGCAGGTAAAGTTCCAGGCAAAGTAAAGAAGAAAAAATCGCAGCCAATACCCGAGTCTGATTCAGGTTCGGAATCTGACGAAAACAATATCAACTACCCTGAGCTAGTCAGAATAACTCGAAATTATTATAAGATGCACAAAGGACAAAGAAAGAAGAAGAAGATGGTTCAATCAAAGGATGATCCGACTGCCAAGCACGAGTAAAAAAGGCAACACGAACATCACATGTTATGAGTGCAACAAGAAGGGCCATTTCAAATCAGAGTGCCCCAACTTAAAGGAGGCCAAGAAGACTCGAAAAAAGAAGGTACTCCAAGCTACATGGGATGAACCATCTTCGGAGGATGAAGAAGGAGCACCTCAATTCAACCTCCTTGCGCTAACGTCATCGGAAGAACTTGACACCGAGTCCGAAGCAGTGCCAGAAGAAAATCACGCAACCGAAACACTTTCAATATCAGAAGATAGTCAAATCACTGTAAGGTTTTTCTTGAATCTGATTTATACGACTTGATTTCTTATCTGTCACGTAAGTTGGCCAAAGCCAATGTTTGGGTTGAGTCCCTCCAAAAGGAGGTAAAAGCCCTTAAGGAGAAGGCTAACTCAAGCTACTTGACTGAGACTATTCAGGAAGGAATCTCAACTCTAGTCCAACAACATGAGGAAGAGAATTCCTCGCTGAAAACACAAGTGAAGGAACTCATAGTTGCCCTAGAGCAGTTTACCTCGGGTTCCATGAATCTTGACATGATTCTCTTGGTGCTGGAAGTACCAGATCGAACCTTATTTTGATAAGTGGCAAAGGGTTCAAGTTAAGCTGGTATTTTGTACTAATGGATTTATGGAGATTATAGGAAAAGTCCTAGGTAAGCTAGGCATGAAGTCTTGACCTGCAGGGTTGAGCACGAAGTCCTGGTTGGGGATCGGGCAACGAAGACTTGGCGAGTGAAGTCGAGCACAAAGATTTGGTCCAGGGGACCGAGCAGAAGACTTTGCCGAGTGGGGATCGCGGACAGGAGTCTAGATGGGTCGAGGTCGAATGCCGTTGAGTTTCGGGTTCTCAGAGACCGAGCAAAAGTCCAACCGGAGGTTTTGGGTGGCAATAGGTAAACTCTCATGAGAGGAGTAAGTGAGGACGTGTTCAATGGTGAAGGAACAGTAGGTGTCGGTCTGACCTAGGGTTTTGAGTAAAGCCTAAAACTCAAGACCAAGACAACACTGATTGTGATTCATATATGTTTTTCATTATATATTATTGGTCGTATGGAACTAACCCATGTTGCAGCTAAAAAAGATAAAGTAGCTTGAGTGGGGCGCCTGTATGGGACTCAGGCGCTTGAAAGCTAGCAGATGGAGGCTGAGCTGGCGCAACAGTCAGACTGACATGGCGAGTACTAAGTGGAGGACCCATGTCAACACTCAGGCGCCTGACCAGGATAGAGTTTGACTGCACAACAGATAGAGTCTCCGCCCGATCCACTACGACGAGGGCGCCTGAATGACCTTTCATGCGCCTAAAAAGATACTATAAAAAGGGGTCAAGTGTAGCAGTCCAGAACATGAATTCAATCACTGTGATCACTTTCTTCTTCTGTGTGTTGCGCGACCGAAGTTCAGACAACGCTAAAACATCGTTCGACTCTCTGAACGAAGACCTATCCTCCCACTTCAGGAGTCGGTATTATTGTTCATTTCTTATTGCACACTTCTGTTTGTAACTTATAAACATTCTTGCGATTTTTAGTGACACCCAAAGTAAACGATCAAGGATTGTGGGTCTTGTAGTAGGAGCTGGTCAAGACTCCGAAGAAAGTAAAACCAACTCGAGTTAATGATCGTAATTTGTTGTGTATTTCCGTTGCTCTATCTCTCTAACTCCTACGCTTATTCTCAATGCTTCCGATGTGTTCTTTATCGCTTAGTAATTTGTTAAATCTGAAGTTTTTACGAAGCGATATTCACCCCCCCCCCTCTATCGCTCAATCTCGATCCTACAGATTCTTGGAAAATAAAAAGTCGTTCTCAATCGATCCGGACTTGGCTACAAAACTAACTCACAGTATAGATCATATTATTCTATGTTGAACCATACTAGAACCCAAGCTCAAGCATGGGTCCCTAAGCTAAGCTTGACTAATCAAGTAGGACCAAATCACTATTGGATCCCCAAGGTTAAATTTTATATCCTAGATAGTCCATATCGAGGCTTTAGTTTAGTGGGAGCCAATAGAAAAAGCATTTTTATAATTAGATAATTTCCTTGCATATTTTTTTTATTTTTCTGCTTGATGATTATTTATTTATTCTTGCAAAATTGTGATGCTTAGGAATAGAAATGGTTAGATAAGGACCTGACTTGATTGAAACTTTCACAACCTAATATTAGGATGGGACGAGATGATAGTATGTTAGAGAAACCTGCCTAAGGAGTCTGGTAGGGTAAGGCGTAACCTATTTGGTCTTTTTAGCTCGGTGGAACAAGACGAAGCTACCTCACCACATCCTCGACTAGTTAGACCAAGGTTTCTCAAAGAGTAACTTGAAAATAATTTTTTTTAAAAGACTTTGTCTAGGAAAGGGTCGTTGCTCCGATAATCAAGAAGGCCCCTGTGCCTCGCCAAGACTTGGAAGTCGATTATTGAAACTTATTTTCAAATTACTATTTGTTAAACTTGAATTTAACTCAAGGCTCAATCAAATCATAATTTCTAATTAAAAATCAAAGATAAAATTTGATGCATCTCACAAAACAGATAAGGGTACCCTATTTTGTCACTTAGAAATGGGTGAGATGTTTAGGACCTAAAAGATTAGTCCAACCCAACCAACCTCATAAACCTAATCAATTTCACCTTTAATTTATTAAGTCTAAGTTAAAATGTTATCCTTATTAAAACTTTGACTTAAAATCCAAAATTTTAAAATTCAAACTTAATTTAATTCAAATTTAATTTTTCAAAATTCAAACCTAATTTAATTCAAATTTAATTTATCAAAATTCAAACTTAATTTAATTCAAATTTTGTTTAAAATTCAAACTTAATTTTACTTAAAATTTAAAACTTAATTTTAAAAATGAATCTTAACTTTTCAAATTTAGTGATCTTACTTAAACTTAACTTAAACCTCAATGAAATATTTTTCTTGAAATCATACCTTAATGAAATATTTTTCTTGATTGTGTGCTTGATTAACAAGTCAATAATTTGTTGGTCAACCATGTTCAATCGAGTGCTGGAGAACCCACTCGAGCACCCGATACTTTTTTCTGAGCAACACAGTCTTCGAGGCACCCCTGGTTTTACAAAACCACGGGCGCCAATCAAAAGCCACTGCGAACCTACTAACCCCGGGCGCCTAAGAACCACTCGAGCACCTCTCACTTTTCCCTGGCTCGGGCGCCTTTAAGGGCACATGGGCGCCTGACCGGTGGCTATATAAGCCACCGACCATCAACCCCTCAAACCACCCCAAGGCGCCCTCAAAGCCTCTTCTACACATCTTCTTCTCTCCTTTTCCCTTCTAAGCAGTCACGATCAACTGGAGGTCATTCTCTCTTCCTAATTTCCAACCAAGCCTCCTCGGTAAAATTCTAATCTAAAATTTTCTAATTATTATGCTATTTATTTTGTTTAGAAGACGACGTGTTGCTCAAGCTGTTGGGACCGGGTGCATGTTGACAAGGATACGGGTTCGTAAAATTTTAGATTTTTACGTGCAGCGGAAGAATTAGCATAAAATAATTTCCTAAATTATTTTAACCTTGTATCTAGCATGCAACCTTATGATGTGTGGACATGATCATAAATTAAAACTTTGCGAAAAGTAAACTAATTTACTTAGTACCTCGCGTAACTTGAAGTAAGGGACGAGATACAACCGTAGCATCCCTTGGAAGCTTCGCCTCTATTCGCGTCCACGCCGAGTTCTCTTCGGGATGACTTCGCAAAGTCACGAGTTTTGTGCCGACGAGAACTACTAGATTCTCTAAAGGCACAACTAGAAGATCAAGAGAGAAGAAAGGAAACTAACCACCAAGAGACGGAATCTAAATTCCGAGAGGGAAGGAGATGTGATCCGCTTCTTCTTCTCCTTGGTTAGCTTCTCCTTCGTGTTGATGGCTCACGGCAAGTGAGAGGTGCGCCGGCCCTAGCTCTCAAGAGGTGCGCCGGCCCTAGGATGCCCTAAGGGGCGCCGGCCCTAGGTGGGAAGGAGAAAGGAGGAAGAGAATAAGAGAGAGAGAGGGAGAGAATTAATCTCTTGATAGCTCTATTGATTGGAATTCAAGGCTTGCCTTTGGTTCCTTTATATAGTAGCCTCTCCCTTGCTAAGTCTCCTCTTTAACGGAATTAACGGAATTAATTTTCATAAGAAATTTATCTTATAAATTTTCTTATGAATTATTCCGTTATGCCTAGTTTTATTATAACTAACTTTATAATAAAACAAATACTTCTTCTCCTTTAAATCATGGAATAAAATTTTACAAGAAATTTATAAATCTTCTTTATTATGAAAAATCAATTCATAATTGATTTTATAAAATTAAAATAAACCATTCCATGGATCATTTTAATTTCCATAAAAAGAATAAATTTCTATAAATTTATTTATATAAATTTCTTTATACAAATTTATTTATCCATAATTTATAAAACAAATCGCGCTAGATTTATTTTATTAATTAAACCAAATAAATTGGTTTCTCCCCATGATGGTGGCCGGCCAAACCAAAGGGGGTTGGCACCCTCTTTGGCCGGCCAAACCGAGCCGAACCGATCGCGAATTAAACTCATTTAATTCGCCCAATAAGCCTTCAAAAGACTTAGCCATTTTAAGTTTCCGTTGCGCCTCTGATTAACTCAGATTCGACTTATTTCTCTTGATTGGAAAATCCAATTTTCAACTCGTTTTAAATCCCTCGGATTACTCGTAGTGCGTGTGACTAAATAGACTTTCGATTTATGTTGGCCGTCTATAATCAACCAATTATAGAACGATCATGAGTGGCACCTAGTAGTACATCATGACCCCCAATTAATCGAAAGATCAACGGTTTGACCTCAGAAGTAATTCTGAAACCCTTCAGCTGCTCTAATGAATCGTGCCCCATTCCCTTCACCATCTTATACCCACTTGGTTCAGGACACGGTCTATTTGTGTTAGTCCCCACTAGGCTGACTACGTCACACCTAGCCCAAGTAGTGTCTTTCTCGTCCTTTGGATTTCTAATTACTCTCATGTATTTAAAAGACTCGCACTCTAAACATGATATGCTCTGGCCAGAGGCATTGAGTAACAATCCGACGATAGGCCTGGGTATACATCTCCTCGCAAGGAGTGGTGAATCCTTTGTAGGCTGCTCAAACATCTTCGGGCACTTCGGCTTATACCCAATCATCTTGGGTCCACACCTCCTAGGAGATGTTTGCTTAAGATGTTAAAGTATAAGTCTCCATGACAAAGATGACTTGAACACCGCAAGTCAAAGGAACATCACACTTAAGCCGCAGTAAGAACTTCATTGACATATCTACATAGATTACCATATGAAGTTTTACAGCTAGTCACTCCAATGAACTAGTTCCCTTAACTAGCATCCATGTTTATCTCCAGACATCCCAATGTCACCAGCCAGTGAGAATCAGCTAATTAGAGAATAACTCATGCCAGTCTCAACAGAATTGATAGTGTCTATATTTATCAATTCATCGACTAGGGATATTTTCAATACTTCACAATTGCACATTTAGAGATAATCACTAGTTGTGATCCCATCACAAATTCTCTTATGCTATGAATTGTATTGCGGACATTCAGTAGATGAGTTTAAGATCCCAATCAAATACACAAACATGTATACTCAAATAGTGAATTATCATTTATTAAAATAAATGTTGACAATCATAAGACGATTGCCTTAGGACACTTCTCTCATATCACTAACAAACTCCCACTTGGCCTAATGCCAATCGCTACGGTATCCAATACCACAGGCTCTAACATGACCCTCAAACTTGTTTTGAGGCAAGGCCTTAGTTAAAGGATCCGCTAAATTCCTTTCAGTGGGAATTTTCTCAATTTGTATATCATTCCTACTTATAATCTCTCTGATCAGATGATAGCGTCGAAGCACGTGTTTGGATCGCTGATGAGACCTTGGTTCCTTCGCTTGTGCAATAGCTCCATTGTTGTCGCAGTAAACCGGCACTGCTTCATCAATGGATGGAACCACACAAAGTTCGGAGACAAACTTCTTGATCCAGACTGCTTCCTTTGCTGCTTCCGAAGCTGCTATATATTCCGCTTCCATGGTAGAATCCGCTACGGTGTCTTGTTTGGAACTCTTCCAACTTATTGCGCCTCCATTCAAAGTAAATACGTATCCAGACTGAGATTTGGAGTCATCCTTATCTGTCTGGAAACTGGCATCTGTATACCCACGTATTACCATATCTCCTTCTCCATATATTAGGAACACATCCTTAGTTCTTCTTAAGTACTTAAGGATTGTCTTGACAGCCGCCCAATGATCCATTCCTGGATCCGACTGGTATCTGCTTGTGACGCTCAGAGCATACGATACATCGGGTCTAGTACATAACATAGCATACATGATAGATCCTATCGCGGATGCATAAGGTATCTTATTCATGCAAATCCTCTCGTCTTCTGTGCGCGGACACATAGACTTTGAAAGGTTGATCCCATGCCTGATGGGAAGGTAACCTTTCTTGGATTCCGACATGCTAAACCTTTTTAGCACTCGGTCTATATACGTAGATTGCGAAAGACCAAGCAACCGTTTTGATCTATCTCTATAGATTCTAATCCCAAGGATATAGGTTGCTTCTCCCAGGTCTTTCATGGAGAAAGTTTTGGACAACCAAATTTTAACTGTCTGTAAAACTGATATATCGTTTCCTATAAGTAATATGTCATCGACATATAATACTAGGAATACGACTGCACTCCCACTAACCTTCTTGTACACACAAGGTTCGTCAGGATTTTGTAAGAAATCAAACTTTTTGATTGTCTCATCAAAACGGATGTTCCAGCTCCTGGATGCTTGCTTCAGTCCATATATGGATCGTCGAAGCTTGCATACTTTGGTTTTATCAACCGATGTGAAACCTTCAGGTTGTATCATGTATACATCCTCAAGCAGGTTTCCATTAAGGAAAGCTGTTTTCACATCCATTTGTCATATCTCATAATCATAATGAGCTGTTATGGCTAGGAGCATCCGAATGGATTTAAGCATAGCTACGGCGAATAGGTTTCGTCATAATCAATTCCTTGTTTCTGACGATATCCTTTTGCCACTAATCTAGCCTTAAAGGTAACAACATTACCTTCCATGTCGGTTTTCTTCTTGAAAACCCACTTCCACCCTATGGGCTTAATCCCTTCAGGTGGGTTAACCAAGTCCCATACTTGATTTTCGTACATGGAATCCATTTCCGACTTCATGGCTTCAAGTCATTTGTCCCTTTCTGAATTTTTCAGAACATCTTCATAACTGATAGGTTCGTCATCGCTTACAAGTAACACGTCGTTCGATTCACTTACGAGAAATCCGTATCTCTTTGGAAAATTGCGTGTCCTATCAGACTTACGAAGAGGTGGTGTTGTTTTAGGTTCGACTGATAGCTCATCACTATGAGTTATCGGTTGTGGGTCTAGACTAGGTGTCTCTGTAATGTCTATTGGAGTTTCTTGAACTTCATCAAGTTCAATGCCACTCCCACTATTTTCTTGTAAAAGAAATTCTTTTTCTAGAAATACAGTATGCCTTGAAACAAACACCTTTTGCTCCAAGGGATGATAGAATTGGTAACCCTTCGTTTCCTTAGGGTATCCAATAAATAGACATTTATCAGACTTAGCATCCAATTTGTCTGATACAATCCGCTTCACATAAGCAGGACAACCCCATATCTTAAGGTGAGTTAAGTGAGCTTTCTTACTATTCCATATCTCATATGGAGTAGTAGAGACTACCTTGGTCGGGACTCTGTTTAGCAAGTAAACAGCTGTCTTAAGTGCATAGCCCCAAAAGGATTTTGGAAGAGTTGCATGATTTATCATCGACCTAACCATGTCCATCAAGGTTCGGTTGCGCCTCTCAGATACACCATTATGCTGTAGTGTATACGGCGGAGTCCATTGGGACAATATCCCATTGTCCCTAAGATAATCTTGAAACTCTTGACTTAAGTATTCACCACCCCGATCGGATCGAAGTATCTTAATACTTTTGCCAAGCTGTTTCTGTACTTCATTTCTGAACTCTTTGAATTTCTCAAAGGCTTCAGATTTGTGTTTCATCAAGAACACATACCCGAATCGTGAGTGATCATCGATAAAGGTGATGAAATAGCTATAGCCTCCTTGTGCAAGAGTTGACATTGGTCCACATACATCGGTATGTATTAGACCAAGCAATTCTCCCACTGGATTACTCTTTCCGGAAAAGGGTAATTTGGTCATCTTACCTTTTAAGCATGATTCGCATGTATCAAATGAACCGGGTTCAAATGATTCCAGAATTCCACATCGGTGTAATTCGGTCATGCGTTTCTTACTTACATGGCCAAGACAGTAATGCCAAGTGTAGGAGTCTATTCGATTATCTATTCGAGCACGTTTGTTGCTAACTTCGATATTGAAAACGTCAATGGATAAATCTAACGTGTAGATACCATTGCACAAAGTTCCATTCCCATAAAGAACGCCATTTAAAGTTATGTAACAACAATTGTTACTAAAAGTTAAATGATAACCCTTTTCATTCAAACATGAAATAGATACAATGTTCTTTATTAACGAAGGAACGAAATAACAATTATCCAATTCTAAGATACGTCCAGTGGGGAGCTTTAGCAAATATGTTCCGATGGCAACAGCAGCAATCTTTGCTCCATTTCCAACTCGCAAATTCGCTTCTCCTTTGACGAGTCTTCTTCTATTCCTTAGCCCCTGTATGTCATTACATATATGTGAGCTACACCCAGTATCAAGTACCCAGGTATTTGAGGAAATAGAGTGACATTCAATAACGAAGATACCTGAAGAGGATGGGGCATCGGATGCCTTCTTCTTCAAGGACTCAAGATAAACCTTGCAGTTTCTTCGCCAGTGACCCTCCTTGCCACAATGATGGCAAGTTCCTTTTGGTTTCTTTTCAGTCTTTTTGGCCTTTTTCTTCTTTCCTTTATTCTGATCTTTGGCCTTCCTCTTAGAACCTTTCTTCGAGGAACCAACTAACAGTACCGCCTTTTGATCCGGCTTTACAGAAGGCTCCACAGTCTTCAGCAGGTTGAGCAACTCAGGAATGGTGGTCTCTAGTTTGTTCATCCGATAGTTTATCACAAATTGTGAATAACTTTTGGGCAAACAACTCAGAATTAAGTCAATACTTAGTTCATGATCCATTGCAAAACCGAGTGTGCTCAGTCGCTCAATGTACCCCAACATTTTTAACACAAACTGCGAGGCAGAAGTGCCTTCCTGCATCTTAGTGATGAAGAGGAGTCTGGAGACTTTGAACCTTTCGGATCTCGCTTGCTCTTCAAACAACTCATGAAGATGGAAGATGATGGTATTAGCATCCATATGCTCATGCTGCTTTTGCAACTCAGGTACCATAGAGGCTAGCATGATGCAACTCGCAAGTTCAAAATCGGTCACATGTTCTGATAGGCCATTAGCTGGTCTGGAGTTGCACCTTCTGGAGGATGGTTAGGAAGTTGTTCTTCAAGGACATAGGCAAGCTTCTCTGCCTTGAGGACTATCCTCAGGTTTCGAAGCCAGTCCATGAAGTTTGGCCCAGTCAGTTTATTGGTGTCCAAAATGGAACGCAAGTTTAGAGAAGACATGATCGAGTGATTATCCTAGAAATACAAATTGAGCTTATGTGAGAAGATTGATTAAAAAATGTATCAACATACATTAATAAAAAATCCTATTTATTTTTCAAATTGAGTAACCCTTTTTATCAATTCGGGAGAACGTAGGAACATTTCCAAATAGGTTGATATCCAACCATAGATAAGAACCACCATGGCTGTGGCCATCAAGTTATTCTTAGCTATGAAGGTGGGTAATCATACCAATTACATATCACATATATGTAACTATCACTTTATGCTATCAACTAATTGAATGTTTGCATAAATCATTGGGTTGTTAACTCATTAACAAGTATGCAACATTATACATAGCACCCAACTGCACCTCTCTTCACATCGACCTTGGCTGTGGTACAACAAATCGATGCTCCAAGCTTAAGGCTGACCCATTAATCAAGAAGTAGTTTTAACACGGTTGGAGCTCATTCAACCGTTTAGTCAGGCTTGGATGTGTCCAACAACCATAACTAAGGATTGACCTCTGACTCCAACTATATTATTCATAAACTAATTCCATGGTTTGAACATGTTGAGGTTCAAGCTGGGCATGGATGTGTCCATCAACCCAAACGAGAAACAAAACTCCGGTTCTCACCATATTAATGGAAGGTGTTGGCCTTAATATTTTGTAAGGGGTTTTGGGTCTCATCCTTTCCTTTTAATGCACATTCATGCCATATAATTATGTCATGACTAACGATTTCCTTAATAAAGTATGTATGTGACTTAATTTATCAAGTCTCATGAATTGAATTAGGAACTGAATTTCCTTAATTCTAATTTCACACTTTATTAAAGGAATTGCTTTGGGAAATAATTTCCTAAATTGTCATAATCAATTTCGGAAATAATGTTTAAGACTTTGATTTCTCTAAATCAAATCTTATTAAATTAAGAGACATGAGTCCTTAATTCAACCACATTATTTTCATGAAAATCTCATTTAAGAAAACTCTATAGGAAACCATTTTCCTAATTAATTTTGGAGACAACAATATGTAAGAGCATCACCTCTTAAGTCATATTTTATTCATGGATTTAATTAATTACAACAAATCGTTTTCTAAGGGTGGCTCCCCGAGGCTCAGATACCCAAAGAAAAGTAATTTGTCGTAAATCCAATTTGGTCCGCTTCGGAAGCGTAACCAAATTAAACATGACAATTTCATTTAAAATTGGGAAATTACAACAACTAACTTTAAATTGGACGGCTCCCCGTGGCTTAATCCAAAATAAAGAATTTTGTTGTCAATTTAAAATCCAATTCAAATTTAATTGTCAATTAACTGTCCATAAATTTGTCTAGACTTTCTTGAAAGAAAGTGCCCAAAATTGCGAGATTTCATAATAGGTTTTCAGAATAATTGTAAGTTTCTGGTACAAAGAAAACTTACATATTTCCAAAATTGGAAAATTTCTAAAATAGAAAATTTTCCAAAATTGGAAAGTTTCCAATAATGGGAAGTTTTCACAATTATCACAAAATTTCAGAAACTAGGATATTTCAAAAGTTTGCGAAATTTCATGAGGATTTCCAAACTTCGAAATTCCTAAATCTAAATTTTATTATAATTGGAAAGTTTCCATAATTGAAAATTTTTCCGAAATTGAGATCATGACAAAGTATTCCGCAAAACAATTATATGATTATGTCGAACACTAACCGGCTCTGATACCACTGTTGGGACCGGGTGCATGTTGACAAGGATACGGGTTCGTAAAATTTTAGATTTTTACGTGCAGCGGAAGAATTAGCATAAAATAATTTCCTAAATTATTTTAACCTCGTATCTAGCATGCAACCTTATGATGTGTGGACATGATCATAAATTAAAACTTTGCGAAAAGTAAACTAATTTACTTAGTACCTCACGTAACTTGAAGTAAGGGACGAGATCCAACCGTAGCGTCCCTTGGAAGCTTCGCCTCTATTCGCGTCCACGCCGAGTTCTCTTCGGGATGACTTCGCAAAGTCACGAGTTTTGTGCCGACAAGAACTACTAGATTCTCTAAAGGCACAACTAGAAGATCAAGAGAGAAGAAAGGAAACTAACCACCAAGAGACGGAATCTAAATTCCGAGAGGGAAGGAGATGTGATCCGCTTCTTCTTCTCCTTGGTTAGCTTCTCCTTCGTGTTGATGGCTCACGGCAAGTGAGAGGTGCGCCGGCCCTAGCTCTCAAGAGGTGCGCCGGCCCTAGGTCTCAAGAGGTGCGCCGGCCCTAGGATGCCCTAAGGGGCGCCGGCCCTAGGTGGGAAGGAGAAAGGAGGAAGAGAATAAGAGAGAGAGAGGGAGAGAATTAATCTCTTGATAGCTCTATTGATTGGAATTCAAGGCTTGCCTTTGGTTCCTTTATATAGTAGCCTCTCCTTTGCTAAGTCTCCTTTTTAACGGAATTAACGGAATTAATTTTCATAAGAAATTTATCTTATAAATTTTCTTATGAATTATTCCGTTATGCCTAGTTTTATTATAACTAACTTTATAATAAAACAAATACTTCTTCTCCTTTAAATCATGGAATAAAATTTTACAAGAAATTTATAAATCTTCTTTATTATGAAAAATCAATTCATAATTGATTTTATAAAATTAAAATAAATCATTCTATGGATCATTTTAATTTCCATAAAAAGAATAAACTTCTATAAATTTATTTATATAAATTTCTTTATACAAATTTATTTATCCATAATTTATAAAACAAATCGCGCTAGATTTATTTTATTAATTAAACCAAATAAATTGGTTTCTCCCCATGATGGTGGCCGGCCAAACCAAAGGGGGTTGGCACCCTCTTTGGCCGGCCAAACCGAGCCGAACCAATCGCGAATTAAACTCATTTAATTCGCCCAATAAGCCTTCAAAAGACTTAGCCATTTTAAGTTTCCGTTGCGTCTCTGATTAACTCAGATTCGACTTATTTCTCTTGATTGGAAAATCTAATTTTCAACTCGTTTTAAATCTCTCGGATTACTCGTAGTGCGTGTGACTAAATAGGCTTTCGATTTATGTTGGCCGTCTATAATCAACCAATTATAGAACGATCATGAGTGGCACCTAGTAGTACATCATGACCCCTAATTAATCGAAAGATCAACGGTTTGACCTCAGAAGTAATTCTGAAACCCTTCAGCTGCTCTAATGAATCGTGCCCCATTCCCTTCACCATCTTATACCCACTTGGTTCAGGACACGGTCTATTTGTGTCAGTCCCCACTAGGCTGACTACGTCACACCTAACCCAAGTAGTGTCTTTCTCGTCCTTTGGATTTCTAATTACTCTCATGTATTTAAAAGACTCGCACTCTAAACATGATATGCTCTGGCCAGAGGCTTTGAGTAACAATCCGACGATAGGCCTGGGTATACATCTCCTCGCAAGGAGTGGTGAATCCTTTGTAGGCTGCTCAAACATCTTCGGGCACTTCGGCTTATACCCAATCATCCTGGGTCCACACCTCCTAGGAGATGCTTGCTTAAGATGTTAAAGTATAAGTCTCCATGACCAAGATGACTTGAACACCGCAAGTCAAAGGAACATCGCACTTAAGCCGCAGTAAGAACTTCATTGACATATCTACATAGATTACCATATGAAGTTTTACAGCTAGTCACTCCAATGAACTAGTTCCCTTAACTAGCATCCATGTTTATCTCCGGACATCCCAATGTCACCAGCCAGTGAGAATCAGCTGATTAGAGAATAACCCATGCCAGTCTCAACAGAATTGATAGTGTCCGTATTTATCAATTCATCGACTAGGGATATTTTCAATACTTCACAATTGCACATTTAGAGATAATCACTAGTTGTGATCCCATCACAAATTCTCTTATGCTGTGAATTGTATTGCGGACATTCAGTAGATGAGTTTAAGATCCCAATCAAATACACAAACATGTATACTCAAATAGTGAATTATCATTTATTAAAATAAATATTTACAATCATAAGGCAATGCCTTAGGACACTTCTCTCATATCACTAACACAAGCTGACCCCACTGCCGAGCCTAGCCTAGACCCTAGGTTCCCATCATTAGACCTTTTCAACAAATTTGCAACCACTATTTACAAATCACTCAAAACCCACTATCTTAATAGAGGCTTCTTTAATCAATCATGTCCCTTAGCCGTAGGAGCCATAAACTACTATCAACTCGACCGGTTAGTTTATTATAATAGTTCAATAAACACAACCTTATGTGCAGAATTCTATAACAACATAGTCAAAATTGACGATATTAGCTATTCTACCTTTGTCTAGTCCCTTCCTCTTACTATTACCTTTGTCCTATTTACTTAGTTTCTTGGACTATGACCCTCTCAGTCCACTTTTGTTATTACCCTCCTAGGGATCTTCCCTTTCTTGCTCCTTACTCTCACATCACCCTTGATACACTTTATTCTTATTTTTTTGGGGGTGTGAGAGACCCTACTATGTTGACCTTCCGATCCATCTATTTGCGCATCCAGGATTCGCACTGTATCGAGTCTTGGTCCGCTGCATTCTACCACTAACTTCATGAGATGTAGCGGTTATGTGATCCTTTCACTTCTTCCTACTTTACTCCATGATTCACAAACTTGATATAGACATCCGACTCCAAATTTTTTAGAAGATCATCTATGCGTCTAGTGTCTCCACCCGATCGAGAGGTCGGACACCTTACTGTCATATCTTGACCATACTCTTCCACTTTCACGGATGCGACATTGCTGCTGGCGAGATTACTAGGATGACAGAGTTCGATGAAGTTGGTATTAGAAACTTCTCCTTAGCAGCGATAGACGTCTCGGCCGCCGGAGTTATCTCGTGGAGCCGATGGGCAGCTCCACCATAGGATGATTTGGATGACGACAAGGACTTCGATGTTGAAGATGTTGCTTTTGAGATCAGGCGATAATGGAGCACATAACGACATCTCCTCCTCCTTTGACTACGAATCAACGCCTTTCATGGATTGAGCAGGGGATTCATAGTCTTCGGGAGGAAATAAAGGCCCATCATGTGGAGAGGATGGACGTTGATCAGGCCCGCCATGCAGAGATGATGGCTATGTTCCAATCGTGGCATCCGGGCTCATCTTCTTCGCAGTCTTACTTTGTATTTTGACTATGGGCATATCTGGACTTAACTTGGCTATTAATCTTCTTATATGACTTAGTTGATTCTGGTTGACATCTATTGACTTGCCTTGTTATTCTTCTTGTGCTCAGTAAAATATGTTTACTTATTTATTTATTTTTAATTAGAATCATTTTTGTCATTTTTCAAAAATTCTTTTTTTAAAAAAATCATTAACTTTTTTTAAAAAATTCATATTTTTAAAAATCATATTATTTTAAACTTTTTATTTTTCGACTTAGTTTTTCAAAAATTATCCCTTTAAAACTAGGGATTTCTTTGTTATGGACTTAGCATAGAACTTAACCCTAGTCTACATGCTCCTACAGACTTAGAAGTCATTATCTCGCAAGCATATTAGGATACTTTGATTGAAAACTTAGACTGGATTGAGATGCTTAGGTCTATGAATTGACTCACGATGCTTTAAGTCAATGCATCAAAAGTAGTTGGGGCAATAAATACAATTCAACATCAATCAATTTAAAGTAATCAAACTTAGAAAAGTCTAACTTGGTCAAAATATTAACTTGACTAACCCAAGTGAATGTTACTATTTTATAACAGTCAGTCACTAAAAAACTGGGTTAGACAAAGACCCAAGGAGTTAAGATTTGGTTAATTTTTTTTTTCAAAATTATTGCATGTTTTACTTTTCTTAGACTTAAATCATGCTTGAACTCAAATGGATATATTAACTTGGTTCAAATTCTATTTTTTTCAATATTAGTTCTTTGTTATTGCTTCAAAATTATCACTTAGAACTTATCATGCTTGACATTTTGTACTTAGAATAATTTGTGTAAATTTTTTTTCTTATGTTTTCAAAACTCACTGGCTCTGATACTTAATTATTTTAAAATTATCCCTTTGTCCTTAATCAATTTTTTTTCAAAAAGGGGGATAGTAGAGAAAAGTAAATATTCTTTCAAAGAATATCAGTTGCAAATATTTTTTGATGTATGACAAAGGAGGAGAGTAGAAAAGTTAAAGTTAAAAAGTAGAAAAAGTAAAGTTAAAATATTTTTATTTTTTTCAAAACTTTTAATTATTTTCATTTCCCAAACTTTATTTCAAAAGAATGTTTTAAGAAAACTCTATTTTTTTTATTTTCTTAGATTTTTTAAATGATATTCAGAAGTTTTCAAAGTACTTTTTCAAAATTATGCTTAGAATTATTTTTTAAAGTAATGAACTTTTTCAAAGAAATTAGAAAATTTTTCAAACTGAAAATTGCATATTTTTCAAGAGCTTCAGAGAGAGAATTTCAAATCAAGAGGGAGCTTTATGCGCTATTTTAATTTTGTAAAGTTTTTTTAAATTTCAAATGTTTTAAAAACAAAGGGGTGATCACTTATCAAGGGAGTGAGTTAAAATTTATTTTTTCCAAAGTTTTCAAACCTTAAGAAAAATTGCTTTAATGTCGAAACTATTGCTCAACTATGTATTATTCCTTGCAGAAATATAGTTTTTAACTTAACTTTTGTACTAGATTGCCATAAATCAAAAAGAGAATGATTGTTGGTGCCGGAACCACTAGATCGAACCTGGTTTTGATAATGACAAAAGGTTCAAAGTTAAGTATGTGTTGTGATTTAACGGATTTGGTAAGTGTGCAGGAACGTCCTAGTTTACCTAGGCACGAAGTCTTGACCTACAAGGTTGAGCGCAAAGTCCTGGTCAAGGAATGAGCATAAAGTCCTAGCCGAGGGTTGGACATCGATGACCTGACTAAGGGTTGGGCATAAAGACCTGGTCGAGGATGGGCACGATGACCTGATCCAGATGATGGGGCAGAAAACTTAGCCGAGCGAGGACTACAGACAGAAGTAGGGACTGGTCGAGGTACGGACGTCTCGAGATCCAAGAGCTTCGTAGGCCGAACAAAAGTTTAACCGGTGGTTGACAAAAGGTAACTTCTCCGCAGTGGAGTAGGTGAGGATACGTTACCCGGAAGAGGAAATAGTAGGCGTTGGTTTGACCTAGGATTTCATTTGAAATCCAAAGACAAGACCAAATAGCTCTGGCTGTTAAATATTCATGCATTTAATATATATGTTATTATTTTTCTAGACTAACTCTGATTGTAAGCTTAGAAGATCAGTTGGCCACATTGGGGGCACCTGAGAGGACTCAGGCGCCTGAGAAGCCAGCCGTTTGAGAAGACTTAGGTGCTCGAGAAGCCAGGTGCTCGAAAGGTCTCGGGCGCCCCAGGTCAGTTTGCTCAGCGTTGGCGAAGCTGAGTTGGCGACTGCTGATTGGACGTGCCACATCAGCACTCAGGCGCCCAATGCTCTCAAACGCCTGAGAGTGGATAAGGTTTGACCGAGTCAGAGGATAACGATGCGGCTAGAACATTGATGTGGAGGGTGCCCCCATGAGCACTCGGGCGCCCGCGTAGCAATATATAAGGTGTTTCGCCCCTTTGGTTCCAGACATCAATTCAAGCACTCAAAATCATTGCGATAAAGTTTCCATGCTCAAGTTCTCCGTGCCAATGAAGTCCAAGATCGATGACACGTCGCTTCTACAAACAATTGAGTTCTTCTTCCCTTAGCAAGTGTCGTCAGTATAACATTTTCAGTTTCAGTTTTGTACTTAATGCTCATATCTTGTAAATCATTTTTGCGCATTATAGAATTGCTCAACAAAAACGGTCAAAGACCGTGAGCCTTAGAATAGGAGTCGTCATAGACTCCGAATCAAGTAAAATAGCATTATTTTAACTTGCTACTCTCTTTATCTCCGCTGTGTATTCACTTGATTGATTTTCAAAAAAAATACGTAATCGATATTCACCCCCCTCCCCCTCTATCGATCACATTGATCCCACAACATATACACAAATAACACATAATTATGTAGCAACTAATTTTATACTAAATGCCAAACTTAATTAGGATCGTCCTAATCGTAACGTTCACGAATTTATCCTTAATTAATAATTAATCTTTAATTAAACCTAATTATAAAAATTAGGTTCAAATTAGGTTTAATTTAGGACTACCCCAAGACCTAACTCAGCCATCCCACACTCAAACTTGCCCATTCAAGGAAGACGGATATATTTTCTAAGAAGGGAGTTCAGATTGTCAAAAGGGAGCATGAAGCAATCTCAACATCCAAGGGATATTTTCATGAAGGTAGAGATATGTTCCAAGTGCTACCATCAACTTGGCTCAAGACTCTGAGCTGAAAGAAAAAGAAAATTGCCCCTGATGATTGGAGTACCACAGCTACTTATCAAATTCGGCAACAAAAGGAGAGGAGCAACCAAACCAACCAATCAACCTACCCTAGTCTACTCCAAAACTAAAAACAATTCATCTTTTCTAAACCGAAACAAAACTATGAATCTATGGGAGATTTATTCATCCATCCATGTATGAAGAGTTTAAAGCGAGATTGCTCTTACTAGAGATAGCCACACACACCAAATCCCCTCTGTTGTTGCCTGATCAATGCCTGCACGAGCCCTCCTTCTCCTCGATGACTCCCTTCCTGCCTATGTGTGGTTATCAACGCTGACGACGAGTCGGGGAAACGAATCAAGAGGAAGAGGAGGGGAAGAGACCAGCGACTCTGTGCTGGTTTTCGATCGCACAAAGAGGGGGAGAGCGGATCAGCGGAGAGGGGAAAGAGGAAGATCGACAGTTTTCTATGAGGAGGAGGAGAGGGATGACATCGCCTGAGAGATGTTGCTCTCGCTCGTGGCCAGAGAGGAGGGTGGCGATCGACGATGAAGGGGAGGGCAGCGACGGCGAGCGACGGTGTGTTTAAGTATATATAATCTAAAAATAAAACTTTTCCTTAAATAACTCATAATTAATCCATCTCGCCCCATTAATCCCCGCAAACCCTCCTAAAATATTTGAAAAATTATCCTAGCTTTTCAGTAAGGTTATTTCCAATTTTAACTTATATATATATATATATATATATATATATATATATATATATATATATATATATATAATTTTTCCTAATTTTTTTACGTATTTTACAAAAATTTAGTCCTCCAAATTTTTGCTATTAAACCAAGCAAGTACTAACCTCCCATACACTGTATAAATACTGAGTGAGAACCATCATTACGCACCTCAAAAGTTGAAACCCTTAATTTCTAATTAGTTGTTGACAGGTTTAACCCTAGCTTCCCGACTCGATAATCGGAGCTACTAGGTTGTACTCAAACAAGTCAACAAATCTCTTCCATGGTTAGCCTCGACCATGGTTGGGAGTCAAACGAATTATCTACCATACTAACTCTAAGGTTATCAACACCTAACCATCCCATATTGAAACCGACCTATAAACCTACTAAATTGAAAACTATATCATACCTCTCTAAATGATAGAGGCACAGATACCGACTGTGCCCACACGTTAGTATCCTACCGTTCTTTCCTATGAATCTCTGTGGTATATAGAAATGCAGACTATCAGTATCTTGTAGGTGCAGAAAGCACCAAGTCAAACCTGTGTTTTGATAATGACAACAGGGTTCAGAAGTTAAGTCTTACTTGTTATCTAACATGTCACTCTAGTGTGCAGGGTAAAAAGCCCTAGCGAAGGACTGCTAGGCACTGGCGAAGGAATGCCAGGGTAAAAAGCCCTAGCGAAGGATTGCTAGGCACTGGCGAAGGAATGCCAGGGGAAAAAGCCCTAGCGAAGGACTGCTAGGCACTGGCGAACGAATGCCAGGGTAAAAAGTACCAGGCGAAGGACAGCTTGGAACTAAATCCCTAGCGAAGGAATGCTAGGCACCGGGCGAAGGACAGCTCGGTATCCAAGACTTGGCGAAGGACAGCTAGGCAAAAGTCCAACCAGAGGAGCGGTTGGCATCAGGTACATTCTCCCGAGAGGAGTAGGTGAGGACGAGTTCCCCGTCGAGGGAACAGTAGGCGTCGGTTCGACCTAGGGCTCCATTTTGGAGGCCCAAAGTCATAACCAAGATAGCTAAGGCTGTATAAAATATTAATATAATACTGCTTTTTGGACTAACCCTGGATGCAGGACAGAATGACTGAGTGTCTGCAGCACAGAGAGCCTCAAAGGAGTGAGGCAGAAGCTGAGCAGGGCGCCCCGGATGCTTCGGGCGCCCCCATCGCGCGGGCGCCCCGCTTGTCGCGGGCGCCCCCAGCGCCAACTACCGAAGCAGCTCCCCTCGAAGCCAGCGGATCAGAAGGAGACCCGGTCAATACGGGCGCCCCGAGCGTTCCGGGCACCCCGGTCAAAGCTGATCCCGAACTTGAAGGGATCAGAAGCTGACCGAGCAAATGTCGGATCGACCGACACGTGGGGGGGGGGGGGCACACCCGACGATCCAGGCGCCCCCAGGGCTATATAAAGGGCCCTCGACCCCAAGGCTCAGAACAACACTTCAATCCAACGCTTCTACGTTCTTCTGCTCCCGCGCTCTGCTCCGGATACATCCCAACTCGAGCCGACGACGTCCCTCCGCTCCGTAAAGTCAATCTACATCGGACGTCGGTAACGAAGAGCAATTTCCTTTGTGTGTTTACGATACTGCAATTGTAATATTGATTTGTAAACCTTTTGCGAACTTATAGAATTGCCCGTAGAAAACGGTCAACGACCGTGGGCCTTGGAGTAGGAGTCGACCTAGGCTCCGAACCAAGTAAAACGACCTGTGTTTGCGTTGTGTGTTTTAATTTCCGCTGCATAATTTCTCTATCTGTTAAATCCGAACGTTTTCCGATATTCACCCCCCCTCTATTGGTTCTCTCGATCTAACAAGTGGTATCAGAGCGGAGAAGTTCAAATTTGGTGCAACCACCAGTTTGAAAATTTTTCGGATTTTTAATTTTATTTCTTTCTCTCGTTCGAATTTCTTCAAATATACTTTTCGTTCGAATTTTTTCTCATTAATCGAGGTTGCTGCAACACCCCTCGATATTTTATTTTCCTTATCCCGCACTACTAATCCAAGACCAAGTCTTGGGAAATTTTTTTTGTTAGTTATTTTTTTCAGATTAAATGGCCATGCAAGAAGGATTCAGCACCGCCAGACCTCCACTTTTCAGTAGAGAAGACTTTTCCTACTGGAAAAGTCTAATGGAGGTCCACCTGAAAACTCAGGTGGACATGTGGATAATCATCCAGTCTGGACTGGAGATTCCGAAGAACGCTGAAGGCGTACCGCAAACCTACTCAGAATGGGACAACGCTTTGAAGCGCAAAATTGAAGCCGATGCAAAGGCGACTCAGAACCTTCAATGCGGCTTAACAAAGGAGGAGCTGAACCGGGTAGGCCCCTTCAACAGTGCCAAGGAGCTGTGGGTAAAACTGATCGAGCTGCACGAAGGAACATCAGACACTCGGATCAGCAAGAGAGATCTGCTCCTGAACAAGCTGTATACCATCAAGATGGCCGACAATGAAACAGCAGCCCAGCTTCACGCACGAATCCAAGAATTAATGAACGGTCTTCACACTATTGGTCACAAGGTAGAAAACCGTGGCCTAATAAGGTATGCCTTAAATGCTTTCCCTAGAAACACCTTGTGGGTATCTATGGTTGATGCATACAAGGTCTCAAGGGATCTTTCAAAAATAAAATTAGATGAATTGTTTTCTGAATTAGAACTCCATGAACAAACTAACTGCAATTTGGCCGAGAAAGGTATTGCCTTTATTACAGGAAAAACTGGAAGGTCAACAAAGAAGAAGCCTCAACCTGAACCCGAGTCTAACTCAGACTCAGACTCAGAAGACGGAGAAGGAGATCGACCTAAGCTGGTCCGACTGGCCCGAAGATACTATAAAGAATTGAAGAACCAAACCAACAGACGGAAAACAAACCGAAGAAAGGATGAACCAGCTGAACCCTCAAATGACAAAAACAAGCCCAACGTGACCTGCTACGAGTGCAAGAAGAAGGGCCACTACAAGACGGAGTGTCCAAATCTAAAGGAGACCAAGAAGACAAGAAGAAAGAAAGCACTCCAAGCAACCTGGGACGAATCTTCCTCAGAAGAAGAAGAAGAAGCACCCCAGTCAAACCTACTAGCCCTGACCGCCTCAGAAGAAGTCGGGACCGAGTCAGAGTCAGAACAGGACGACGGCAGACTAACTTTTTCAGAAGACGGCGAAATCAAGGTAAGTGGTTTCAATAGAAGTCAGTTAAATGAACTTATTTCATATCTTTCTCGAGATTTAGCGAAAGCCAAACTCCGAGTCGAATCCCTCCGACATGAAGTAAAACTCCTGAAAGAGGGAGCTGACTCTAAATCCTTAACCGAGAAAGTTCAAGAAGGAACTCCTACTCAAGTTGAAAAACTTGAGAAAGAGAACTCCTCCCTGAAAACTTAGGTTAAGGACCTTAGAGCTGCCTTAGAACGATTCACTTCTGGTTCCAAGGGTCTTGACATGATTCTTGGAAAACAGAAGTCCGTTCTAAATCGATCCGGACTTGGCTATAGAACCAAATCCCGACAAAGATCTTACTTTGCTGTACTGAATCAGTCCAGAAGTAAAGTTCAGGCATGGGTACCTAAACTGTACCTGAACAAACCAACTGGATCAAATCAGTATTGGATCCCCAAGGACAAGATTCACATCTTGCCTAATCATTACCGTGGCTTTAGTCCAGGGGGAGCCAAATTAAAAACTATATTTTTTGTCAAATAGAATTTAATTCTTGCAATTTGCTTGATTGACTGTTTATTTAATTTCTGCAATTTACCATGCTTAGACTTAGGAATGGTTAGTTTAAGGACTAAACAAACTTAACTGAAATTTGAACAACATAGTATTAGGTGGAGGTGAGATGATAGTACGTTAGGGAAACCAATTCTAATAAGATCAAGTATACTTGGTATCTTTAAACTGGTGAAATTAGCCGAAGCTACCAATCCAAAACCAAAACTAGTTAGACTAGAACTTTTCAAAGATTAATTTTGAAAATGAAATTTCATTAAACGGCTTTGTCAAGGAAAGGGTTGATGATCCAATAAGGCTACGGCCAAAGAAGGCCTAGTGCCTCGCCAAGACCTGGAAGCCAATTTTTGAATTTCAAATTCAAATTACTTTTTGTCTAATTCAAATCTAACACAAATTTTCAGTTAAGTATAGATTCAAACATTCCCTTTCAAAATAAATTTAACTGTTTTCAAAAATTAATTTAAGGTTTTCAAAATAAATAATAATTCTTGAAAATAATTTTACTTATCAAAACCTGTCTCACAAAACCTATAAGACTAACGTGGTTGAAAACCCTAGATTGGGTG
Source organism: Boesenbergia rotunda (assembly GCA_024364735.1). Taxonomy (NCBI): domain Eukaryota; kingdom Viridiplantae; phylum Streptophyta; class Magnoliopsida; order Zingiberales; family Zingiberaceae; genus Boesenbergia; species Boesenbergia rotunda. Next base: position 246,080 of record JAGFNQ010001505.1, read on the forward strand.
AGACAGTAGGATTAAGATTGTAAATTCTTTAATGCCTATATTATAAGTTAATCTTGTAGTTCAGATCATAGTCAAACCATGGTCAACATGGTCAAACCATGGTCAACACAGTCAAACCATGGTCAACTTTGCCAAACCACAGTCAAAGCAGTCAAATCAATTAAAACCATAGTCAAACCAATTAAACCATGGTCAAACGATGACAAGACATAAAATTTGTCTTTTCCTATACAGCCCCGGGCGCCCGTGACTCCTCGGGCACCCTCCCCATGCTTTTTCCTTCTCTCAAGGCAAAAAGTTGCCTCTGACCATTGACCAGGGCGCCCGGAACCACGCGGGCGCCCCCATCACAGTCAATGCAGCAAAAGCTGCAAACACATCCTAACCCGGGCGCCCGGAGCACTGCGGGTGCCCCTATCCAGCCCTAGTCTCTACCAAAGGCAGAGACCACTGACCCGGGCGCCCGGAAGCTTCCGGGCGCCCCCATTGAAATGCCTATATAAGGGCATCCGAACCTCCTCCTCTTCCCACACCAAAAACCAACTTCCTTGCTCACTTCCTTCCTTCCAAGAAGATTAAGTGACACTTGTGCTTCCCCAATCTCACCATGCCTCCCCGGTATGATTTATCTTATGCATTTAAAATTACTTTTAAATTCCTTAATGCATTTAGAATCATTCTCTTCTTATACCTCTTAACTTAAAAAATGCCGAGCAAACCAAGCGAACCCCGGTGCCGAACCAAGTCCCGACCCTAGGTCCCCTACTCTAGAATTATGTAATAAGTTTGCTCAAACCATTTACAAGCCTATTAAGACAAGCTATCTTAATAGACATTTCTTTACCCAATCATGCCCCTTAGCCATGAATATTATAAACTTTTATCAATTAGATAATCTTGTCTTCTGCACTCATACCATAAATGAATCCTTATGTGCAGAATTCTACAATAACATAGTTCGACAAGATAATCTCATGTTTTACACTACTGTTCAAGGGATACCTCTGTCTATCACCCCTACTTTGCTGAACCGATTCCTTGGACTACGACCCTCCCAGTCCACATTTTGCTGCTATCCACCTAGGAATCCTCCATTTGATCCTCCCTACTCTCACATCACCTTAGACACTATCCACTCCTATTTTTATAGGGAAGCTAGACTCCCTGCAAATAGACGATTCCAAGCCGTTGACCTTCAGGCACAGGACTATGCCCTGTACAGAGTCCTGGTCCGCTGTATCTTACCACTCTCCACTAGAGATCTCGGGACCATGCGACCCTTTCATGCCTTCCTTCTGTATGCCCTAGTCCATCACCTTGACATTGACATTGGACTACACATGTTTCATACTATTCTGCATGCGTCCAGTGTTACGACCCAGGGACAAGTGCGTACTCCCTTCTGCCACATTATCACCTCCCTCCTTCATCACCACGGTCGTGACATTACCATGGGTGAAATAACCGCTATGACCGACTTTGATGAAATAGGATTTAGGAACTTCTTGTTAGCGGGTCTAGAGGTATCGGCCATCGGGGTTTTGAGTTGGAGACGACAGCAGGCCGGGGCTCCGATCGACTCAGACGAGGAGGTAGACGTGGACATTGGAGACATAGCGGCAGCGGCCCAAGCACACATAGACGAGCCCGCTCCACCGACACTCTACGAGAGAGTGACACATTTGGAGACACAGGTCCAGAGTCTCCGAGAGGAAGTAGAGGCGAACCGCGATGAAGGAATGGCAACAAACCTAGGCTACTACACCGACTACATGAGTGCCCTTAGAGCTGAGAGGGAGGCCAGAGATGCACAGTATCACGAGATGATGACCCTATTTCGATCCTGGCAGCCAGGCTCCTCTGATCATCCCGGTCCCTCGTCCTAGATTTGCTCAGCATTGTACTAGTAACTATTTAACTGCCCCTACTCAGTAGGGTTGACTTATGCCTGTCTTGTATGACTGTGTTGGTTTTTCTTCTGTTGACTAGCTGACTTATGGAAATGAGTACTTGTTCTTGTCTATTTGATCGGCAGTTAGGATTGTGCCTAGTAGAATAGAATAACTCTAATTTTTTTTACTGCTTTACTTGATTTAAAAATCAATTTCTAAAAGAATTTTGAAAAACTGTTGTTTTTAAAATCAGTTTTTTTAAAATCTTTTCCGACTTAGTTTTATTTCAAAACTACCCCCTTGCAAAACTAGGGCCTTTTTTTCGCAAATGGAGTTAGTCTAGGCCCTAACCCTAGAACTGCATGCACCTATAGATTTAGAAGCCAGCATCTCACAAGCACCTTAGGGCACTTTTGATTGATAACCTAAAAAGGGTTGAGATGCTTAGGTCTTTGCCTTAATTCAAGATGCTTTAAGTCAGTGCATCTGCAGTAATTGGGGCACTAAAAATAACTTACACAGCAATCAAGTTAAGTGTCAAGTTTAGAAAATCTAACTTGAACAAAAACACTTAACTTGACTAACCCTAGCAAAAACTACTGTTTATAACAGTTAGTAAGTAGCTAATTGGGTTAGACAGGTCCCTACAAGAGAAAATTAACTGATTTGGTTTAAGTCTTATCATGAATTGGTTCAGTACAGCAAAATCATGCAAATATTTTCCTTTATGAAAGTTATTTCCTTTATGCAATTTAATTTCTGCTATATTTATCTGTTTTTGATATATGGCAAAGGGGGAGAGATAAGAAAGGAGAGAATTTAAAATTTTTGTTTAAAAATATTTTATTTTTGTCTCTCAAAATTTCAAAATATATCTTTTATTCAAAAAGTACTTAGACTTTTCAAAACTTTCCTAGTACTTAAGCTTGTCAAAATTTTCTCACTTAAGACTTTCAAAATTTACTAAGTACTTAAGTTTTTCAAAATTTACTAAGTACTTAAGTTTTTCAAAATTTACTAAGTACTTATGCTTTTCAAAAGTTACTAAGTACCTAAGTTTTTCAAAGTTTTAAGTTTTTCAAAAATTTACTAAGTACTTAAGTTAATGTTTTCAAAACTTTTGAGTACTTTAAACTTAAGGCTTCAAAATTTTTATAAGTACTCTAAACTCATGCTTTCAAAAACTCTTCTAGGTACTTTTAAAACTTAAGTTGTCAAAACATTTCCAAGTACCTAAACTTAAGTTTTCAAAGTGCAAAAATCATTTTGGAAAATACAAAAGCCTTCTGTTGAAAATAATTCTAAGTAAGAATTTTTTTTCCTTAAACTTAGAACCCCACGAATTTTTTAAAAATCTAGGGGGAGATTCCTTCCAGGGGGAGGGAACAAAATTTAATGTTTTTACACGCTTTGATTAAACTTTACTTTTTGAACTAGGGTTGCCATAAATCAAAAAGGGGAAGATTGTTGGTGCAGAAAGCACCAAGTCAAACCTGTGTTTTGATAATGGCAACAGGGTTCAGAAGTTAAGTCTTACTTGATATCTAACATGTCACTCTAGTGTGCAGGGTAAAAAGCCCTAGCGAAGGACTGCTAGGCACTGGCGAAGGAATGCCAGGGTAAAAAAGCCCTAGCGAAGGACTGCTAGGCACTGGCGAAGGAATGCCAGGGGAAAAAGCCCTAGCGAAGGACTGTTAGGCACTGGCGAAGGAATGCCAGGGTAAAAAGTACCAGGCGAAGGACAGCTTGGAACTAAATCCCTAGCGAAGGAATGCTAGGCACCGGGCGAAGGACAGCTCGGTATCCAAGACCTGGCGAAGGACAGCTAGGCAAAAGTCCAACCAGAGGAGCGGTTGGCATCAGGTACATTCTCCCGAGAGGAGTAGGTGAGGACGCGTTCCCCGTCGAGGGAACAGTAGGCGTCGGTTCGACCTAGGGCTCCATTTTGGAGGCCCAAAGTCAGAACAAAGACAGCTAAGGCTGTATAAAATATTAATATAATACTACTTTTTGGACTAACCCTGGATGCAGGACCGAAGGACTAAGTGTCTGCAGCTTAGAGAGCCTCAAAGGAGTGAGGCAGAAGCTGAGCAGGGCGCCCCGGATGTTTCAGGCGCCCCCAAGGTGAAGACCAACTAGCAGGAGCAAAATCCGCTTCGACAGTTGACTGTCGGGGCGCCCCGGATGCTCCGGGCGCCCCCATCGCGCGGGCGCCCCGCCTGTCGCGGGCGCCCCCAGCGCCAACTACCGAAGCAGCTCCCCTCGAAGCCAGTGGATCAGAAGGAGACCCAATCAATACGGGCGCCACGAGCGTTCCGGGCGCCCCGATCAAAGCTAATCCCGAACTTGAAGGGATCAGAAGCTGACCGAGCAAATGCCGGATCAACCGACACGTGGGGGGCGCCCCCAACGATCCGGGCACCCCCAGGGCTATATGAAGGGCCCTCGACCCCAAGGCTCAGAACAACACTTCAATCCAACGCTTCTACGCTCTTCTGCTCCCGCGCTCTGCTCCGGATACATCCCAACTCGAGCCGACGACGTCCCTCCTCTCCGTAAAGTCAATCTACATCGGACGTCGGTAACGAAGAGCAATTTCCTTTGTGTGTTTACGATACTGCAATTGTAATATTGATTTGTAAACTTTTTGCGAACTTATAGAATTGCCCGCAGAAAACGGTCAACGACCGTGGGCCTTGGAGTAGGAGTCGACCTAGGCTCCGAACCAAGTAAAACGACCTGTGTTTGCGTTGTGTGTTTTAATTTCCGCTGCATAATTTCTCTATCTGTTAAATCCGAACGTTTTCCGATATTCACCCCCCTTATCAGTTCTCTCGATCCAACATATCTATCAATAACTCAGTAGGAAATGCATAATTAAAATTTACCACGGAATGTCGATCTATCGGCCTGCTGTGCCTCCTCTCTAATAACAGCATGAACCCGGTCCATCTCCAGAACTAGTTGTGGCATCGTCTGAATAGGACGCGGCTGAATCATCTGAACTGTAGCGTGTCGTATATGTTGAGGTACTGGAGGTCCCATTAACTGCAGAGGCTGATAAACTGTTGCTTCGATCATCTGTTAGGGCTGATAAGTTGTAGCTTCGACCATCTGCTAAGGGCGATAAACTAAAGTCTGCTAGGCTAGGTATGGCTGATGATGAAAATCCGTCATGGAATACTGGGATGTCACTAGTGTAGAGTTGTGCTCATGCCCAGACATATAGTATATATGAATAGGTGAGGGTACTGCTCGCTATCGGTGGTGTGTCGTCTGCTGCCTCCGACCATCTGCCTGCAGTCTTTGCTGTCCTGGTCGATCGCCCTGAGCGAGAACCACTATCATCTTGTGTTGTGCCTTAAGTGCACAATCTCTGCTCTGATGCCCTGACAATTTATAATAATAACATACGTTCTGGCCTATTGAATACTTTGCTTTCCTATCTTCCCTAGACCCACACCGAAAACAATGAAATTGAGCTTTGTCTTGATCCCAGTTCTACTGAGATAGACAGGAAGGTCCCGCTGCACGCTCTGTCTTTTGTGAATGGGGATCCGCCTCAAGAGTACTTTGTGAACTCTAACTCCTACTACACATATGTCTGGTATTCTGCTGTCGCTGAGTCTGTACTATCTCCTGGGCCAACTATTTACCCTTCTTTTTCCCTTTGAAAAGCCTCAGCTGGGTTATCTCGATAATAAGGGTCTTATCCAGTGCCTCTCGATAAGACATTGTGCCCAAGCCAACCATTCATATATGAATATATCTGACAATTCCCTAAGTAAATTGCTGCATCCACTCCCGATCCTCTGCAATAAGCTGCGGGCAATACTCAGCTAATCGGTTGAATTCTGCATTATATTGCATAACAATACGGTCCTCCTATATGAGGTTCAGAACTCTTGTCATCTCGCCATCCAGTATGCGGTCGGAATGTATTGACTCTCGAATGCCTCTCGAAAGTCAGCCCAGGTCACGTGCTACTCGCCAATGACTGTACATTGCATGGTCCACTAGGTGGCGGCCTCATCGCGTAGGTGATATGTCGCAAGCTCTGCCTTCTCCCAATCCATGCATGCAATATAACAAAAAGTATCCTCTTTCAATCCAAGAGTGAGCTACACTCAACTAGACACATGCCCAATAGGTAAGTAGTAAAACCAGTCCTTAGCTGCTCCAGTCAAAGAGAAAGGAAAAGCCCTCAGCTTGATGTCTTCCTTTGAAATACCCTGAGGCTTCATAGTGGAGCAAACAATATGAAATTCATGCAGATGTCTATTTGGATCCTCTCCAGATAAACCTTGAAACTTAGGTAAAAGATGGATGAGTCTAGATCTGAGCTCAAAATCTCCACCCAGCTCTGGATAGGCAATGCTGGAATACTGGAATGAAGCATCTGGTGCTGCTAGTTCTTTCATAGTCTTCTGGTGGTCTGCCATCTGATCAACTGAATAAGCTGAAATAGACTGAGTAGGAAGAATATCAAAAGCCTCTGAAACACTGAGCTGGCTCCTCCTAGCTCTGAAAGTCCTCTCAATCTCAGGGTCAAAATCCTCAAGATTACCACCTGTAGACCTGGTCATAAAAACAAGAACAAATCGCAGTAAAAGTATATAGAAAGATGAAGCAAATAAAATCAAATCACAAGATATAGCAGTAAGTGTAAGAAAAATGTATCAAGAGAAAATATGAAATGTGGGCACACAAGCAAAAATCAAACAACTCAACTAGTATGTTCCCTGGCAACGGCGCCAAAAATTGATGGACCCAAATGAGCTGTCACGAATGTAGGTCTCAAATTTAGATATTTATAAAGCTGGAAACCCTTTTTGCAATCAAAGAAGAAAAGCATAGTAAAGGGGCCACAGGTCGTATTTTTTCCAAGGGCTAGTTCAAGTTGTTCGATTCGTGCTCGAGTTTATGTGTCATCAATGTTTTTGGGTTTCAAATAAAATCTGGGTTTTGTTTGCAAGTAAAAAATGACAATGCAATGAAAAGGAAATGAAAGCGCAAGAAAATGTAAGAAACTTGACTAAGTGAGCTAAACAAAGTGTAAGGCAACTAATGACATCAAGCAATTTGAAGCCTAAGCAACCAAGGGACTTAACTATCTTTTGGAAAAACAATGCTGATTTTAATTTCAAACCAAATATTAAGCAAAAGAATTAAAACGAGGCTGCAAGTTTCGGTTGATACTAATGTCGAAGCTTATCTTGATACAAAGTGGAAAAGATTGGAATAACCTTGATACAGAAAAGAAAATAAACTCATGTGCCAAATCTGATATGGAGTACCAAAGTTCATGCTAACACTTCTGAAATAAAACCAATCAACTAAACTTGGAAGACAAACTATTAAGGAAGGACTTTGAAGAAATAAATGGATACAATTCAGATCAAGTAGGGATAAATTTGGAAATGGATTAAATGCAAAAACTGAAATGCAGGAATTCAAATTCTATGATCAGAAATGGCAGTTAAACTCCACTTGGATGCAAAACCAAACAAGTAACTGATTTCAAATGCAATGGAATTCAAATGCAAAGCTTCCTTGATACAAACTTCAGCAATTACAACTAAAAAAAACTTCAGAAATGAATTGGATCGCAGAAACTGCCTGAAATTGCAGAAATAGCAAACTGATATGAATCAATTGAAGTTGAGTGCAGAAATTGAATGCGAATACCTAGCAAATGAATCCAACTACAATGTATAAATGCAAGAGAAGAAATAACAACTACTTTAGACAAAGTTCAGATGCTGAAAGAGAAATCTGTTATGCAGAAATGAAGCAAAATCTGATACGCAATTACCAATCTGATACGCAAACAGTAAGGCACAAATTGAACTGAGATCGAAAGCTATTGCTATCTTAACAAGCTCACTAACTAATCTACTTGCAAAATGGAACCTAATTAAAGCTGGAAAAATTCAGAAACTGCAACTAAAGTACTGATACGAAAAAAAACAGAACAGAACAGAAATGAATTGCAGGACAGAAATGAAATTACAGCTAAGACAAGAAGAAATACAACTAGAAACTAATCCTCGATCCTTCACTTGTATCAAGACCTCCTTGTTCGTCACGCAAGGGCAAGCCAAGAACCCCTTCAACTCGCAAATCAATGGAAATTAACTCCCATTTCGAATCTGCAAAGAACTGCACTCGGCTGGAAAATTCCAATTCGATCTCCTAGATCTCAATGTGAAAGGTTGCGATGATGATTTGGAAATCATCTGAGCTCATCCTAGGACCCCTACAGATGGTTCAGATGGGAGGAAATGGACGCGGTTGAGATCCAAGAGCTTAAATCACAGATCTGCCGAAACCCTCAAGAAGCTCTGCATCCGGCGCAATCTTGAGCTAAAATCGCCATGAAACTTTCTCCCAAAGATCCAAATCTTGCTCCAAGGTGCTGATCGAGTTGGTCACGCCTCTGATGAAGAAAAATTTGAAGGAAAACGATGAACAAGCGAGAAAACGGGAAGAAAACTGAGTTGGAAATGCGAGGTCGCAACCCTGAGATCTGAACAGGGGATCGGTTAATATAGTTTCAACAGTGAACGGCTGAGATTAATCCCGCTTCATCCAACGGTGGATCCTTGTCCGATTTCATTCAAATTTTCCAGATCTTGATCAAAGGTCAGGATCATCCTCATGGTAGCTCGGATCTTCCAGATTTGTAGCGGATGGCTCAGATCAAGCTGATCTTTGAATGGATGGTCTAGATCCCTCTGATCGTGATCCAACGGCTAGATGATCTCCGATTCGGCAGAAACCTTCATATCTTGATCTGATCGCTCGATTAGCCTTAACCCCAGCTCGGATTGATCAGAAGTTCTCAGATGGTCTTGATCTAACCGTTCTTACATCGGACGGTCCAAATGAGTCGACGCTTGATCACTTGATCTAGTCCACTTTTGACTCAACATTTGACTCAACATGACCTAGGTCCATGATCCCTCCAAGCCTACAAAAGTAGATCAACAATTTAGTGACAAAACAACTCAAATATACCAAAATTTGTAATTAAATCCAAAAAGAGTATAAACCCTAAAACCTAGGGTAAATCCACAATTACACAAGTAAAATATGGGTCAAACACAGATTTAAGCATATAAAATGATCAATAAAATGACACTTATCAGTACCACCGACGGAACGAAGGAAAATGATTGCGGATTTGGGGAAGGCCCCACTGACTGGGGATCCTGGCCCTCTGGAACACCCTGATGTGCTTGTCGTTGAGTGACAGGTGCTGCCTTAGTTGATCTCCCCGAAGACCTTGACGCTTGTTCGGCAATCTCAGTTCTCACTGACCCACACGCCCGCCTAGGTGGTCATTGATAGATACAATTTTATTGATTAATTGAGCTGCTAAAATCCATGTTTGACCTATGTTTTTATTGTTTAATTGTGAAATTGCCCTAGGTTTTACGATTTCCTCTTATTTTGGACTTAATTGCAAATTTACACATTTTTGAATTATTTGGCCACTAATTTTCTAATATATTTTTGTAGGCATGAAAGGATCCTGGACCTAGAGCATATTGGGTCAAACTTGAGTCGGAAGTGAATCGGATCGAATTATCAAGCCTACGATTAATCCGGGTCGTCCGATTCAAGAGCGGCTAGATCTGAGCCATCCGGGACCATCTGAAGCAATCCGAGCTAGGGTTAGAGTTGATCAAGCATTCTGATCAAGATCTGAAGGTTTCATCCCAATCAGAGCTAAATCAACCGTTGGATCAAGCTCGGAGGGCTCTAGATCGTTCATTCAAAGACTAAGTTGATCTGGACCATCCGTTGCAAATCTGGAGGATCCGAGCTACCACGAGGTAGATCCTGACCCCAGATCATCATCATCAAAGTTTGGCTCAAATCAGAGCAAGATCAGCCGTTGGATTTTCTCAAATCAATCACAACCGTCCATTGGTTATTACTTAAGGAAAAATTTGCGCAGCTTCTTCCTCCATCACGTCTTCGCCGCAACAGTAGAGTTCTTCAGTTCTTCATCGTGTTCTTCTGTTTTTTCATCCAATCGAAGGCGTGGTCCCTCAATCCATCATCAAAGCAAGGGCTAGGTTAGTGAAGAGAATCTCAGTGAGGTTTCAGATTTGATTTCTGCTCAATAGCAAAGTTGCGTGAGGTCTCAGCAGTTTTGCTATCCGATTTCAGCGAGCTCAGCTGTGCACCATCGCCACTGCATCCGAGCTATCCAGAGGGGTTCCCTGGAAGGTTTCGGTCATTCCCTAATCCCAATCGCAAGCCACCACAGCGAGTTCGAAGGAATTGGAAGCAAATTTCGGCTTGAGCAGGATTTGATCTGATTCGGTAGCAGAGATAGCTCCTCACTGATTTGTTGAGCTTGCGGGTCCGAGGTTCTCCCTTGATTGACGACCAAGGAGCTCTTGAGTTGGAGAATGGTTGAGGAGTAGCTTAGATAGTTAAATTTCATTGTGTCGTAGCTGTAATTTAATTTCTGCACATGTTCTGTTTTTGCAGTTTCGTACCAGCAACTTAGTTCTAAGTTCTGAATTGTTTAGCTTAATTAGGATTTTAATCTTCGAGTTCAGTAAGTTAGGAACTTGTTTAGTGATAGATTGAATTAAATTTAGTTTGCTTTAGCTTATATTGTTGCGTGCCATTTTGAAACCTTGCGTATCAGTCCATTACTGAAGTTAATTTCAGTTTCTGAAATTTTCAGTTTGTTTCACTTTCGGTGAGTTAATTCAGTTATTTTAAGTTTGTTTAGATCTTAGCTTCATTTCTAAATCTTGTCTAGCTTGGTAAGTCCGAATTTCAGTTTGTTTCCCAGCTAAACCTTGCGTATCAGTTAGCCTTCCTGCAAATTAAGTTTCTGAATTTTGTTTTCTTGAATTGTTGTTTTCGGCTCTCAAAGCTCTTTATTTAGATTTGCTTAGTTCTTTCCTAATAGCCTTGTTTCTCAATTGAATCAATCAATTTTAAAAAGTTGAGTTGAAAGATCACTCATTTCGTAATTTGGAGATAGTTTTTGGCACAAAAGCTTCCCTTGCGTGCCAACTGCCTTGGATCCATTTGCATCGAATTTAACTTGATTTTGTGGCATATGATTGTGTTTGAATTCAATAAGCTTGCACTCACTCATATCTGAATTTTGTTGGCAGTGGTTGGGTTCCAAAAACATTTAGCTAGTTGAGTTGCATTTGTTTGGTTGAGTTCTAATTTCGCATGCTATTAATTGTGTTAAGCTTGTTTATTTCCGAAAACTCCCATCACTGCCTTTACTTCATTGCATAGCATTTCATTTTGTGTTTGAAATCAGAAACAGTTGCCAAAAACTTTGTAAGTGCTTTGATTAGGTTTTCTATTGGTTGAGTTGGTTGTTACCATCCTTTTGTGTAGTTATTAGCTAAGTTTCTATTTTCATTGCAATTTCATTTTGATTGTATCCCAAAACCAATTATTTTTTGAAACCCAAAACATAAACGACACATAAACCAAGCTCGAATCAAACACGACAACTAGTCCCCGAGAAAAATACGACCTGTGGCCCCTTTGCTACATTTACAGATTTTGATTGCAAAAAGGGTTTCCAGCTTTCATTTATAAATTCTAAATTCTAACGGATCCATATTCGTGACAACTTTAATCTAGTATATTTTGGGTCCGTTAAATTTTTGGCACCGTTGTCGGGGACGCAACTAGTTGATTTGTTTGATTTTTGCTTGTGCACTTATTTCATATCATTCTTGATTTATTTTTGTGCTTATTGTTATATCTTTTGATTTGATTCTATTTGTTTTATCTCTTTATCCACTTTTACTGTGATTTGTTTTGTTTTATGACCAGGTCTTCAGGTGGTGATTTAGAAGAATTCGACCCTGAGATTGAGAGGACTTTCAGAGCTAGGAGGAGCCAGGGCATTCTTTCTGAAACTACAGATATCCCTCCTATTCAGACTATTTTCATTCACTCAGGGAGTGACATGGCAGACCACTAGAGAACGATGAAGGAGCTCGCAGCACCAGATGCTGCATTTCAGTACTCCAGTATAGCTTATCCAGAGCTGGGGGGAAATTTTGAGTTAAGATCTGGACTTATCAATTTGTTGCCAAAGTTTCAGGGATTAACTGGAGAGGATCCCAACAGACACCTGCACGAATTCCATGTGGTATGCTACACTATGAAGCCTCAGGGCATTTCTGAAGAAGACATCAAGCTGAGAGCTTTTCCTTTCACACTGACAGGAGCAGCAAAAGACTGGTTTTACTATCTACCTACAGGGCATGTGTCTAGTTGGATCGCCATGAAGAAAGCATTTTTAGAAAAGTATTTCCTAGCCTCTCGTACAGCTATAATCAGAAAAAGCATCTGTGGGATTCAACAAGTGGTGGGCGAAAACACTATATGATTACTGGGAAAGATTTAACAAGTTGTGTTCAAGTTGCCCCTAGCATCAAATCAGCGAGCAATTATTGATTCAATATTTTTATGAGAGACTGCTGCAGATGGACAGAGTTATGATAGATGCTGCAGCTGGAGGGGCTCTAGTGAACAAGACGCCAATGCAAGCTAGGGAGTTAATTTCTAATATGGCTGAGAATTCCCAGCAATTTGGAAGTAGAGCTTTGACCACCAGAGGAGTGGGTGAAGTTCAGGTAGTTCCTACTGATCAAGGGATAAAGAATTCATTGGCAGAGATCACATCACTTATTAAGGAGTTGAAGGTTAATAATGCAAATCAAGGCTCAACTCTTTCAGTACCTCCACAGTCAAGTCAAATGATAAGTTTGTGTGGCATTTGCTCTAGTCAAGAGCACACTTCAGACTCATGCCCTACCCTCCAACAGGACGAGACCGTAGCAGCATTAGTAAGAGGACAATTTCAAGCAAGAAACAATCCTTATTCCTCTACTTATAACCCCGGTTGGAGGAATCATCCTAACTTGAGGTACAGGAATGCTTTCTATCAACAAGACCCTCAACCATAGCCCTCACAGCAGCCATTACAGAACTTCCAGCAGCCCCAGCAAACTCAGATTAATCAGCAACCATTTCAGCCGTCGAACCAAAATTTTCAGCCTCCGTTTCAGCCTACTTCAACAATTTCAGCAACAATTTCAGCATTTTGAACCTCAATTCCAGCAATATCATCAAGGGCAGCAAGGTTTGCAATCATTCCCAGCTTTCCAAGCGCAAAACCAACAAAATTTTCAGCCTTCGCAGCCCTTGAATCAGAATTTCCAGCCCTATAATCAAGGGTGTCAAAGTCAGAATTTTCAGCCCTCGCCACCTAATTTTCCATTTCAAAATCAAAACTTTCAAGGCTACAACTCACAGCAAAGTTTCCAAGCATATCAGCCTTTGAATCAGCCCTATCAACAGCCCCAACAACCATGTTTTCAAGGATCACAGCAAGCTCAACCATTTCAGCCGAATACTTCATCATTTCAAGGTCAGTCAAAGAGCTATGCTAACCAAGGAGGTTATGGGAGCTCAAGTGGAGGAAATGCGCCCCAACAGAGGGTTGATGATATGTTCAACAGATGATGCAACAACAACAAGCTTGGCAACAATAAATACAACAAGTTCTACAACAACAACAACAAACCAATCAAAATGTTGAGAGGCAAATAGGGCAATTGGCTAGTGGAATTAATCAAAATCAAGCTCATGGATCAAGTCAACTCCCTTCCCAAACTGTTCCTAATCCTAAAGGGAATGTGAATGCTATAACTTTGAGAAGTGGGAAGGTTACAACATCTCCGAAGAGTCCAAGAGCAGAATTTTCAGAGAACCGGACAGCAGCTACAATTCCGGCCCAAAACAGCAATGAAATGAGTTCAAATTCAGCTGATTCCAACCCTAGCCCGTTCCCAACACAGTCCTCAAGCAACCCTCCAAATTTGGTGGCAAACGGAGGAGAAAACAGTGCCGAGGCTGATTTTATAGCAGCCACTTCGCAGGGGACAGCACAGCAGAATTCAGCATCTCCACTTCCGGCCAAAGAAGATGATTTTAGGGTTCCTTTACCCTTTCCACAGCGGAAAACACTAGCCAAAAAGCAAGTGGAAGAGGAGAAGGCCAAAGAATTCAATGAGTTAGTGGAACTTTTCAGTAAGGTAGAGATAAATGTACCTTTGTTGACCATGATCAAGCAAATTCCAAAGTATGCTAAGTTTTTGAAAGATCTTTGTGTTCACAAAAAGAAACTTAAGGAAAATGAGTTGGTCAGCTTTGGGAAGAATATCTCAGCACTTATCCACACTATTCCTCAGAAATGTGAAGACCCAGGGGTATTTACTGTTTCTTGTGAGATAGGGAGCACCATATTTCATGATGCTATGTTAGATTTAGGAGCTTCTATAAAAGTGATGCCCAGGTCAGTGTTTCAGATGCTTGGCATAGGCCCTTTACAGCCCACTGGAGTGGTGATACAGCTAGCAGACAGGAGTCAGACCCACCCAGCAGGTATGATTGAAGATGTTTTGGTGGAGGTAAAGGAGCTGATATTTCCTGCGGATTTCTATATTTTGGATATGGAGGGAGATTACTTGGCACACCGTTCTCCACTTATTTTAGGCAGACCGTTTCTGAAGACTGCTAGAACCAAGATCGATGTATACGCCGGTACACTTTCTATGAAGATTGGAGACACGGTTGTTCAGTTCAGCCTGTTTGATGCTATGAAGCATCCGAGAGAGAACCATTCCATCATGAGCATTGATATTCTTGATGAGCTGGAGCAGGCAGAGTTAGAGGCTGGGGGATTTCTGGAGGATTTATCTGGAGGATGTATAGATTCAAAGGAGGCTGAGAGATTATTTACTGCTGAGACTGAGGAATTTTCAGAAGACATTTCAGACATATTTCCAGCCGGAGAGATTTTTCTAGGTGTAGGGGATTGCACAGAGCCCCGAGGATCACCTATTTTTCTTGATATTCAAAGTGTAGGGGATTGCACAGAGCCCCGAGGATCACCTATTGTTTCTGAAGAAGACCAGAGTGAACTAAAGTCATTACCAGGCCATTTGAAGTATGCATATTTAGGAGAGGAGCAGACTTTTCCTGTGATTATTGCACAGCATTTGGATTCAGAACAAGAAGAAAAATTATTGCAAGTCATGAGGCACTACAAGAAGGCAATTGGGTGGACTTTATCAGATATACCAGGTATTAGCCCAGCTATTTGCATGCACAGGATATTTTTAGAAGATAATGTCAAACCTGTGAGGCAACCACAAAGGAGACTCAACCCACTTATTTTGGATGTTGTAAAGAAAGAGGTGACTCGACTTCTACAGGCAGGTATCATTTACCCTATTTCTGACAGTCAGTGGGTTAGTCATATTCATGTGGTGCCCAAGAAATCTGGAGTGACCGTGGTGGCGGATGAAAGCAATGAACTAGTGCCCACTAGAGTTAAGAATTCCTGGAGAGTTTGCATTGATTACAGGAAGCTCAACAAGGTCACAAGGAAAGATCACTTCCCTTTACCCTTCATTGATCAGATGCTTGAGAGACTGGCAGGGAAGTCGCACTATTATTTTTTGGACGGATTTTCAGGCTATTTTCAGATTTGCATAGATCTAGAGGACCAGGAGAAGACCACCTTCACTTGCCCCTTTGGCACATTTGCCTATAGACGTATGCCTTTCGAACTCTGCAACGCACCCGGTACCTTTCAGAGATGCATGGTGAGTATATTTGGTGAGTTGCTAGAGGACTGTATGGAGGTATTCATGGATGATTTTTCAGTTTATGGCACGTCTTTTGATTCATGTTTAAATAATTTGTCTAGGGTTTTACATCGTTGCATTGAAACTAACCTTGTTCTTAATTTTGAGAAATGCCACTTTATGGTAGAGCACGGGATAGTACTTGGACACATAGTCTCTCAGAAAGGAATTGAGGTAGATCCTGCTAAAATCAGTGTTATTTCTTCTTTATCTTACCCCGTATGCGTACGGGATGTTCGTGCTTTTCTTGGACATGCAGGATTTTACCGAAGATTTATTAGAGACTTTAGCTTGATTGCTCGACCCTTGACACGACTTTTGTAGAAGGATGTTGAGTTTCATTTTGATGAATAATGCAAGGAAGCTTTTCATAGACTCAGGGAGGCTCTTACTTCAGCTCCTATTATTACATCACCTGACTGGACTTTACCGTTTGAATTAATGTGTGATGCTTCTAATTTTGCAGTGGGAGCTGTTTTAGCACAGAGGGTTGATGGAGCACCACATGTCATTTGCTACGCCTAAAAAACCCTAGATGCTGCCCAAGCAAATTACACCACGATTGAAAAGGAGCTTCTTGCCATTGTTTTTGCTTTAGATAGATTCAGATCTTATTTATTATGCTCACATGTGATTATTTTTTCTGATCATGCAGCTCTCAAATACTTATTGAAGAAGTCTGATGCAAAACCTAGATTGATCAGATGGATGCTCCTACTCCAAGAATTTGACCTGGAAATCAGAGATAGAAGTGGAAAAGAGAATTTAGTTGCAGATCATTTGAGCAGACTTGAAGGAGATGGATCTCCTACCACCATAGATGACAATTTCAGAGATGAGCACTTGATTTCAGTGCATGGTGAGACACCATGGTATGCAGACCTAGTTAACTTTTTAGTTGCACATGTATTTCCCACTCAATTTTCTAAGGCTCAAAAAGATAAATTAAAAAGTGATGCAAAGTTTTATGTGTGGGATGATCCTTATCTGTGGAAGTTTTGTAATGACCAAATAATTAGGAGATGCATACCCGATCATGAGTTTTCATCTGTCCTTACTTTTTGTCATTCATCAACTTGTGGGGGGCATTTTGGACCCCAAAGGACTGCTAGGAAAGTATTAGAGTGTGGATTATACTGGCCCACCCTTTTTCATGATTCACATGTTTTTTATAAAAATTGTGATAGATGTCAGCGAACTGGGAACATAGGAGCGAGACATTAGATGCCTCAGCATGCTATACTTTATTGTGAGATTTTTGATGTATGGGGGATAGATTTTATGGGACCTTTTCCTGCATCTTATGGCTATCTGTACATTTTACTTGCTGTGGATTATGTTTCGAAATGGGTGGAGGTCATTCCCTCCAAGACTGATGATTCTTTTGTTGTTTGTAGTTTTGTTAGGTCACACATTTTCTGCAGGTTTGGAATTCCAAAAGCAATAATCAGTGACCAAGGATCTCATTTCTGCAACAAACACATGAAGGCACTACTGAGCAAATATGGGGTGGTTCATAAAGTTTCTACATCATATTATCCCCAAACAAATGGACAGGCTGAGATTTCAAACAGAGAGATAAAATTCATTCTAGAGAAGACAGTTGCGCCCACTAGAAAAGACTGGAGCAAGAGGCTAGATGACGCACTCTGGGCCTACAGGACAGCATATAAGACACCGATTGGCATGTCGCCCTACCGCCTAGTTTATGGTAAAGCTTGTCACCTCCCCGTGGAAATAGAGCACAAGGCATATTGGGCGGTGAAAGCTTGCAATTTCGATGCTACCAAGGCGGGAGAAGAAAGAAAATTGCATCTTCAAGAACTCGAAGAGATCCGGCTAGAGGCATTCGAAAATTCAAGGATTTACAAAGAAAAGACCAAGAATTTCCATGATAAACACATTGTGAAAAAAGACTTCAAAATCGGTGACAAGGTTTTATTGTATAAATCAAGGCTCAAATTGATAAGAGGTAAGTTGAGGTCAAGGTGGGAAGGTCCATTTATTATAACTGACATTTTTCCCTATGGAGTTGTTGAAATTAGGGACGAAGCTAATGGATTTGTGTGGAAAGTTAATGGACACCGGCTCAAGAAGTATTTTGAAGAACTAAAGGAGCTAGAGGTGGAGGATGTGTACATTGAGGACGCCATCTACCCAACTTAAGGGGGGTTCACTTTCTCTACATTTACATTCCATTGTACATATCATTTTTCATAGTTTTATGAATAAATTCTTTCTCTTTTTGGAGTAAGTAGGAGTTAATAATTTCTTAGGGTACATAACATGAATAAATAAACTTTGTAAATACCATGTTATGTCTTTTAGTACTTTTGCTCTTAGTGAATAAATGTATCCATCTAGGTTATCTCCATGTCATTTTAGATCTTTTGAAAATAAATTAAATTTGGTTGTCAAAACTTAGGGTTTGAATTCATGGATGAAATCTTGGATGCTTGAGTACTATTTAGCTTTAGATTCTTAATTGAGGACTTGAGATGAATTATTTTTACCTAGTGAGATTAGCCTTATATTGTGATACACATATGTTATTGTACTCTAGAACTTGCTTAGGTTCTTTCAAAACCATATTTCGATGATTGGATCACATCTATAGAGACTAATCACTTTGTTCACCTTTTCCCATTAATTTTGGCAAAAATCATGTCTATTCTATTTGTTTTTCCTTATTCCTAATCTTAACCCCAATTTTTCTATGGATTTGTTTACTTGGGATGTTTTCTTGATGTTATTTTGCCCGAGACGGACAAAGATTTAAGTGTGGGGGAGTGACTAGTGATTTGGAAGCAAATTTTTATCAAGGATGCACTTCATTTCGAAAAATTTTTTTTGCCAAGTTGATTTGAGTTTGGTGTCAAAAATGAGCAAGAAGAAGTGATCAAAGATTGAAAACAATTGAAGATTCTTGACCATCAATTTGAAGATCCAAACAATTTGGAGCCAAGATGAATTCGGTTGAAGAAGTAATTCAAATGGCACACATATGAAGGAAATCTATGCCATGTCAAAAGAGAGGAAAAGTATGTTTTCTTGATGCTATGAAGCTATTCGTCCACTTTGCTAGAAGCATTAAATGCAGCTGCCCTTGCTAAAGAAAAAAACTGGGAGCTGCTTTGAATCATTGAAGGACTATTCGTGAAGCTGCATCACTGATTGTAGACAGAATGGCAGAATGGTTTTTGGTTGAATTCAATCTTTTGGGGAGCAGATGTCAAGTAAAGGCAATTGGATGAAATCTGTGAGCTTGAATGGAAAAGCAGTGAGGCAGAGCCGAAATCAGAGGGAGCACTTATGAAGAGAATTCTGAAATGAAGAAAGGATATGGCACGCAAGAAGTGAAGTGTGGAACAAGAATTGTGAAGTCCAGATCAGCAACCTTTTGTAGGAAGTCTGAAATTCAGCTGTTCTTGGTAGAAAAATTAGAAATGTGTTGGGAGAAGCTAAATTGCAGCTGTACCGAAGCTGAAAAGAAGCTTAAAGGCTGTACAAAAGCTAAAAAGAAGCCAAAAAGCTGAGCTAAATTGCAAGTATAGCTGCTGAAATGAGTAAGCTGCAACCTGTTGACTATTTTGAAGGATTGTTTGTGAAGGAATTGGAGAAATCAGATTGGAAAGTGGAGTTGACAAGTGCAACAATCTGTGCCAAGTTCAAGGGCAGAAATGTGTTTCCTATATCAAAGTTGGTTCTATACAAGCAATTTTGTAACACCTCTAAACTGAATCTGATTTCTCTAATCCAGCATTGTGTTACTGAAATGAAATAGAGGAAAATGCAGCTATAAAGGGAGAAAGAGCTAAACATTTAGTCATGAAGATCATTAATTTTGAATAGAAGTGCAGAAATGTTTTTCCCCAAGTTCAGCCACTTGATTCAAATGGTTATTGCAGATTTCCATTGATTGAATAATTCAAGAGAAAGCTAAGATTTCTAGTAAGGTAAATGGAGGAGATCATTCAAGGATTAATCAGTCTAGAACTTGAAAACTGCTTGGGCAGTGGCTACTCAACCATTTCCGAAAAGCCACTCAAACAAATTTTGTATCAACTTGGGATTAGAATGTGGTTTCCAAGGGTGTAAATCACACAAGGGAATGTAGGAATGTATCACAAAGTGAATGTTTATCATCAGATGATCAGAACAAGAAAAAAAATTGGATGCTAGGAATCCTGATCAGAGCAAAAAAGAAAGTGCAGTGAATGAATCCAATTTGCAGTGTGGTGGCTGAAACTCTTCATTGTCAATTGATGCTAACTGTTGCTAAGTAAGAAGAATGGCAAGTTCTGAAATTAGCTGCATGGAGTTGGAATTTGAAACATGAAATAGAAAAAAAAAATGCAGCTATGACAAAAAAGGCTAAGAAAAAAAAACTGGGAACTAAAAAATTAGCAAGTGGAAATTAAATTGAAGCTCACGGCACTAGAAGAATTGAAGCTGAATCTGATCACAATTTGGGAGTGAGCACATTGCAATACATTTCTGACCTTGTTAGAGAGAAAAGAAAAAAAAAATCATCAGAAAAGAGAAGAGGAAAGAAAGCAAATGTGGTACACAAAAGGCAATTTGGCACATTAGACCAAGGAAGGGTTCTTTTTATCAAATTCTTGAAGGACAATGCCATAGTTCGACTTCACAACACTTTTGAGATTATTAGAGGACTGTAAAGAGGGCAAAGTTCATCAGAAACATACTTGAGCACTCAAGTCTTCCACTTTATCAATTTTTCCATTTCTTTGGTTTTTATTCCACTTCTTATCATTTCCTATGTTTTTCAATTGTTTTTGTAGATGTTAATCCTAATCATGATTAATGGTGGAGAGTAGATAATAAGCAAGCCTATGGTAGTGCAAAAAGCATATGTGTTTGAGTGAGCTTCACTTCCATCATCAAGTTAGAACTTAAGGAGAGAGCCACCAAAGTTTCCTTGAAAGGCTAGTGATTTGAATTCATCTCAATGACTCATGATGGATGAAAAGGCTAAGTTGTTGATTTAAGGACAAGATACTAATCCATAGAGCTTAGATTTATGAGAATTGACAACCTTAGGTAATTTCTTTTCATTTGCTTCTAATTATGCTTAAGAAACCAAAGGGATACATACTTAGTGTTTTCGCGAGACGCTCAAGGTTAAGTGTGGGGGAGTTGATAGATACGATTTTATTGATTAATTGAGCTACTAAAATCCATGTTTGACCTATGTTTTTATTGTTTAATTGTGAAATTGTCCTAGGTTTTAGGATTTCCTCTTATTTTGGACTTGATTGCAAATTTACACATTTTTGGATTATTTGGCCACTAATTTTCTAATATATTTTTGTAGGCATGAAAGGATCCTGGACCTAGAGCATATTGGGTCAAACTTGAGTCGGAAGTGAATCGGATCGAATTATCAAGCCTACGATTAATCCGGGTCGTCCGATTCAAGAGCGGCTAGATCTGAGCCATCCGGGACCATCTGAAGCAATCCGAGCTAGGGTTAGGGTTGATCAAGCATTCTGATCAAGATCTGAAGGTTTCATCCCAATCAGAGCTAAATCAACCGTCGGATCAAGCTCGGAGGGCTCTAGATCGTCCATTCAAAGACTAAGTTGATCTGGACCATCCGTTGCAAATCTGGAGGATCCGAGCTACCACGAGGCAGATCCTGACCCCAGATCATCATCATCAAAGTTTGGCTCAAATCAGAGCAAGATCAGCCGTTGGATTTTTTTCAAATCAATCACAGCCGTCCATTGGTTATTACTTAAGGAAAAATCTGTGCAGCTTCTTCCTCCATCGCGTCTTCGCCGCAACAGTAGAGTTCTTCAGTTCTTCATCGTGTTCTTCCTTTTTTTCATCCAATCGAAGGCGTGGTCCCTCAATCCATCATCAAAGCAAGGGCTAGGTTAGTGAAGAGAATCTCAGTGAGGTTTCAGATTTGATTTCTGCTCAATAGCAAAGTTACGTGAGGTCTCGGCAGTTTTGCTATTCGATTTCAGCGAGCTCAGCTGTGCACCATCGCCACTGCATCCGAGCTATCCAGAGGGGTTCCCTGGAAGGTTTCGGTCATTCCCTAATCCCAATCGCAAGCCACCACAGCGAGTTCGAAGGAATTGGAAGCAAATTTCGGCTTGAGCAGGATTTGATCTGATTCGGTAGCAGAGATAGCTCCTCACTGATTTGTTGAGCTTGCGGGTCCGAGGTTCTCCCTTGATTGACGACCAAGGAGCTCTTGAGTTGGAGAATGGTTGAGGAGTAGCTTAGATAGTTAAATTTCATTGTGTCGTAGCTGTAATTTAATTTCTGCACATGTTCTGTTTTTGCAGTTTCGTACCAGCAACTTAGTTCTAAGTTCTGAATTGTTTAGCTTAATTAGGATTTTAATCTTCGAGTTCAGTAAGTTAGGAACTTGTTTAGTGATAGATTGAATTAAATTTTAGTTTGCTTTAGCTTATATTGTTGCGTGCCATTTTGAAACCTTGCGTATCAGTCCATTACTGAAGTTAAATTTCAGTTTCTGAAATTTTCAGTTTGTTTCACTTTCGGTGAGTTAATTCAGTTATTTTAAGTTTGTTTAGATCTTAGCTTCATTTCTAAATCTTGTCTAGCTTGGTAAGTCTGAATTTCAGTTTGTTTCCCAGCTAAACCTTGCGTATCAGTTAGCCTTCCTGCAAATTAAGTTTCTGAATTTTGTTTTCTTGAATTGTTGTTTTCGGCTCTCAAAGCTCTTCATTTAGATTTGCTTAGTTCTTTCCTAATAGCCTTGTTTCTCAATTGAATCAATCAATTTTAAAAAGTTGAGTTGAAAGATCACTCATTTCGTAATTTAGAGATAGTTTTTGGCACAAAAGTCTTCCCTTGCGTGCCAACTGCCTTGGATCCATTTGCATCGAATTTTAACTTGATTTTGTGGCATATGATTGTGTTTGAATTCAATAAGCTTGCACTCACTCATATCTGAATTTTGTTGGCAGTGGTTGGGTTCCAAAAACACTTTAGCTAGTTAAGTTGCATTTGTTTGGTTGAGTTCTAATTTCGCATGCTATTAATTGTGTTAAGCTTGTTTATTTCCGAAAACTCCCATCACTGCCTTTACTTCATTGCATAGCATTTCATTTTGTGTTTGAAATCAGAAAACAGTTGCCAAAAACTTTGTAAGTGCTTTGATTAGGTTTTCTATTGGTTGAGTTGGTTGTTACCATCCTTTTGTGTAGTTTATTAGCTAAGTCTTCTATTTTCATTGCAATTTCAATTTCGATTGTATCCCAAAACCAAATTTATTTCTTTGAAACCCAAAACATAAACGACACATAAACCAAGCTCGAATCAAACACGACAACTAGTCCCCGAGAAAAATACGACCTGTGGCCCCTTTGCTACATTTACAGATTTTGATTGCAAAAAGGGTTTCCAGCTTTCATTTATAAATTCTAAATTCTGACGGATCCACATTCGTGACAACTTTAATCTAGTATATTTTGGGTCCGTCAGTCATCCCAAACCACGTCCACAAGGTGGAGTCAACTCGATATGGCGAGGCATACCTGATAAGATATAATCAAATATTATTAAAATATATAACTACTAAAATGTTTATCAACTTACTTGCTCGTCGCTAATAGAAGTCTATCGCTGCCAAGTCCCAAATATATCACAGTCAAGAAAATGATTCTGAAAGATCCAAACACACACCCGAACCCAGACATTTGATACCTAAAAGGTTTGGTATCAAAAACGACTCCGAACAATTCTGAAACCCCCAAAACACGAAAAATTCCAAAAATTATAATACTCTCGTAAAATCGAGTAACAAATAAATTGATATCAAAGAAGCTCTGCACAATTTCATAAATACTCCAAATTACCTCAAAAACTTGAAATCGGTGGGTTATGGGCCCACTACTCTACAAAATCCGAAAATTACTAAACTTGCACTAATAAATTATTGTTAGGTACAACCTCGAAAAACTCTAAAAAATCCTAAAAGAAAAAAACTCCAAAGTAACATCGCAAATCCACAAAACATGAAAATAGGTAGGTATCGAAACCCACTCTCTAATACTATTAAATTGGTATCAGATAAACTCCAAAAAATATGCAAATCTAAAACCCGAACATAAACAAGCATCAAAACCTACTATGACAGCACTAAATTGGTATCATATAAACTCTACAAAAAGTCAAAATCGAAAATGGGTAGTTATCGCAAACCTTTGATGTGATACCACTAAATTGGTATAAGATAAACTCTACAAAAATCTGAAATTGAAAACGAGTAGGTATCGCAAACCTTCGTTCTGATACCACTAAATTGGTATCAGATAAACTCTGAAAAATACACAAATCCCAAAAC
The DNA here is from genome assembly GCA_024364735.1 of Boesenbergia rotunda. Classification (NCBI taxonomy): domain Eukaryota; kingdom Viridiplantae; phylum Streptophyta; class Magnoliopsida; order Zingiberales; family Zingiberaceae; genus Boesenbergia; species Boesenbergia rotunda. The sequence goes on from JAGFNQ010001505.1 coordinate 270,049, forward strand.
TTGAACATAAACAGACTTCGAAAACCTACTCTGATACCACTAAATTGGTATAAGATAGAATCCAAAAATTCCAATAACATGAACATATGTAGGCATCGTAACCTACGCTGTAATAGCACTAAATTGTCATGCCCCAGAGGCTCGTGCTCGTCCTAAAATCGGGCAGCACCTCCCTTATACGGCGGACAATTTAAAACTTATACATACACACATCTCAACTGAACATGGCACAATCTCACACGGCTGACATCTATACAATCAGAAATACAAGTAAAACACCATATCCATGCAGTTAAATAATTTGCATAATAAATGATAATTAAAATAAATAAATTTCCATAAACTGAAATATAGCAAATTAAAATCCAATGGAAGTAATTAAATACATGTCTAACAAAAAATCAAATATCATCCGAAATGATAACAAAACCAAAGCGACACCAATACGATAAAATTAACATGAGAGTACGAAGATAAATAAAAACAATACTCAAATGGGGAGACTGGTAATTGGATCCTCTCCTGGTGGCACGAGACACGACTATTGACTACCTGAATCAAAAAGAGGGATAACGGGTGCTGAGTTCCGGGTGGAACTATGCGGGTATAAGAATAGATAAATATATGGTAAATAAAAGAGTAAAACAAGCATATAGAAAACAAAGGGTATATAATCTCTAGAATAAAGAAGATAAAATAAATGCATCTGTACAATTAAAACATATCTAAAAACCCATGCAGCATGTAGGGGCATGATCAAAAATTCCCCCTAATACCTCAGTATACTACTAGTATTGCCGAGCAGATCCAGATCATACAATAAATGCAAATCATAACCGACTATGCATGTCAATCAAATGCAACAATCATAGCTCAATCAAGTACAACAAACATTGGCAAATGGACAATGCATAATATGCGCATGAAGTCATGACCTGTACTATACACACACCAACCACCGCTACATTGGATAGGTTGAGTGGACAAGATACAAGTAGACCTGACCACGGTTCGGAATCGACGGTTCAGAACCGCCGGTTCGACTGTTCGGAACCACTGGTTCGACGGTTCGTGGGAGGTCAACCCTTAACCTTAACCGCCCAAGTCGGTTACGGTTCACGGTTCGCCACGGTTCGAGATTATTATATTAAAAAAAATAAAAATATAAAATTTATTTTAAAAAAAAGCTTGCACTTATATAAGTTGCCTACGTATCCCCTTAGGGTGTAAGGGAATCAAAGCCCACATAGTTCTTTTACATTTTTACCCTTTTACAATATTTATCACTCACTTTCATTTCCTCCCGTTCCCGTTGTATTTGTTGCTTCGGTATCAAATTCTTCGACTTCGTCTTCTGAAAGTTACATTCCTTGGATTCTTTTCTCAGCTCTAGTCCAATCATCTAGTAATGCTTGAGCTTCCAATGAGTCGGGAGACATAGTTAATCGCCGTTCATCTAAAATGTTGCCACCGGCACTGAACGTCTGCTCCACAGCAACAGTTGACACTGGAGAAGCTAAAATTTCTTTTGCGATCATGGAGAGAATGGGAAAGCTTTGAGCCTTCTGTGTAAAGCCCAAAAATTTCCTCAAATAATTTTAGAAATATCCTAGGATTTTTCTGGAATTTTTAGATATTTTTATGGAATTTTTCCATAAAAAGAAGTGCCAAAAATAAAGAAGATGAGTTGGTGGCCTTAGGTGAGTTTTGAACCCGCAACCTCTAACTAAAGCAAACCCTTAGCATGGCTCCACAAACCACCAAGCCAATGGGAGTTTCATTGAGGGAAATAATTGAGTATTCTAGATATGTATTTAACTTAGAATTTTTTTTACAACTTAATATAAATAACGAATTAAAGAATTAGAGGAGGAGATTTTAGGTTTTCGTGAACCAAGGGTGCAGCGCCGACGCCCCTCCTCCTCTCCTCTTCCTCTCTTGCGTTTTCTTCCTCTTCTCCTCTTCTCTTGCCGCCCAAGACAAAGGGGAAGCCAAGGGAAGGTCTCAAGAGGCCCTATTCTCTACGGGGACCCTCGTAGATGCGAGGAGAACGCCAAGAAGCAAGAAGAACGTTGTAGTTCGACGTTTCCTCAGGAATTTCAGAGTTCATTCGTAAGAAAAACCTAGCGCAGGAAGTAAGTATCCCTCACCTGCAGTATAAGTAGTTTCGGTTGCTTTTTCATATGCCTTATTTCCTTATATGTATGTTTTACGATTAGAAATCGTAAATTATGAACAAACACGTTGTGCTACCCTTCAATTTTGGGTCATGAAGCACGTTAGGTGTTTGTTAAATTGTTCAGTTCAGTTATTGCTATAGAAAGCATTAAAGAATAGAAATTCTTGCTTCAGTTTATGATCGGGACCAAGGTCCAACGGGATGGGCTCCTAGTTGCCCCTAGGTTTAGATAACCTAGTAAAAGCAAGAATCAGAAGAGAAAAAGAAAAGTATAAAAGAACTATTTTATTTTCAGTTGGCATTGTACCGGACTTCGGTCCAGGGATGGGCTCCAAGTTGCCCTAGGTTCAGATAACCTAGTATGGGATGAGCTCCTAGTTGCCCCTAGGTTCAGATAACCTAGTAGAACCCTAATGGATTCGGGATTTGCTACCTCGGATTTATTAGGGATGCGCGCACAGTTGGTACATTGCCGGGCCCACAGCAGTTGATTATTACTTTCACCTACTATATGTATTTAGTTTTCAGAAATTTATATTAACATGTGGTGGATTTAATAATTAGTTTTATGTTAGTTAGTTCAAGTTCCCGTTCAGATATGTATGCCATGCCATAGCTTACCTTTCAGTTTTAGTTCGGTATGTGTCATGTCTCAGTTATATGTCATGACATCCTATGATCTGTATTTTAGCATGAGCCTAACATGATTACTTATGGATATGAGCATGTATGTGCATAGCATGTTTTCCAAAAGCATAATTCGAGTTTTCATGGTTTTGTGAGGCTAGATGGTACTTACTAAGCTTTATGCTTATTAGTTTGCACTTCCTTATACTGCAGATACAGGTAAAGGAAAGCACTAGTAGCGGAGGCGGCGGGCTTGATGCAAAGTGTGTGTGATGGTGGAGTTGGAATAAAAGTCTTCGGAACTTGCAAAGCATAGAAAGTCTTTATTATGCTTCTTTAGTTATTCCGCAATAAATTATGTGAACCATGTATGAACTTAATTAGACTTGTATTCGTGGTGTCTAGTATGCTTCTTTAGTTTTCTTGTTTATGTTTCTTCAGTTATTTCGCGATATATTATGAGAACCATGTATAAACCTGTTTAGACTCGTTATTTGTGGTGCCTAGTATATTAAAGTAGTTTATTTACCTATGTTAATACTTGCTTAGCGAATGTTGAATGATATGAGTTACTACTTGTAATTTGGTAATTTAGATCTATGCTTAAGCTTTAGAGATAAGAAGTTGATACCAACTTTGCACGTTTATATTTATGCTTTTATATATCGTTGTTGAAATTCCTAAGCTACTCAGTCAGAAATCAGTTAGATATATATATATTTACGTAGCGATCCGCCTTAAAGCTTAGTGTACTAGAAGGTGGGTCGTTACAGAGTGGTATCAGAGCAAGTTCCATCTTTCCTCCTCACACACATCAGCATCAGACCTGCAGCTTCTAAGTAAGAGTATCTCTCACATTACTATATTTTCTTGCTTTCATATTTATAGTATTTTCATGTTATGCATGCTATCTGTTTTCTAGCCAGTTCTTGTTTACAGTTAACGGAAGCATGTTTAATACCTTAGTTTATATCTGATAGCATGTTTTAGAATTAAAATATGAATTGTATGATCCTCCTCTATTTTAGATAATGGCAAGAGGACGCTCAGTTAGAAGAGCACTAGTTACTGAGCCTCGGCAGAAGGCAGACCACTCAGTGCCTCCAGCGGACCTGACAGAGGTAGTAGCACAACTGCAGAGACAGGTAGCGGAACAGGAGCAAGTAATTGCTGCTCTAACCGCTAATCAGCAGGCTACTCCCACTGTTACCCCAGAGCCCCAGGGGGAGACGCCAATAGTGACGGAGATTCCACCTGTGGCGCCGGTCCCACCAGACATGCCAGTAGCCCCAGCAACAGGGGCAAAAAGGGAAGCTTATCTGATCCAGTGGTAGAAGATCAAGCCAGAGACCTTCTCAGGCACCAGTGAACCATGGGATGCCCAAGCTTGGTTCAAGACCCTAGAGAGTACCATGGAGCTCCTAGACTGGTCAGAGCATGAGAAAGTAAAGTGCGCCTCCTTCTGCCTAGCCGGAGATGCACGTATGTGGTGGGAGCGTATCAAGACAAAACGCCCAGTCAATCAGATGACCTGGGCTAGCTTTGAAGAAGAGTTCTTTAAAGAATTCTTCCACATGCGGGTCACAAACCGCCACTACGACGAGTTCAGGGAATTTCGGCAGGGCGACCTATCAGTAGGGGAAGCCATGAAGAGATTCAACAGGTTAGCGCGTCTGAGTCCCGAATTAGTCAGCACAGAACGAGAGCGAGTCAGGCTAATGCTCAAAATGCTAAGGCCAGAGATAGCACTGAATGTGGCCAGCGGCGTCCATAGGCTGCAAACCTCAGAGGAACTAGTTAGCAATGCTCTGACCACCGAGCATTACCTGAACAGCATGCGACAGCAGAAGGCAATCGTGACAGAGAATAAGGGTCAAGGCAGTAGCACAGGAACTTAGAAACCCCAGGGCTCCAACTCTAACTGGAAAGGAAAGAATCAAGGCAAAAGAAAGCAGTGGAACAATCCAAAAGGGGAGCCAGCCAATAAGCAAACCAAGTATCCCACTTGTTCCAACTGTGGGAGACAGCACTCAGGAGTCTGCCGCCTGCGCACACGAGGGTGCTACACCTGTGGTCAGGAAGGGCATATGGCCAAGCAATGCCCTAACAAGGCCAACTTACCTCCCCCACAGCCTATTCAGTATGGAGGCAAGCCAGCTCAGTTTCACCTGATGCAGACGGCACTAGAGGGTCCTCAGATCAGTCAAGGCAGATTAGAGGCTCCACCGGCTACTACAAATGCACGGGTTTTCTCACTGACCAGAGAGGATGTAGCCACCGCCTCTACAGTTGTTACAGGTCAGATTAGTATTTTAAATCTGCATGCATCTGTACTTTTCGATACTGGGGCAACCCATTCATATGTATCCAGGGCATTCGTCGAAAAACTAGCAATACCTCGGACGTACTTAGTGGTCAGTTTCTGACTACCCTGCCCTCCGGAGACATCATGACATCCACACACTGGCTCCGTGCCATACCCGTCGGCATTTCAGACAGAGAGCTTTACTGTGATCTGGTAATACTGAATATGTCCGACTATGATGTCATTTTTGGGATGGACTTCCTGAGCAAATACGGCGCTTCTATAGAGTGCCGAAAAAGGAAAGTCGTATTCCAACTAGAGGCGGGAGAGCAGTTTGCATACATCGGAGAACCGAAGAAGAAGGCCAAGAAATTTCTCTCCGCCATGAAAGCACGGAAACTATTGAGTACAGGATGTGCTGGATTTCTAGCGCATGTAGTCCATGCCGAACAAGTCAAGGACCAAAAGCTAGAAGAGGTCCCAGTGGTATGTGACTACCCATCAGTCTTCCCTGACGAGTTACCAGGCTTAGCACCAGACAGGGAGATAGAGTTTGAGATAGATCTCATTCCAGGTACCAACCCCATTTCAAAAGCACCATACCGTATGGCTCCAGCAGAATTAAGAGAACTTTGGGAGCAACTACAGGAGCTGCTCGACAAGGGCTTCATACGCCCTAGTCATTCACCATGGGGAGCTCCAGTGTTGTTCGTGAAGAAGAAAGACGGGTCCATGCGCCTGTGTATAGATTACCGAGCTTTGAATCAAGTCACCATTAAGAACCGGTACCCTCTACCCAGGATCGATGATTTGTTCGATCAGCTAAAGGGATCCACAATCTTCTCAAAGATAGATTTGAGATCCGGCTATCACCAGGTCAAAGTCAGAGAGGGTGATATTCCCAAGACAACTTTCAGAACCAGATATGGGCACTACGAGTTTGAAGTCATGCCTTTTGGGGTCACAAATGCTCCAGCGACATTTATGGACCTCATGAACCGAGTATTCAGGGAGTACTTAGATAAGTTTGTCATCGTCTTCATTGATGACATTCTTATCTACTCAGGAACTCAGGAGGAACATGCTGAGCATCTCAGGACAGTATTGCAGATTCTTCAGCAGAGCCAACTGTATGCAAAATTCTCTAAATGTGAATTCTGGCTCGATCAGGTGTCTTTTCTAGGTCACATCATCTCCAAGGAAGGGGTGATGGTAGACCCCAGCAAAATAGAAGCAGTAAGTAACTGGATCAGACCGAAGAATGCCAGTGAGATCAGAAGTTTTCTGGGTCTAGCCGGTTACTACAGGAAGTTCATAGGAAATTTCTCCAGAATAGCCTCCCCACTGACAGCTCTTACCAGGAAGAACAGAAAGTTTCAGTGGACAGAGGACTGCGAGAACAGTTTTACAGAATTAAAGAGAAGATTGACTAGTGCTCCCATCCTGACTCTTCCAGAGACCACTGATAGCTTTGACATATATAGTGATGCTTCTAAATTAGGACTTGGAGCAGTGCTAATGCAGAATGGCAAGGTTATCGCCTATGCCTCTAGGCAACTCAAGGATTATGAAAAGAACTACCCTACTCATGACCTTGAGCTAGCTGCAGTAGTGTTTGCTCTCAAGATCTGGAGGCATTACTTATACGGAGCTCAGTGTAGGATTTTCACAGATCATCAGAGTCTGAAGTATTTCTTTACTCAGAAGGATCTGAACATGAGGCAACGCAGATGGCTTGAGCTGGTCAAGGATTATGACATTGACATCCTCTACCACCCAGGTAAAGCTAATAAGGTGGCAGACGTGCTTAGCAGGAAATCTAGTGCCACCCTACTAGCTTTGCCTACGATGTCACAGCCCCTTCGGAAGGAAATATCAGAGTTCGGACTGGAAATTGTAGTTGCGCAGATCTCCACTTTGACATTAGTGTCAACCCTGATTGAAGACATCCAGGCAGCATAGGATCAAGATCCTGACCTTCAGAAAATCAAGCAGGGGATAGCAGAAGCTGAAAATGGAGAATTTCGCCTATCAGATAATGGGACACTGTACTACGGTGACCGCTTATGTGTTCCGAACCAAGAAGAGCTCCGAAGGAAGATCCTAGAGGACGCACATAGATCTCCTTATGTAATGCATCCTGGTTCCACCAAAATGTACCAAGACCTCAGGGGACGTTTTTGGTGGCCTGGGATGAAGAGAGACATCGCCAGATATGTCAATACCTGTCTGACATGCCAACGGGTCAAGGCAGAACATCAGAGACCAGGTGGAGTTCTGCAGCCTATTCAAATTCCAGAATGGAAATGGGAGGATATTTCCATGGATTTTATAGTGGGACTACCCCGAACAACGAATGGATATGATGCAATCTGGGTAATAGTAGACAGATTGACTAAGTCTGCCCACTTCCTAGCTATCAGGATCTCCTATTCTATGGAACAGCTAGCTCAGTTATACCTCAAGGAGATCGTCAGACTACATGGGGTCCCCAGGAGTATCATCTCAGATCGGGACAGTAGGTTCACTTCACACTTCTGGGAGTGCGCACAGACAGCATTAGGCACCAAACTGAAGTTTAGCACAGCTTTCCATCCTCAGACAGATGGTCAGACAGAGAGAGTTAATCAAGTACTAGAAGATATGCTCAGAGCTTGTGCTCTAGATTTCAAGGGTAGTTGGTGCAGATACCTGTGCTTAGCAGAATTCGCCTACAACAATAGTTATCAGGCCACTATCGGCATGGCACCCTATGAGGCTTTATATGGGCGGAGGTGTAGATCTCCTATCTGTTGGTACGAGGGTGGTGAGAGGCAAGAGTTAGGCCTACAAACAGATCTTATAGATGATACCACCGTAGCCATACAGCAGATCCGCCAGAGAATAGAAACAGCTCAGAGTCGCCAGAAGAGCTATGCTGATACACGGCGCAGACCATTGGAGTTTGAAGTTGGGGATTCAATACTCCTCAAAGTGGCTCCCATGAAGGGAGTAATGCGTTTTGGGAAGAAGGGCAAGCTGAGTCCCAGATATGTAGGACCATACCCCATCACTAGAAGAGTTGGCAAAGTAGCTTATGAGTTGGAGCCACCTCAGGAGATGTCAGCTATCCACAATGTATTTCATGTTTCCATGCTAAAGAAGCATATCCCAGATGCCACCCAGGTGATAGAGCCACAGACGGTACAAGTTCGCGAAGATCTCAGTTATGATAGTCGGCCTATCCAGATAATAGACCGAGCAGTTAAGAAATTGCGAAACAAGGAGGTACCATTAGTGAAAGTCATATGGCAAAATCACAGAGTAGAAGGGGCAACCTGGGAACCAGAGGACAGCATGAGACAGAAATATCCAGAGTTGTTTTACGTTCAAGGACGAACTTTTTATAAGGTATGGGGGATTGTAAAGCCTAAAAATTTCCTCAAATAATTTTAGAAATATCCTAGGATTTTTCTAGAATTTTTAGATATTTTTCTGGAATTTTTCCATAAAAAGAAGTGCCAAAAATAAAGAAAATGAGTTGCTGGCCTTAGGTGAGTTTTGAACCCGCAACCTCTAACTAGAGCAAACCCTTAGCATGGCTCCAGGAACCACCAGGCCAATGGGAGTTTCATTGAGGGAAATAATCGAGTATTCTTGATATGTATTTAACTTAGGATTTTTTTTACAACTTAATATAAATAACGAATTAAAGAATTGGAGGAGGAGATTTTAGGTTTTCGTGAGCCAAGGGTGCAGCGCCGACGCCCCTCCTCCTCTCCTCTTCCTCTCTTGCGATTTCTTCCTCTTCTCCTCTTCTCTTGCCGCCCAAGACAAAGGGAAAGCCAAGGGAAGGTCTCAAGAGGCCCTATTCTCTACGGGGACCCTCGTAGACGCGAGGAGAACGCCAAGAAGCAAGAAGAACGTTGTAGTTCGACGTTTCCTCAGGAATTTCAGAGTTCATTCGTAAGAAAAACCTAGCGCAGGAAGTAAGTATCCCTCACCTGCAGTATAAGTAGTTTCGGTTGCTTTTTCATATGCCTTATTTCCTTGTATGTATGTTTTACGATTAGAAATCGTAAATTATGAACAAACACGTTGTGCTACCCTTCAGTTTTGGGTCATGAAGCACGTTAGGTGTTTGTTAAATTGTTCAGTTCAGTTATTGCTATAGAAAGCATTAAAGAATAGAAATTCTTGCTTCAGTTTATGATCAGGACCAAGGTCCAACGGGATGGGCTCCTAGTTGCCCCTAGGTTTAGATAACCTAGTAAAAGCAAGAATCAGAAGAGAAAAAGAAAAGTATGAAAGAACTATTTTATTTTCAGTTGGCATTGTACCGGACTTCGGTCCAGGGATGGGCTCCAAGTTGCCCCTAGGTTCAGATAACCTAGTATGGGATGGGCTCCTAGTTGCCCCTAGGTTCAGATAACCTAGTAGAACCCTAATGGATTCGGGATTTGCTACCTCGGATTTATTAGGGATACGTGCACAGTTGGTACATTGCCGGGCCCACGGCAGTTGATTATTACTTTCACCTACTATATGTATTTAGTTTTCAGAAATTTATATTAACATGTGGTGGATTTAATAATTAGTTTTATGTTAGTTAGTTCCAGTTCCCATTCAGATATGTATGTCATGTCATAGCTTACCTTTCAGTTTTAGTTCGGTATGTGCTATGTCTCAGTTATATGCCATGACATCCTATGATCTATATTTTAGCATGAGCCTAACATGATTACTTATGGATATGAGCATGTATGTGCATAGCATGTTTTCCAAAAGCATAATTCGAGTTTTCATGGTTTTGTGAGGCTAGATGGTACTTACTAAGCTTTATGCTTATTAGTTTGCACTTCCTTATACTGCAGATACAGGTAAAGGAAAGCACTAGTAGCGGAGGCGGCGGGCTTGATGCAAAGTGTGTGTGATGGTGGAGTTGGAATAAAAGTCTTCGGAACTTGCAAAGCATAGAAAGTCTTTATTATGCTTCTTTAGTTATTCCGCAATAAATTATGTGAACCATGTATGAACTTAATTAGACTTGTATTCGTGGTGTCTAGTATGCTTCTTTAGTTTTCTTGTTTATGTTTCTTCAGTTATTTCGCGATATATTATGAGAACCATGTATAAACCTGTTTAAACTCGTTATTTGTGGTGCTTAGTATATTAAAGTAGTTTATTTACCTGTGTTAATACTTGCTTAGCGAATGTTGAATGATATGAGTTACTACTTGTAATTTGGTAATTTAGATCTATGCTTAAGCTTTAGAGATAAGAAGTTGATACAAACTTGGCACGTTTATGTTTATGCTTTTATATATCGTTGTTGAAATTCCTAAGCTACTCAGTCAGAAATCAGTTAGATATATATATATTTACGTAGCGATCCGCCTTAAAGCTTAGTGTACTAGAAGGTGGGTCGTTACATTCTGTGACCACCACTTCAAGATATCGAAATCTTCACTATCTGTTTCATTAAAATCAAAAGAATTCGTAAAATAATTTCCAAGTTTCTGTGTGGAACTTGAGGATCCTCGTGGGTGTTTCATCCGTTCTTTTAATAAAAGTTGTGCTTTTGTAAGTTTTAAATTAGTAGTAGTAGGTTGTTGTGTTTCAGAAATATTAGTTTATATTCTATATTTAACATAATATTGATTAAAAAGATCATATAAATAATTTCTAATATTATATATAATAATAACTGGATCTGAAGAAGAAGAATCTTTAATAGGAATTAAAGCGTCATAATATAAAGTTAACATTTCTTATAGAACTTCTAATTTAAATCTAGGATCTAAAGTAAATACAATTAAATGAATTTCAGGAATAAAATAAAAATATTTTTCCCATTTAGTTTTCATAGCTAATATGCTTAAAGTTAAAGCTTCATTATTGACATGTTCATTTAATATTAATACTATACTATAAAAATTCACTAAAATTAAATGAGCAGTGGGATAATAAACACCGAAAAGTTGTTCAGTTGCATCGTTAAATACTTTTAAAATTTCACAAATATTACTAAAAATATTCCATTGATGTGAAAATAAATATATATTAGTATTACTATTTTGTGCAAAAAAATAAACATAATAAATCTTTATATTGAAATGAATCTTGTAATAACTGATATGTTGAATTCCAACGTGTTGGAACATCACGTGGGAATTTTTTAGGTCTCATTCCATTGGCTTTACAAAATCTACCTCATTGTTTCATCATAGATGGATGCAACCATAAATATGAAATTGCGATTCTAATTGGTTGAATATAATTTTCAAAAAGTTTTAATCCATCTTGAACACATAAATTTAAAACATGGCATACACAACAAATATGAAAAAAATAAACCACCAATAACAGGTTGACAAACAAATTTTAGTTCATCTATAGAAGCGGTATTAGAACTAGCATTATCTAATGATATTGAAAATATTTTATGAGTCAATTCATATTCTTCTAAAATTAAACATATAATAATTGTGCAATATCATGGGCAGTATGTGATTCATCAAAAACTCTATACGCTAACAATCTTTTTTGGAGGATCCAATAGTTATCAATCCAATGGCATGTCACACCCATATAAGAATGAGTTTGCCAACGATCACTCCAAATATCAGAACATAAAGAAACTTTATTATTTAATTTACTAAATTCATCAATTAAATTCTTTTTACCTTGTTTTACTATTCTTTTAATTATACGAGTTAGTGTAGTCCTAGGAACACGTTTAGCAGCTGGATTAAGAGATTATTTACAAAAATCTTCGAATGTGCATTTAGATCTAAAACTAAAAGAATGATGTTCTACGGAAACAAATTTAGCTAATGATTCTCTTAATTTATTATTCGAATATAAAAATAAAATATAATTAGTACTACTACCATTAGAAAATCTTGATAATTGTGTTTGAGAGCGGTCAAGCCCATATTCTGTCGGGTGCTTCATTTCTACATGTCGTTTCAACGAACCATAGACATCACCGGCTTGGAATTTGTAGGAAGCATTGCAATGCTTACATTTTGCATGCAATTCTCCCTACGGAAGTGTGACCTTCTCAAAATGTTTAGTGAAAATAGAAGATTTTAAAGAAGGATTTTCCCGAACCTTAGAAGTAATTGCATCGTTACTTCCTTGCGTTTCGGGCATCGGAGGGCGTTGGGGCTGAGCCTCGGTCTCATCATCGGTGGATTGAATTTGAATGTTGGGATCCTCGTACGCTATTTCTTTTCCCCTACGAGATCGAGATTATGAAGCTCCATAACCACCTTCCATTATCGTCAAAAGATGAAGAACGCGTAGAGAAGTTGAGACTTGAGATTTGAGAATAAGAGATTGAGAGAAGAGAAGATGTGTGTGAAAATGATGAAATGAACTCCCTATTTATAGAGTTTGGATCATAACGGTCACTAAATCATAGCCATTGATCAAAACACGGTCAAATGATCTCAATCGTTGAAAAACAAACAAAAAACAAAAAAAAACCCACGGCACTGAACCAGCGGTTAATCGAACCGGCGGTTTGGCGGTTTTCATCTGCCCCGAACCGGAACCGGCCCGGCATCCTGCCGGGCCAATTCCGATTTGGCCCGTTGACCCGGGTCGGTTCCGGGCCGGGTCCGGGCTGGACCCGGCCCGTGGGCAGGTCTAGATACAATCGCCAAGCACTTATGGCAATCCAAATACATCACAATAACTGTGGCCCTGAATGAAAAGTCGAAGCACCTATGGCTATAAAAACCCCGAAACACCTGTGGGGACTCCAAGCACCTAGGAAGTATCAACTATTTGCACACAACTCCAACTGAGCGTTGCACAATAGAAAAATATATCCGACGATCCATCTCAACCACAAGAGAGTCAGTGGTCGTCGACCTGTAAACAATGCTATGATGTATATCACTAATATGCACAACCTCAATATGTTAAATACTGATTTTTAGGGGTGGATTTAAATATTAGGGGCCTTTTTGGGAATATGAAAACTTGAAGGGTTTGTTTGCAAAAAGCCAAAAATTAAGTTATAAAACCTACCTCTCTCATTAACTCCCTCATCTCCCTTCTTCGCCGTTTTCCCCTCTGCCCGACGCTGAAAGCCGCCGAACCCTAGCCGACGCCCGACGCCCGACGCCCGACGCCGCAGCGAGGGACGTCGCCGCCCTCCGACTGCTTCACCTTCTTCTTCTATCTTCTCCGGCGCAAGAACAGGCATGCGCCGCTACCTCGCGTGGAGCCCTCATCGAGTGCCACTTCCCCTCTTCGATCTCCTCTGCTTGCGTCGGCACCAACTCAGGTAAAGGATTAATCATTTAGGTTTGCACTTGATTGTATTTTGGTATTTGATGGGGTAGAAAAAGGTGGATACAGGATCCGCTTGACTGTTCTCTCCTCTTCTTGATTCCCTGTCGGACGGACTTCATAGTAGGTAAGGTTTGGTTAGGGATTTGTATAGGTTTAACTATTAATGATTTGAATTTGTTGTTGCCTTGAATTTGAATTGGATTCATGTTAAGATTTAGAGTAGGGTTTGGTTTTTTTTTAGGGTTGTCGTGAGTTGGGTTTGTTTAGATGGTGTTTGGATCAATGGTGTTGAGCTTGTTGTTTCTATGATTGGTATAGCACATATACTTTCGAAAGGTTGAGGTTTGAGAATTTAGATCAATACCTTCTGTGGTGGCGTGGATGAAAAGGAAAAAAAAGGGTTGTGTGTATAAATATATCCCTGTTGAGTGTGTGTGTGTGTGTGTGTGTGTATTGTGAAGGTATTCTGTTGTTGGGAATTTTATGTTTGTGTTGTTTATGTTGTGATGCATCTGTTAGAGGAGGAATGTAAGCCTTGTTGTTTAGTTACCGTGGGCAAAATAAATTTTATATATAATATATATAAGTTGTAAAGATGGATCATGTGTTCGTAGGTTATAATTAGGATTTATCCTAATCCTGTTTTAGCTAATCTATTAATGCTATAAATAGCTAAACATAGTATCCTTTGATAAAGGACCTTGATACGGACTTGCTCAGTTGATCGTGGAAGGTCCTCTCGTTTACGTTCTACAATTATAAGGCGGGTACTTCTCCTTTGTACTCGAGTAGTTTCTTTTACCTTAAAGCATGGCTATTTTATGTCTAATAGGTTGCTTGACCTTGTTCTTTGTTGTTTGATATTTTAACATCGCCGTTGGTACTTATTCTTCGTTGATCTTAGAGTATCCAAAATTTGTATCCGTATAGTCCCCTATTGGTTTTCTGTTCTATGAAGTGCTGCTTATATGCGAGTACTTAGAAGTCCATTGAACACAATTAGGTTTATTTGGCATTAGAAATATCCTACCTAGTAGTGTAGGTGCATAATAGCTGGTTTTCGATTTCTGGTTGGTTGTATCGATGTATGTTTTACTTGTTGGATTTTGTAGCATCGTTGTCTCTCCGGTTGTTCGTGCATCTCGTAGCATGCACCATATCTGCACGTTGCATACTAACGACTGTTAGGCTTCCATATGGTTAAGTCGTCATTAGTCATTTAGTTGCTCGATATACTCAACCACTTGTTGTCGTGGTAGTTGTTAGAGTGCGAGCAACAGTCCTGTTATGCCACACATGTTGTAGCTGTAGGCAAATAGTGACACCCTCACCGTTGTTCTCGAGGGATATTAGAGCTATTAGTGGCTCACCCTCACCGTTATTTTCGAGGGATATTAGAGTTGTTGGTGGCTCCTCCTATGTATCGGGATTTTTGGAGTAGTTGGCTCACCAGCATCCTGTTCACTCAACCACACCTTTTTGTGGTATTCGTTGGAGTGCGTATAGTTGTCATAGCCCTACCCACTCGGTCACACAGATGAGATGTGTTGGCGGCTTGACTGGCGTCAGGGGTGACACATGTCATTGCATCATATGCATACGTATTTCGTTTATGCATTTTCTTGTGAATGTTGTATTTATATGAGCTATGGTTGTTGCACTTGATTGACATGCATGTATATCTTGGTTTTATTGTTGTTGCGTTGTTTTATCCCTGCTTAGTTGTTATTCGATTTTATAACATGTTGTTCTATATATGTTATGCATGTTTAGGTATTCCTATATTCCATATGGATTGTACCCTGTTGGTTCTCTACTTAGTATACCTTTTGTTATGCCATGCTTATTGTCTACTCATATACCCGCTGAGTCCGCCCGAACTCACCACCCCTGCTTTCTCTTTTTGTTTCAGATAACAGGTAGTTGCGTTTCTTGGATCCAAGAGAGGATAAAGTTGTCAGTCCCCAGAGTTAAGTTATTTTCGTATTTGGTTTAGTTGCTTTATTTTTCGGTACTTGGTTTGTTTGCAATTTATTTGTTTATCTATTATCGGACTGGTTTTGATATTAGTATTACAGAGACATTTGAGTTCTCGTTGGTTGTGATTTCTTTTATGTTTAAGGTAGTTGAGCCACCCATTATTTTTATATTGATATATACTGCGTGGTGATGTTTTTATTTTCTGTTATGATGGCTGACCCATCCTTTGTGATTAGAGTGTATGTATTATTGCCCCAACTTGTCCGCCGTACAGGGGAGATGCTGCCTGATTTTGGTATCAGAGCCAAGTTTTACGAGATTTTCGTGCCTGTGGGTTTACGGAGTTGTTTTACAAGGTCAATCTGTATGTTGCAGATTTGTTTATTTTTGCGGAGTCATTTTCTTGAGGGATGACGAAGTTGTTTTATTTTACGAGGTCTATCTGTATTTTACGGATTTATTTTCCGGAGTCATTTTTTGGTTATGGTTGTGATGGGACTTGGCAGCGACGAGATCTCTCCCGGCAAACAAGAAGTAAATTGGTTTTAAATTTAGTTAAATTTATATCAAAATAATATATGTTGGTTTTGTTAACAGGTATGCCTCGTCATATTGAGTTATCTCCGCCCCGTGCTCGTGGTCGTTAACGACGATCATGGGGGAGGCTAGAGGAGGCCGAGGGAGACACAAATCAGGAGGGTGAGAGGCCCACCAGAGTGGAGCCGACTGGTCAGGGATCAGCTCACCAGGACCCTTCGGGTGAGCTGAGATCTCCACCATGGAGAGTATCTTCTCCTGTATATCCGACAGCAATTCCAGTTGTACCAATAGAGGCAGGTCCATCAGTACCACTAATCGCAATTCTTGGAGTGCCATCAAGGGTACCCCCTGCCCAAGCGAGTTGGCTTCTGGACAGAGCTCGGATTCCGTTGCTGGCAGCATCTGTGAAAGGTCGCTTCACACTGTTACATGGGGAACCAGATCCGTATGCTGCTCGGGCCTGGTTGGAGACATTGGAGGACACTTTCGGCTATATGACCCTCACCGATGTAGAGAAGGTGGAGTTGGCTACGTATCACCTTCGAAATCAGGTCGTAACTTGGTGGAATATGCAGAAGACTCTTATTGGTGGACAACCGATTTCTTGGGTTTCTTTCCGCGAGGCTTTTGAGGGAAAGTATTATCCTGCCGCATTTCGTACAGCACGACAGCATGAGTTTCTTACTCTTCATCAGGGAGACCACTCAGTTATAGAGTATGAGGCGGAATTCAATCGCCTGGCAAAGTTTTGTCCTCAGTTGGTTGCTACGGAGGCGGAGTGGACAACACAGTTTATGCTAGGCTTAGCTGGATATATCCAGCTGCGTATGTCTAGATGGGTTCCTACTTCATATCGAGAGGCGTTGGATCAGGCTTTACACACCGAGATGATTCAGCATCAGTTGCATGGTGATAAGAACAAAGGGAAGCAGACAACTAAGGGTTCAGCTGCGACACAGAAACAGTAGACAGTTGGACAGAAGCGCAGTAGCAGGAGTCAGGGTACGCAGGGGACTTTTGTGCCTCAATCTCGACCCCAGAAGTTTGGACGGTTTTCAACAGGATCGTCGCAGGGTTATCAGCAAACTCAGAGGTTTACTACTGGTGCGACTCATTGTTTTCAGTGTGGTTCTGAGGACCATGGCAGACCAGACTGTCCCCTAGAGCACCCTATCTGTTATTATTGTAAACTTCCGAGTCATGAGAGTCGAGGCTGTCCTTTGAAGGCTCAGCATAAGTCTGCAGCATTTACTCCTCAGGGTGGCCGATCAAGACCGCAGAGGCCATATCGAGGCGGTCGTCAGACTCATACGTCATTCCGACCGCAGCAGACAGGACGTCAGCAGGCAGTTCCACCACCAGTTCAGATGTATGGTATGCATGGGCATGAGTACTTCTCACCAGTGGGGTCTCAATATTCTGGGACAGGGTCGTATTATCAGCAGCCACGTCCAGCATACCAGCCTGCAATTTATCAGCATCAGCCGTCGGCTGGAGCTTCTGGTTACCCGTCTCAGCAGTTGGTTGGGCCTTCTAGATATCAGTCCCAGCATACAGCTGGACCTTCATCTTCTCAGCCGCAACCAATTTTAGCGTTGCCACCTTCAGCTACAGAGACAGACCGAGTTTATGCACTCACCAGAGAGTAGGCACAGTGGGCTGATGGATCGGTCTTTCGTGGTATGATTTCAGTTTATGCATTTCCTGCTGAATTACTTGTTGATACTGGTAGTTCTAGTTCTTTCATATCACGACTGTTTACGGGAAAAATTAGTAGAGTGCCTACCCTTAGATCACAACGTTTATCAGTGTCTCTACCATCCGGTGAGGTATTGGATATCACGCAGGAAGTCAAGGCGTGTCCAATGGACTTCGGCAATTATACCCTCACCGTGAATCTGTCAGTTCTCGAGATGGTAGAATTTGATATTATTCTGGGCATTGACTCATTGGCGGCTTATCATGCCACAGTTGATTGCCAAGCGAGGGTGGTCACGTTTCGGCCTCGGAACCAACCCTCGTGGGAATTCATTGGCACCAGAGATGATGAGATTTCTATTATCTCTACACTTCAAGCCCAGAAGATTATATCGCACGGATGTCAGGGTTTTCTATTATCATTGATCAGCACTGATGGTAGCAGTAGCCCTCAGCTCTCGGGTGTTCCAGTAGTCCAAGAATTTCCAGACGTATTTCCAGAGGAGCTACCTGGTTTGCCTCCCAGAAGGCAAGTTGAATTTGTGATCGAGTTGATTACCGTCCAGCTTCAAGAGTTGCTTGACAGGGGATTCGTTTGTCCTAGTGTATCTCCATGGGGTTCACCATTTTTATTCGTCAAGAAGAAGGATGGTTCTATGAGGTTGTGCATCGACTACAGACAGTTGAATATCGTGACCGTCAAGAACAAGTATCCCCTACCTCGTATTGAAGATTTTTTTGATCAGTTGAAGGATACCTCAGTGTATTCTAAAATAGATTTGCGGTCCGGATATCATCAGTTGAGGATCAGGGATTCGGATATTCAGAAGACAGCTTTCCGACCTCGGTACGGACATTACGAGTTTTTGGTAATGTCATTTGGGCTTACCAATGCTCCTGCAGTATTTATGGATCTGATGAATCGGGTTTTTATGGAGTATTTGGATCAGTTTGTTATTGTTTTCATTGATGACATCCATATTTACTCCCGTTCCGAGAAGGAACATGCACGCCACCTTCGCATCGTTCTGGAGACGCTCCGACGGGAGCAGTTGTATGCAAAGTTTAGCAAGTGTGCTTTCTGGTTGTCTTCTGTGGGTTTTCTCAGACACGTTGTTTCCATTAGAGGTATCTCCGTAGATCCCCAGAAGATCGAGGATTTCACCAGTTGGGAGCAGCCTAAGTCAGTTCAGGAGGTGCGCAGTTTTCTCGGATTGGCTGGTTATTATCGTCGATTTATTGAGGGGTTTTCCAGCATCGCTTCACCGTTGACACGTCTGATCAGAAAAGGCGTGAAATTTGTTTGGACAAAAGCTTGCGAGACTAGTTTTCAGGAGCTCAAGCGACGATTGGTGTCTACGCCGGTATTGGTGTTACCTTCAGGCGAGGACGGTTTTTTACTCTACACTGACACATCACATCAGGGTTTGGTTGCAGTTTTGATGTAGCATGGACGGGTAGTCTCTTATGCTTCTCGTCAGCTGAAGGAGCATGAGAAGAATTATCCAGTTCATGACTTAGAACTTGCAGCCATTATTTTTGCCCTGAAGATATGGAGACATCATCTCTACGACGTCACGTTTCAGATTTTCACGGATCACAAGAGCCTCAAGTATTTGTTCACTCAGAAGGAGCTAAATCTTCGTCAGAGAAGATGGATCGAATTATTGAAAGATTATGACTGTACTATTAGCTATCATCCAGGGAAAGCTAATGTAGTTGCGGATGCACTCAGCAGAAAATCCCGGAGTGTTCTGGCTTGTCACTGGGTTATGGTCACCGATTTAGTTCAGAGCTTCTCAGAGTTGGGACTGGAGGAGCAGGGTCAGACAGAGAAAGGGTTGTTGGTAACTATGGTTGCTCTGTCGTCGATCAGGACTAGGATTAGAGAGACTCAAGGTAGTGATCAGCATCTGCAGTTCCTAGGCAGCCAGATAGCCTCAGAGCAGCAGACTGACTTTACATGTGATGATGATGGTATTCTATATTTCCGAGGGAGATTGTGTGTACCTAAGTCACATCCGGTTATGGAGGAGTTGCTTCAGGAGGCTCATCGATCTTGGTTTGCGATACATCCTGGCGGAACCCGTATGTACCAAGATTTGAGGCGTTCCTATTGGTGGAACGGTATGAAGAAAGACATCGTGGATTTTGTTGCTAGATGTCTAGTGTGCCAGCAGGTGAAGGCCGAGCATCAGAGACCTGCTAGATTACTACAGAAGATCCTCATTCCTGAGTGGAAGTGGGAGCATATCATGATGGATTTCGTTGTTGGATTACCGAGGTCTCATAGAAGACACGATGTGATTTGGGTGATCGTTGATCGATTAACCAAATCCGCTCATTTCTTGGGGATTCAGAGGAAAAATTCACTGGACAAGCTGGCAGAGTTGTACTGCCGTGCGATTATCAAACTACATGGTGTTCCTCTGAGTATCATATCAGACAAAGACCCGCGTTTCACTTCGCGATTTTAGCAAAATTTGCAGCAGGCCATGGGTACCGAACTTCAATTCAGTACAGCCTTTCATCCGCAGACGGATGGACAGTCTGAGCGTACCATTCAGACATTGGAGGATTTGTTGAGATCTTGCGTTATGGACCTTGGAGGCAACTGGGAGAATCACCTGCATTTGGTTGAGTTTGCCTATAATAATTGTTATCATTCGGCCATTCAGATGGCACCTTTCGAGGCGTTGTATGGTAGAGCTTGCAGGACACCCACCCTCTGGGAGGAGGTTGGGGAATCTCAGTTGCTAGATCCTCAGAGTATTCAGCATGACGCAGCTCTAGTCTGTACTATCAGACGCCGTCTGGCAGAGGCTCAAGATCATCAGAAGAGTTATGCAGATCGGAGACCAAGGCCCTTGGAGTTCTCCGTGAGCGATCACATATTCTTGCGAGTGTCACCCACGAAAGGGGTGAAGAGGTTTGGGTTGCGAGGTAAGCTAGCTCCTCGCTATATTGGACCTTCCAGATTTTGGAGCGGATTGGAGCTGTCGCTTATTGTCGGCGTTACCCCGTCTTTGGCTGGAGTTCACGATGTGTTTTATGTTTCCATGCTGAGGAAATATGTACCAGATCCTACACATGTGTTATCGGATGTGTCGGTCACACTACAGCCAGACACGACTTACGAGGAGGTGCCTATGCGGATTCTAGACCGCAAAGAGCATCGGTTGAGGAACAAGACAGTTCGTTTAACTCCCTAAACCTAACTCTCTCATTAACTCCCTCATCTCCCTCATCTCATTAACTCCCTCATCTCCCTTCTTCACCGTTTTCCCCTCTGCCCGACGCTGAAAGCCGCCAAACCCTAGCCGACGCCCGACGCCGCAGCCAGGGACGACGCCGCCCTCCGACTGCTTCTCCTTCTTCTTTTGTCTTCTCCAGCGCAAGAATAGGCGTGTGCCGCTACCTCACGTGGAGCCCTAATCGAGCGCCACTTCCACTCTTCGATTTCCTCTGCTCGCATCGGCACCAACTCAGGTAAAGGATTAATCATTTAGGTTTGCGCTTGATTGAATTTTGGTATTTGATGGGGTATAAAGAGGTGGATGCAGGATAAGCTTGACTGTTCTCTCCTCTTCTTGATTCCCTGTCGGACGGACTTCACTGTAGGTAAGGTTTGGTTAGGGATTTGTATAGGTTTATCTGTTAATGATTTGAATTTGTTGTTGCCGTGAGTTTGAATTGGATTCATGTTAAGATTTAGAGTAGGGTTTGGTGTTTTTTAGTCGTGAGTTGGGTTTGTTTGGATGGTGTTTGGATCAATGGTGTTGAGCTTGTTGTTTCTTTGATTGGTATAGCACATATACTTTCGAAAGGTTGAGGTTTGAGAATTTAGATCAATACCTTCTGTGGTGGCGTGGATGAAAAGGAAAAAAAAGGGGTTGTGTGTGTATAAATATATCCCTGTTGAGTATATATATATATATATTGTAAAGGTATTCTGTTGTTGGGAATTTTATGTTTGTGTTGTTTATGTTGTGATGCATCTGTTAGAGGAGGAATGTAAGACTTGTTATTTAGTTACCGTCGGCAAAATAAATTTTATATATAATATATATAAGTTGTAAAGATGGATCATGTGTTCGTAGGTTATAATTAGGATTTGTCCTAATCCTGTTTTAGCTAATCTATTAATGCTATAAATAGCTAAGCATAGTATCCTTTGATACAGGACCTTGATTCGGACTCGCTCAGTTATCGTGGATGGTCCTCTCGTTTACATTCTACAATTATAAGGCGGGTACTTCTCCTTTGTACTCGAGCAGTTTCTTTTACCTTAAAGCATGACTATTTTATGTCTAATAGGTTGCTTGACCTTGTTCTTTATTGTTTGATATTTTAACATCGTCGTTGGTACTTATTCTTCGTTGATCTTCGAGTAATAAAAATTTGTATCCGTACAATCCCCTGTTGGTTTTCTGTTCTATAATGTGTCGTTTGTACGCGAGTACTTAGAAGTCCATTGAACACAATTAGGTTTATTTGGCATTAGAAATATCCTACCTAGTAGTGTAGGTGCATAATCGTTGGTTTTCGATTTCTGGTTAGTTGTATCCATGCATGTTCTACTTGTTGGATTTTGTTGCATCGTTGTTTCTCTGGTTGTTCGTGCATCTCGTAGCATGCATCATATCTACACGTTGCATACTAACGACTGTTGGGCTTCCATATGGTTAAGCCGTCGTTAGTCATTTAGTTGCTCGATTTACTCAACCAATTGTTGTCGTGGTAGTTGTTAGAGTGCGAGCAACAGTCCTGTTATGCAACACATGTTGTAGCTGTAGGCAAACAGTGACACCCTAACCGTTGTTTTCGAGGGATATTAGAGTTGTTGGTAGCTCACCCTCACCGTTGTTTTCGAGGGATACTAGAGCTGTTGGTGGCTCCCCCTATGTATCGGGGTTTTTGGAGTAGTTGGCTCCCCAACATCCTGTCCACGCAACCACACCTTTTTGTGGTATTCGTTGGAGTGCGTACAGTTGTCACAGCCCTACTCACTCAGTCACACAGATGGGATGTGTTGGCGGCTTGACTGACGTCAAGGGTGACACATGTCATTGCATCATATGCATACGTATTTCGTTTATGCATTTTCTTGTGAATGTTGCATGTATATGAGCTATGGTTGTTGCACTTGATTGGCATGCATGTATATCTTGGTTTTATTGTTGTTGTGTTGTTTTATACCTGCTTAGTTGTTATTCGGTTTTATAACATGTTGTTCTATATATGTTATGCATGTTTAGGTATTCATATATTCCATATGGACTGTACCCTGTTGGTTATCTACTTAGTATACCTTTTGTTATGTCATGCTTATTGTCTACTAATATACCCGCTGAGTCCGCCCGGACTCACCACCCCTGCTTTCTCTTTTTGTTTCAGATAGCAGGTAGTTGCGTTTCTTGGAGCCAGGAGAGGATCCAGTTACCAGTCCCCAGAGTTGAGTTGTTTTCGTATTTGGTTTAGTTGCATTATTTTTCGGTACTTGGTTTGTTTGCAATTTATTTGTTTTAGACTGATTTTGATATTAGTATTACAGAGACATTTGAGTTCTCGTTGGTTGTGATTTCTTTTATGTTTAAGGTGGCTGAGCCACCCAATATTTTTATGTTGATATATACTGCGTGGTGATGTTTTTATTTTCTGTTATGATGGCTGAGTCATCCTTTGTGATTAGAGTGTATGTATTATTGTCCCAACTTGTCCGCTGTACAGGGGAGATGCTGCCTGATTTTCGAGTAAGCATGTGCCTCTGGGGTCGTGACACAATCAAACCAAAACCATGAATCAATACTATACGAAAACACAAATAACACCAAAATAAATAAACATGAACTAATCTAGTAGGTAGAATTTATCTAATGTCAATCAAACCCTAAATAGGTCAAGTGATTTATTCTACAGTACACGCGTATAAGCGGTAATGTTTAGATCATAAGCCAATAGACGAGACCGTATAATTGAACAATTTGAATTACTACTCAAAGGTCAAGTAAGAATAAGTATCAAGCAGGAAAAAAAAAAGATAAATAGATTTAAGGTAAAGCAATCAACCTACTCAAATAAATAAATAACCATCCATTGAATGGTAAATTGAACTATAGAAGCAATCAAGAAGTACCCGTCTTTATTGTAGAACGTATTCAAATAAACCTCACGATTAATTGACGAGTCTGAATCATGGTCCCGTATCAATGTGGAAGCTTAGCTATTTATATAAAAAAAAATACTCAAATAGCTAAACTACATATACATAAATAACACGTTATTATGTAGCAACTAATTTTAAACAGGATGCCAAACTAAATTAGGATCATCCTAATCGTAATGCTCATGAATTTATCCTTAATTAATCTTTAATTAAACCTAATTATAAAAATTACGTTCAACTTAGGTTTAATTTTGGTCTACCCCAAGACCTAACTCACCGTCTCACATTCAACCCCGATCAACATTGCCCGAGATATGTTGCTCTCGCTCGTGGCCGGAGAGAAGGGGGGCGATCAATGATGAAGGGGAGGGCACCGGCGGAGGAGGATTATATATATATATATATAGAAAATAAAATTTTTCATTAAATAATTCGTAATTAATCCATCTCGCTCCATTAATCCCCGCAAACCCTCATAAAATTTTCGAAAAATTATCCTATCTTTTCAGTAAGGTTATTTCCAATTTTAACTTTTATATATATATATATATATATATATAATTTTCCTAATTTATTTATTTTTTCTCCTAACTTACCAGGTAGAATCATAATTTATTGGTCGAATATGATATATATCTAACTGATTTAGACATATTCTAAATTGTTGTTATACATTGAATCAGACTGTGACGTCTTTCTTCCTCTTAAGTCATAGTTGGAGGCCAAAGAGATGTGAAACATGAAAGCTAGCTTTTGACGGCAACAACATTTTCTAAATTTTATTACTTTATTAGTCAGTCAACTCTACAAGTCGTCCATAGGTCAGTCAACCTTGAAAAACTAACTCATTTGCTCCTAAGATGCTAAGATAGAAGATGAAGATATAACATTTTTAATATAATAATTAGGAATCGATTTTTAAGAATTGATGATCCGGTATTTCTCTACCATTTATCTTCAATATATCTAAATTTATCTCTCTTTATATTCATGGGATCGGCTCAAGGAGACCGCTGGAGTAATGGACCTATTTTTTTAAAAAAAAAACCACTCACTTTCTTAATTGCATTACTTTTCTAATTAAAATGCATGGTGCTTCTCCTTGATCTTTATGGTGCTTTCTCCTTGATCTTCAGTATCTTAAGCAATAAATATTTATTTGCTCTAACACTATCTTTGACATATAAATATAATGATATCGGATAAGATAATAATTATCTTACAGGTTATTGAATATGTTGATTCTCGCACGAATAATGAAAACAATCATTTAAAACATGCTGATTTAAAAATGAATATCAGGACATAGAAAAATAACGACATTATCGAAAATATAGTTAAATTAAAAAAAAATCTTCTCCTAAACATTCACTAAACAAATTTAAAATCTCTAAGTCGCATAGAAAAGGAAAAATTTTAATAGAAAGGAAACTTCCTAATAAAAAGGAAAAATCTTACAAATTCTAAAGGAAAAAAATTCTAAAATACAAAAAAAATAGAAAGTATAAAGAAACTGTGTTACGTTGTGCTTTGTTGTGCCCATGATTCCGCTGTTGTATCCTGAAGATAGACGTCCATCGGAACTTCGAAGTACCATTGGAGGAGTACAAATCTGTTTCAAGGAAACTGTGTTACGCAGGCCTCAGCAACTCTTCCAGACCGACTCTGGAAGTCCGGTTCGGGACTTCCGGTTTGAGAAGACCGGTTGGGAAAACCGATTTTGGACTTCCGGTATGAATAGAGGAGGATTATATATATATATATATATATATATAATCTTAAAATAAAATTTTTCCTTAAATAACTCGTAATTAATCCATCTTAATCCCCGCAAACCCTCATAAAATTTTCGAAAAATTATCCTATCTTTTTAGTAAGGTTATTTCCAATTTTAACTTTTATATATATATATATATATATATATATATATATATATATATATATATATATAATTTTTCCTAATTTATTTATTTTTTTCCTTACCAGGTAGAATCATAATTTGTTGATTGAATATGATATATATCTAACTGATTTTAACATATTCTAAATTGTTGTTAGACTTTGAATCTGACTGTGATGTCTTTCTTCCTCTCTAAGTCATAGTTGGAGGCCAAAGAGGTGTGAAACATGAAAGCTAGCTTTTGACGGCAACAACATTTTCTAAATTTTATTACTTTATTAGTCAGTCAACTCTACAAGTCCATAGGTCAGTCAACCTTGGAAAACTAACTCATTTGCTCCTAAGATGCTAAGATAGAAGATGAAGATATAACATTTTTAATATAATAATTAGGAATCAATTTTTGAGAATTGATAATCCGGTATTTCTCTACCATTTGTCTTCCATATATCTAAATTTATCTCTCTTTATATTTATGGGATCGGCTCTAGGAGACCGCTGGAGTAACGGACCTATTTTTTTTATAAAAAAAACTCACTCACTTTCTTAATTACATTACTTTTATAATTAAAATGCATGGTGCTTCTCCTTAAAATATTGACCAAGTAGTAGACGAATCTGGGGTGACCAGCTCGGCCCCACGGAAGTTTCCCACCGGTTACTAGGGTAAATCACGAAGCGTTCGCAGTGGGCGGTCTAAAAGCCCAGCGTCCCAGGGTTCGCGCCCCATTTGGAGGAAAAATTCCTGTAAAAGGGATTTTTGGAGGCACAGTTCCACTAGTTGATAAGAGCGTTCACTGACAAGACAGCACCTCAGTCAACAGGCCCCTCAAAGAGAGAACTTTTTTTATTTTTGATGCTAAGAGGATTCGAACCCAAAACCTCAGCCAACATATGTCTCCATGCTTACCGCATGGTGCTTCTCCTTGATCTTTATGGTGCTTTCTCCTTGATCTTCAGTATCTTAAGCAATAAATATTTATTTGCACTAACACTATCTTTGACATATAAATATAATGATATCGGATAAGATAATGATTATCTTACGAGTTATTGAATATGTTCATTCTCGCATGAATAATGAAAATAATCATTTAAAACATGTCGATTTGAAAATGAATATCAGGAAATAGAATAATAACCACATTATCGAAAATATAATTAAATTAAAAAATCTTCTCTTAAACATTAACTAAACAAATTTTTATATAGACTAAAATCTCTAAGATGCATAGAAAAGAAAAAATTTTAATAGAAAGGAAACTTCCTAATAATAAGGAAAAATCCTAAAAATTCTAAAGGACTAAAAAGTCTAAAATACAAAAAAAAAATAGAAATTATAAAGAAACTGTGTTACGTTGTGTTTCATTGTGCCCGTGGTTCCGCTGTTGTATCCTGAGAGACAGACGACCATCAAAACCTCGAAGCACCATTGGAGGAGGACAAATCTGTTTCAAAGAAACTGTGTTACGCATGCCTCAATCACTTTTCCAATCCGACTCGGGAAGTTCAATTTAGGAAGTCCGGTTCGGGACTTCCGGTTCGAGAAGACCGATTGGGAAAACCGATTCGGGACTTCCGGTTTGAGAAGAGCGGTTCGGGAAGTCCGGTTCGGGACTTCCGGCTCTGGAAACCCGGTTCGAGACGTCCGGTTTAGAAAACCTACTCTGGAGATTCTGGTCAGGAGATTCCAATCCGGAAATTCTAGGTCGGGAATTCCTACCCAGGAAACTGCATTCTACAAAAAAAGGCACTCGGGCCACTCAACAGATAAGTTGAAAATTTTGTAATTTCAATTTAATTTTTGTTAACTCTCCAAAAAGGAATATTTCCTCCAACACTAAGATCGCAATTCATGTCCATTAATGCATTGACATTCAAATAAGGTTCTCTCTGCAAAGTCGAAGGACGACACTTTCTTTTGTGCCAGAAATAAATCTAAGAAGAAAAGCATTCCAACAACCACAATTATAATACCCCAAGTGGGTGCTACATCTTGAAGTCTAATAGTCAAAACATAACAAAGTCAATGCCCTCTCCCTCCCCACGCACTAGTCACAACATCCAAGCTAGTAGCCCTCATGATTTATCTCCTCTATGTTGTCCCTGGGACAGGTTGGTGGGGGCGTTAGAGGCGAGCGAATAACCTTTTGCCACCATAATAGGCTCTTCTATTGAACTGTCCTTGTGGAGACAATCTTCTTGTGCATTGTTCGCACCAGATGATTCACGATATGAGAACCCGATGTATTCAAAATCTCTAGCATGCGGTCACTAAAATCATCGATAATTTCTTCCACTTCATCATCGTCATAAACTGGCTCACTAGTTGGCTCATTCTCGCCTTCACGCAAATTGGATCACCGACTATTTCGATTTTTTTCGTCCATATCTTTCTTAAGAAAATTTAATCCAAATTAAAATAAAAGAATTTATGATGTTTATAATCTCAGGCCACTAGACGTTGGGATAACTATATCTATAGATCTAAGTATCTTGTATTGGGTGCTACGATCAATGTTTGAGGTTTTCCTTGCCAAAACTTGCCTTTCACGATCACAATCATGATCACAACCATAATAATCATCCATGTGATCTAGAGTTCTGATATCAACTGATGCTGGGTACGATAATAATTGTCCTGTAGAGTGTTGAATCTGTTGATTCGGGAACGAATAACGAAAATAATTTTCTAGAACTTGTTGATTCGAAAAGGAATACCAAGAAATAAGAAAAAAACGATACTATTGAAAATATTATTAAATCAAAAAATCTTCTCCTAAACACCAATTAAATAGACCATTATATAGACTGAAAACTCAAAAACGCAGGAAACAAAAAATTCTAATAGAAAGAAAATTTCCTAATAAAAAGGGAAAAAAGACTAAAAAATCTAAAATGTAAAATATAAAAATTACTAAAAATATCAAAAAAAAAGTCAAAAATTACAAAAGACTAATTTACTGAAATTTTTTAAAACAACGTAGAATACTCCTGCATCATATAATCAAATCAAAATGACTTATTCCTTTAATTGTTTCGATAAATAGCTTAAGGAAAATAATTCATTTAAAATAATAAATCAAACTATTTCTGTCATGCCCCGAAAGTATACATATCTAACGAAATGGATGACCCTCCCTTGTGACAATATAGGTAAACAATATATGATTACATAACTGATATAAACACAATCACGTAAGATAATAATAATCAACTATCCATTATAAAGATATACGAAATCCACTCAAGCATAAATTGAATAGGTTGTGTGAGGCACAACTTAAATATGACCAGTAGTATAACCAACATAAAAACACACAAGAAGTCCAAAGTCCACAAAGAAGTCAATTATTATTTGAAATGAGTTCGAAAAATAGAAATGCAAGCAAATGCAAAATGAAATAATGTGAAAACTCTCGTGACGTGGGATAGGCAAACAAGATCTCTAAGTGACTCTATAAATCCTCTATATGCTACATGTGGAAGGAAAACATAACTGGGGCGGTGAGTCCAAATGACTCCACAGGTAATAAAAGATAGCGCATAAACTAAGAGTAAGGTGATCAATGGCATACAGTCTCATAAGTAAAATCAACATGAACAACTGCAAAAACATAATAATTGCATATTCCCAATCTGATCATATAGAATAATGTATAAAAATAAAAGTAAAATCAACATGAACAACTGCAAAAACATAATAATTGCATATTCCCAATCTGATCATATAGAATAATCTATAAAAATAAATAAGGATCTGCAACAGTATTGCTCATGATCATATAAGCAACATATATAGCATGTACGTACATACTAATAACATGCATGGTAATGTCATATACATGTAACAATCATATCTCAAAATATATGCAACATATCACAGACATAAGCAATACACACACATGCAACACACATCATATGCATATGCATGGTCACTCCTGCTCACCACGACATCTGTCTGACCGAGTGGGCAAGACATGACAACAGTACAAGACTCCAGCTATCAATACTCTCGAGTGGTCGAGTGGGCAGTATACAAAGTAGCTATCTAGCTACATTCCTTGAAAAGGAAGGTGGAGGTCACAGCTTGCACACAACTCCAGCTAATATTATCCCTGTGGTCGAGTGGGCATGACATAACATGTTGAACACAACTCCAGCTATCACTACCTCAAGTGGTTCATATAGGTAGATATGGCTGGCAACTCTCTCAACCACAAAGGAGACGTGGTCGATAGCATGCATGTTATCAATCGAATAATAAGTCAATTAATTTGTTACCCGATAGCCAGTTTCTTCTTTCTTCCCAATATCGACGGTTGATGCTTTTGAAATGGCTCGAGATGAGACTGAGTGGCAGTGTTCAATCGCGGTGAGGAATAGGGAAAAAGGGCGGTGACGGTGACTCGTGAGCTAGGCTACCGAAAAAAAACCAGCAACTAGTGGTTGTGGTGGCCATGGTCTCCTATGACCAAAGCAGTGCCGAAACAACCCGGCTAGGGTGGAGAGAAAAAGAGGATGAAGGCTGGCTAGCCTCAACACTTACAAAGGGGGTAACGATGCACAAGGAGATGGCGGTCTCACGACGGCCAACAAAGTCAGCTCTGGATCAGGTGTAGGAAAGGGCCATAGCGGCTCTCACATGGATAGAGGTTGGATCATCCTTGATCTGACCTTGCAAGAAGGAAGCGCAACAATGGATTGGGAAGGAAAAGAGAGGGTGACGGCATGGATAAGGAGAAGAGAAAACCCCGAAAGAGAAAAGAAGAAGAGTGGCATGGTTAGAGGATTAGGGCATGAGAGAGAGGCGGTGATCGGGAGAAACAGAAAATAAAATAAGAGAAATGATATGCTGAGCGAAACAATATCGCGAAACATAACACGAATGAGTCAGCAATCTCAGGTGGCGTCAAAAAAAAAAAAATCGAAGGAGAGAGATTTGGTCACGCGCTTCAAGGGATTCTACCTCCTTGGCCTCCTCGTGTTCACCCTACTGTCCACCGCCGCCGTTGTCTACTCCGTCGCCTCCATCTACACAGCCCGCCACCGGGACCTCACCTCCGTCCGCCAGGTCCTCACCGTTGTGCCCCGCGTCTGGCGCCGCCTCATCTCCACCTTCCTCTGGGCTTTCCTCATCCTCTTCGCCCAGCACTCCGTCGCCGTCTTCCTCTTCTTCGCTATCATGCTCGCGGCGACGACTCCACCGCCAGCCCCGCCCTCGTCATGCTCGTCCTCATCCCGCTCTACGTCGTCACCCTCGTCTACATCAGCGTCGTCTGGCACCTCGCCAGTGTGATCTCCGTCCTCGAGGACTCCCGCAGGCTGGAGGCGATGCGGCGGAGCTGGCTGTTGATCCAAGGCAAACTGTTAATCTCCTGCATCATATTCGCCAAGCTCAACCTCTGCTTCTGGTTGGTGCAATGGTGCTTCCGGCTCCTGCTGGAGAACCGTCGCGGCCACACCGCAGGGTTCACCTTGCTAGTGTCGCTGCTGATGCTCCTCCTGCTGAGTCTGGTGATCCTCTTCGCCCTGATGGTGCAAACCGTGGTCTACTTCGTCTGCAAGTCGTACCACCATGAGAGCATCGACAAGTCGAGCTTGGCGGGTCATCTGGAGGAATACTTGGGTGAGTACGAGCTGTTGAAATCGCAGGATCTGCAAATGGAACAGGTGAATGTTTGATTTTTATAGATAGGTGATGAATTATGTTGCTGTCTGTGATTTTGGAATCCACATAAAAAATTTCAACTTGCTGATTGATTCGATTGAACGCCAGACAAACGAATGATCTATAAGTTTAAGAGAATGCTTGTGTTCTACTATTTGCAATCACAAACAAATTCCCTTTGTGATCTACCGACAAAATCTTTTGGAGTACAGTGACCATTACACACATCAAACAAAGTCAACCTTTTCCCGGAGGTAAACAAAGACTATCCATTGTCAAACGAACGATCTCGTGTTACGAACAACATCAGAATTTGCTTCTCCTTCTCTTGTCCTCATCCATCCAAAGATTTTACCAATGCCATCGTCTTCTTCTTCTTCCTTAGAAGATTTTATCTCCTACTGCAAAGATACAACAACTTCTTCCTTGCCTCCATAATCTCATCGAATAAGTCATCCAATTCCCCCACCAGGCTCTCGCTTCCACTCCTCAGCATCCCAAACCACCCCTTCAACTCCTCCACCATCTCCTTCATTCTCCTGCTGCCGGCGGCTGCCTCCGCATCGCATCTCCACGCCCCGGTGCTCTCCAGCTCTTCCCCCAACTCCTCCGTCCTCGTCCTCACCCGTTGGAATTCCCGCATTCGTATCCCCGGCGCTCCTCGTCCCGCTTCCGCTACCATCCTCTGCCCAGCAGCGGGCCCCATTTGGCGGCTTGTACTCACCCAAGTATGCCTCCAGATGACCCGCCAAGCTTGACTTGTCGATGCTCTCATGGTGGTACGACTTGCAGACGAAGTAGACCACAGTTTGCACCGTCAGCGCGAAGAGGATCACCAGACTCAGCAGGAGGAGCAGCAGCAGCAGCGACACTAGCAAGGTGAACCCTGCGGTGTGGCCGCGACGGTTCTCCAACAGGAGCCGGAAGCACCATTCCACCAACTAGAAGCAGAGGTTGAGCTTGGCGAATATGATGCAGGATATTAACAGCTTGCCTTAGATTAGCAGCCGGCTCCGCCGCATCGCCTCCAGCCCGCGGGAGTCCTCGAGGACGGAGATCACGCTGGCGAGGTGCCAAACGACGCTGATGTAGACGAGGGTGACGACGAAGAGCGGGATGAGGACGAACATGACGAGGGCGGGGCCGACGGCGGAGTCGTCGCCGGTGGCGAGCATGATAGCGAAGAAGAGGAAGACGGCGACGGAGTGCTGGGCGAAGAGGATGAGGAAAACCCAGAGAAAGGTGGAGATGAGGCGGCGCCAGACGCGGGGCACAACGGTGAGGACCTGGCGGAAGGAGGCGAGGTCCCGGTGGCGGGCTGTGTAGATGGAGGCGATGGAGTAGACAATGACGGCGGTGGACAGTAGGGCGAACACAAGGAGGGCGAGGAGG
The DNA here is from genome assembly GCA_024364735.1 of Boesenbergia rotunda. Classification (NCBI taxonomy): domain Eukaryota; kingdom Viridiplantae; phylum Streptophyta; class Magnoliopsida; order Zingiberales; family Zingiberaceae; genus Boesenbergia; species Boesenbergia rotunda. Next base: position 302,796 of record JAGFNQ010001505.1, read on the forward strand.
TAGAATCCCTTGAAGCGCGTGACCAAATCTCTCTCCTTCAATTTTTTTTTTTTAATTTTTTGACGCCACGTGATATTGCTGACTCATTCGTGTTATGTTTCGCGATATTGTTTCGCCCAGCATATCATTTCTCATAAAATAATTTTAGGAAAAATAGCATAGCTAAAACGGGCTTTTCTTTTATCCTGTTTATCCACATAAAATATACAAAGACTTATAAAATCCAAAATAATCTTAAAAATTCTCAGAAAATTATATAAGATAATTTCTTAATTAACCCATAATATTTTCATTACCAATTAATTGTCATATCTGTCATTCTCCCCCTACTAATAAAAATTTGATCTCCAAATTTCATACTTAAGTGTGATAAATAACAATAGCATGCTTAATCAATTCAAGTACTGAAAAAACTACACACGCCTTAAGTAAATAGGTGTGGGTATCAAACTTAGATCTTTTCTTCAAGCCCCCAGATTACTTCTTCATCAGTATGATGTTGTCATCCGATCTTGATGAGTCAGATTGTTTTGTTCAACAACTGACACTCTATGTGACCCAAATCTGCACAGGAACCTCTTTATAAGTTGCATCAGACTGGAGGGAGATTGGTACATCCTTCATAATAAGAGTAGGATGTGACACATACTTCCTCAACATGTATACATGGAATATATTATGTATACCAACAAGGGTTAGTGGTATCGCCAACCGATAGGCTACCTCGCCTATCCTCTCCAATATCTGAAAGGGTTCAATGTAGCAAGGAGGCTAACTTACCTTTTAATCTAAACATCATAACCCCTTTAGTGGGAGAAACATGCAAAAACACATGGTCACCCACTATAAACTCTAAAGGTCTCTATCTTCGATCTACATAACTCTTTTGTTGATCCTGAGCTTTTGACATTTTTCATCTGATGATGCATACTAACTCTACATCATGTTAAATGCTCTGTGGTCCCAGAATTTGTTGTTCTCCAACTTCTTCCCATCAAGTAGGAGATCAACATGCCCTACCATATAAAGCTTCAAAAGGTGTCATCTCATTGATAGTTGTAGATAAATTCCATTGAATGTAAATGATCTTCCCAATTGCCTCAGAAATCTATCACGCATGCTCTTAAAATATCCTCCAGTGTCTAAATATTGCACTTTGACTGTCCATCCATCTACAGATGAAAAGCTATATTGAAAGGAGCTCCGTACCCATGGTCTGTTGTAAACTTTTCCAAAATCGTGAGGTGAATCGTAGATCTCTATCTGATATGATACTCAGAGGTATACCATGAAATTTGGTAATCTCCTTGTAGTATAACTCTGCTAGGAGATCAAATAGTCCATCCTCTAGATCAGTGAAAAGTGAGCAGATTTGGTTAATCGATCAACGATTACCCAAATTGTATCATGTCCCTTCCGTGTTCTAGGTAACCCCACAACAAAGTCCATCACGATACTCTCCCAATTCCATTCTAATACATTAATCGTCTATAGTAATCCTGCATATCTCTGATTTTAGCCTTCACTTGCTAACATACCAAGCATTGAGCTACGAAATCCACAATGTCTTTCTTCATGTCATTTCACCAATAGGAGTGTTTCAATTCTCTATACATACGAGTACTATCTGGATGTGTCATAAATTTGGATCGATGTGCTTCCTGGGGTAAGTCCTCTTTGACGGAATCTGTCTCAAGAATACACAATCTTCCCTAAAAACATAGGATTCCGTCCTCATTACATGAGAATTCTGTCCCCATATGTTAATCAATGACTTATGCTTCTTTAATTCATTCAACTATGGATACTAATATCCCCTTATGTCTGTCCCCATTCTACTAGTCTTATCTCTGAGAAATTCTATACTAATTTTGTAACCGCTATTTGATGACTAGCCAAAACCCCTCGAGAATTTCTACTTAAAGCATCTGCTACTATATTAGCTTTCTCTAGATGATAGTTGATGGTGCAGTCATAGTCCTTCAAAATTCCATCCATCTTCTTTGCCTAAGGTTCAATTCCTTTTGAGTAAATAGATACTTAAGGCTTTTGTGATATGTAAAAATCTTGAAAATCATTTCATACAAATAATGCCTCCATATTTTTATAGCAAAGATGATAGCAGCTAACTCCAAGTGAATAGGATAATTCTTTTTGTGGTTGTTCAGCTAGCACAAAGCATATGATACTATTCGCTCGTTCTTCATCAGAATTCCACCTTACTTATGAAATGATATATTTATGTAGAGCCCGAAATCGTCTTCACCAGAGGGAACCACAAGGATGGATGCAACTATCAGTTTTTGTTTAAGCTCTTGAAAACTCGCCTTGCAAACCTCTATCCAAGTAAATTTCATTCACTTCCTAGCCAGTCAAGTTAATGGTATGGCAATGCTAGAAAATCCCTCTATAAATCTCCCAAAATATCAGCTAATTCCACGAAGTTATGAACTGTTAGTGTTGCAAGGTTACAAACAATGTTCCACATTGAAAACACAGGAAAAATCATAAATTTATAAGGGAAAGATATGTCCATTGGTATGAGGCCTTTTGGATAAAGTCCAAAAATAAAACCAAGAGGGCTTATACCTAAAGTGGACAATATCATATCATTATGGAGATATCTAAATTTCTTTAGTCCTAACAATTGTTATCATAGCCCAAACTGCCAGAAGGTCTAACCGTCAACTACATACAAGAGTTATGGCCTAATCAAATCATGTGAGTATAATATTGACATCAAACAAAGGAAGTGGGGGTCTCATGTTAGGATAAAGAGGACCAGACATGGGGCAGGAAATCCTAGTTGCGACTAGGCAAGGAAGACCTAGTAAGTCAGTTGGGCTGAGGGGCAAGAAAGTCCTAGCAGGTAGGGTAGACCAAGAGGCAGGAAGTCCTAGTAAGTCGGTTGGACCGAGAGTCAGGAAGACCTGATGGGTCGAGGATCAGATATCAAACTGATAGTCTTTCCACTTGAGGGGAGCCCTATGGACCTTCATTTAAGGGGGCGGGAGATTGTTGGGATTGCAAGGTTGCAAATAAAGTGAAAGATCATACACTTATAAGTGAAAAACATGTTTATTGGTATGAGGCCTTTTGGTAGACCCGACCCCGGGCCAGGTCCAGCCCGGACCCGGCCCGGAACCGTACCGGGTCAATGGGTCGGGTGGTCCGTTGACCCGGTTCGCCGGGCCGAACCGGAACCGGCCCGGCAGGATGCCGGGCCGGTTACGGTTTAGGCAGCCAAAATCGACGAACCGACGGTTAACCGCCGGTTCGCCGGAAATCCGCAAAAAATTTTAGATTAAAGGAATAAAAACCGAAAAGGTAAGGTATTTGATTGCCTGGCCTGGATTTATATAGAGTTCTTTCCCAAATGAACATTTGCAGTTAGTAATGTGGGACTAATCTGAACAAAAAGACTACAAATGATTTTATTGCCTGACCTGGACTTATATAGAGCTCTTTCCCAAATGAACATTTGCAGTTAGCTATGTGGGACTAATCTTAACAAAAAGACTGCAAATGATTTTATTGCCTGGCCTGGACTTATATAGAGCTCTTTCCCAAATGAACATTTGCAGTTAGGGATGTGGGACTAATTCACCGTTCATTAACTTCAGATTTGATAAAACTGTCACAAATATATTTATTTAAATTATGTTTAGTTTCTTTTATTAAAAAGTCATAAAAAATTCACTTATAAGTCCCAAAAAAATTATATATATATGTTAGTAAAACAAATAAAATTTTGATGAATAATTTATCGAAATAGTTCTTGTTCTTAATCTGAATAAAAATTGGATTTATTTTCTCCTTGGAATTAGTGATGGTTCTGATAAAAAATTAAATTTATTTTCTCCTTAGAATTAGTGGGGATTCTTGCTCTCATGCGCCGGGATCTCACATCTAAAATGCAGCCGAAAATGATCGCTCCTCCGCACATCCTCAATCCGTCATCAAAAAACACGGAAGAAACCCAATCGAAAAAGCTTTCTCCAACAGAGCGAGCAACTGAAGTGGAGCCTCGGCCTTTCTCTTATAGCGAGCGAGAAAGACCATAATTTCCTCACTCGGTAACCATTTACTCAGCATTCCATCTCCATTCTTATTGGTCTGCCTTCGTGGGACCCGCATAAATATATATTTAATAGGCATATTATAAATTTCATAATTCTCTAACCATAATTTAAGAAAAGGGTGAAAAATAAAAAATGATAAAATGAGAATTTTCGATTACGGTCATCGTTCAGCTTAAGGAGATGTCGGCTGCATTTGCCCTTTTTTTTACCTAAAGTGCCTAAATTTATTTTTTTTAATTTAATTTTTAATTTTTTTTAATATAATAATCTTGAACAGTGGCGAACCGTGAACCGGCGGTTCCGAACCGTGAACCGTAACCGGCTTAGGCGGTTAAGGTTAAGGGTCGACCTCCCACGAACCGTCGAACCGGCGGTTCCGAACCGTCGAACCGTCGGTTCCGAACCGTGGTCGGGTCTACCTTTTGGGTAAAGTCGAAAAATAAAATCATGAGGACTTAAGCCTAATGTGGAAAATATCATACTATTGTGAAAATATCTAAATTTTTTTGGTCCTATGAATTTCCTATACTGTCTTCGGCTGCTCCTAGCAAGTAATGACCACAATTTTCTAAGAATCGACTAATCTACCTCTACTAGAAACAATATGTCTAAAAAATCCCACGGAGGGCAGCCAAAATATGCATTTACTAAACTCTGCATAGAGATGTTATCATTGAAGCATCTCTAGAACTATGCGAAGATATTGTTTGTGATGATCCTCTTCCGATTAGGAATATACCAAATTATCATCAAGGAAGATAATGACAAACTGATCCAAATACACAAGAAATACCTGGTTCATCAAGTAAATGAAAATAGTGGGAGCGTTAATAAGCCCAAATGGTATTAACAAGAACTCATAATATCCGTGCCGAGTTTGAAATGTTGTCTTCTAAACATTTACATCCCTTATTCTAAGTTGATAATAGTCTGAGTGTAAAACAATCTTAGAGAATACACAAGTGTCCTTAAGCTAATCAAATAAATCTTCTATTCGTAGTAGAGGGTATTTATTATTGATGGTTATTGCATTCAATTGTAGATAGTCTATGCATAATCCTAGGGATTCATCCTTCTTCATGACAGAGAGTATTGGAGCTCCCTATGGGGAAACCCTATGATAGATGAATCCCCTATCTAACAACTCTTAAAGCTTTATTTTTGGCTCTTCTAGCTCCTATGGTACCATGCGGTATGAGGTCTTTGATATCGATGTTGTACTCGAAATCATCTAAATCATAGATTATACTTGTCTCTTTGGGGTGAAGTCGGGGAGTTCTTCTAAAAGTACATTTGGATATGTTGGTGTCGGAAGCACATGATCGAGCCTTTGATATTGACAAAGGGTTCCAAGTTAAGTGTTATTTGTGATCTAACGTGTTACATTGAGTGTGTAGGAAAGTCCTAGTTGACCTAGAAATTAAGTTGTGACCTGTAGGATTGAGCACTAAATCCTAGCCAAGGGTTGGGCAATGAAGACTTAGTGTGGACAACTAGGCACTAAGTCCTGGGCGAGGGTTGGTCACTGAAGTCCTAGTCTGGAGGATCAAGTAGAAGACTTGGTTGATCGTGGATGATGGACAGGAGTCAAGACGGGTTGAGGATTGGACATCGCGAGTTTCGGATTCGGGATCGAAGGCTAATCAAAAGTCCAACCAAAGGTCCAATTGGCAAAAGGTAACTCTCCTGAGAGGAGTAGGTGAGGACACTTCCTCAAAAGAGGGAATAGTAGGCGTCGGTCTGACCTAGGATTTCGGTCGAAACCTAAAAGTTAGGAACGGCCAACCCAAGCTATCAAACACATGTGCATTCATATATATTCTTGTTTATGTTTTGTTCTAACTCTATTTTGCAGCGAAACAAAGGAAGGAAAAGTTCGAAACTGAATTCTAAGTGTCTGAATAAAGTTTAGGCACCCAAGACCCAAGCACCAATAAGAAGGCAGACCCCTGGAGCTCCGAGCGGCCGGGAGGTGTATGGGTGCTTGGAATGCCTTTGACTTAGTTGGGGTTTGGCTAAGATAGCACACGTTGGTTGGTCGTGCCACATCCCCATACAAGCACCTTAGAGCATACAAGCACCCGGGAAGGGATAGAGTTTCCGGATAAAGTTTCTTTGATCAACCATCACATCATCACAATAGGGGCTCACAGAATGGGTATACAGGCGCCTGAGAGACCTTATATAAGGGGTCTTCTACTAGTGCATTAATGATCAGAAATTCTACAATCTTCTCTCTTATATATTGTACCAGAAGCTATTCAAAGATGTCGTGACGTTACTTTGATGAAATTGTGCTTGAACTTTATCTTTGTTGTTGTCGATATAACTTGTTTTGCATTGTACTTGAACTTTCATATCTGTAACATCATTTCAAATTGATGGTGGATTATCCAAAGTAAACAATCAAGGATTATGAGCCTTAGAATAGGAGCCGTCACAGACTCTGAACAAAGTAAAACTAACTCATGTGCGCGATTATGCTTTTTTGTTCTTATTTCCACTGTTACCCCGTTTATCGCTCTCCTAGATCCTACAAGATATTCTCGAACTATACAAATGTCCGAGGGCTATGAAGCACTATCCTCCTCAGCCTTTATCAACGATTGTAAATATCCCTAACAATTATGTGATAATAGTCTCTGAACTTGCAGTGCTGAGATAAGTGAATTCTCATCATCCTTAGTCCAAATGAATTTTCAAGAGGATGGTTCAGAGGTGGGAAGGTGACTACTCTCGCTCGGCAATCAACTATAGCATAGTATGTGGCCAACCAATTTATTCCTAGAATGATGTCAAATTTCATGATTTCAAGCACTAGAAGATCTACCACAAGTGTATGACTATCGAAGTTCAAGGGGTACCCCTTGACCTCCTGATTGATGTTCATCACCTCTCCAGACGGTAGACATACGGCTAATCCATGTGTTTTGAGTGTGGGAACTCTATGAATCTTACCCAAAAACACTTGAAATATAAATGAATGTAAACTACCAATATCTATCAATAAATATGCAAGAGCAAAACTGAAACAATACCTCATAAAATTGATCCCTCGACCCACTGTGCTTTCTCTCAAGTAACTGCATAGACACATCCAACCTATGAATTCGGCGGCAGCATTTCTAGAATGTGTTGAGGTTGGATCAAAGGAATGCTAGTCAACTATTGAGATTGAGGCTGGGGCAACGAATATGCCCCAAGGTGGAGGAGGCAAGCACTGCTGCTAGATATGTTTGCAGGTATCATTGTGCACTCCTGACCCTGGATATAGTATACACGCGCCTGTGGAGGTAACGACCACTGCTGATGTGAAGAGTACTAAGTCTTCTAGGCTCCTCTTTGCAATCGAGATTAATTGGGTCGACCCCCTAAAGGGGCAACATCAGTAGTCTCCAATTGTGCTCTCAAGGCACAATCTCAACTCATATGCCCTAAAAGTTTACAATAGAAACATATAGCCTAACCCAAAGGGCAATCTGATTTGGTATGACCTTTGGAATCACATTGGTAACATCTGATCATACCAGTGTCATTTTCCAAATTCTATTGATGGGAATGAGAAGATCTTGATGACGATCAGTGTCTTTTGTGGTCGAGAAGACTCTCCAGTAGTAGCTCGTGAGCCTTGGCTTCTGTATTCTCTTTTTTGTCTAGTAACTTGATGCTTCTTATTTTGAAGTCTATTTTGGGGCATTTGCTTATCATTTTCCTTCTCTTGAGACACTTGTAATTGAGTCACCTCTATAAATATGGCTCGATCTAACACTTCCCGATTAGTGTTGGTAGAAGATCATGCAGAATGGAGTGGGAAAGTATTGTCTCTCAAAGGCATCTTGAAATAAAGACCAAGTGAAGTGTTGATCCCTAAAAATTGTCTTCTGCATATTCCACCATGTGACGGTTTGATCCCGTAGATGGTATGTAACTAATTTAGTATTTTCTGTGTCAGTGCAAGTCATGTAATCAAATATATCTTCCAGGTTATCTAATCAGGCACGAGCAACCCAAGAGTCGAAATCTTCATGAAATAGAGTAAATCAATCTTTCACTGACCGAGCCAATAATGGTTTGCGAGCTTTATCCTTTGCCTAGCTAGTAGTAGTAGGGGTTGGTATAGTTGGTGGTAATTACCAAGACTGTAATCCATAATCTCCCAAATGAATTTAATGGGCCTGACCTTTGCTATCTAACTCAGCATTAGTCAGATCTCTAGAAGAATTCACTTCTTTGGTAACAAGTTCTAGTCTCATTGACTCAACAAGTCATTTCTGTGGTCGACCCAGACCCTGCTCGTGAATAGTGGCTGACCCACCATGTGTCATTCCTATTACAAACAACTAGATAAGTACTAACAGAAGAATAGATTAACAGGTATACAACTTCGTACGGCTCAAAGATGTGAAGTTGTTGCCAGGTCCCAAAACTCAAAAGTCATGTGGAGAAAGCAAATCGCGAAATATGAAACACAATACAAATAAATAAGGATTTGCAATAGTACTACTCGTGGCCACATGATCAACATACATAACATATATATACCAATAACATGCATGACAATGTCATACACATGCACCAAACATATCTCAAAACATATGCAACATATCATAGTTATAAACAATAAATATGTTCAAAATATCATAGATAGACCTAGCTAGAGAGGTCAGAATGACATGAAATAAGTTCTTATAAGTTTGTATCGATCTCCCAATGACATAAATGACTTCAAATATAAATTTTACTCAATATATTGAGATCCGTAATTTTTTTAATACGAATGAGTTTGAAAAATATTATTTTTTTAAAAAAATTATTGAAAAAATATATTAGGTTAAATTTATATTTGAGGTCATTTATATCATCAAGAGATCAATACAAATATATAAAAGCTTGTTTCATATCATTCCGAGCTCTCTATGTTCATAAACTGACTCAAGATTTAATTAGTTTTTATTTTTAAAAAAATTCTCATTCTGTGACGAATACATGTTTCATCGCTAAATCTACAATGAATTCTTAAATTCATTGTAGAATCGAAAATTTTAAAAAATATTGTAGGATGTTGCGATGAATATTTTAATATGTTACAATTAAAATTTAAAGTCAGTTGATTAAATCATGATTCTGCCACTGGAAATTTCAATTCCTACACAAAACCCCTACTACTACCGAACCATAGTTGATTTTCTATCAACAAATTCACTGTTGTCAAATAATCAAACAGGATATCTTATTTAAAGGGGTGGTAAAAGGCGATTCACTCGTCCTAAAACACGGCTTGGCCATGTCAGCCATTGGAAAGTCGATTCCGTCTCATTCGGACTCCGAATAGAGCACAACCACGTCAAGAGATCACGGGTTGGGTCATCTTCCTTGTTGGTAGTCTCGATCGTTCTTCTTCAGGACCTAAAAGGAGATTTGTAGCCTTATTTGTTCTTGGCACAATTTGAAGGGAAACATAACTTTATCAGAAGATATAAATTCATCGTGCTGCTGGATGCTCTGCATCAGAAGTGATATAATATTTGTACACTAACTGCATGTTTTCCCTTGGAGTAGTTGGTTTTTAATTAATTGATGAATTATATATGTATGTATTTGGATATATTATCAATCTTAATTTTGATTCTGCTAATTCAGATCTATATTTTTTTTATAGTTGATTTGTAGTGCAATATAATGGGATTCACAGCAATGTTGCTGCTAGCCACTACATTATTGATATTCATGGAGGGTTCCATAAGTTGGGCAATGAAAAATCAAAATTTCATTCCCTCAACCAACTGTAACAAAACATGCGGTGATATACTGATTGAGTATCCTTTTGGTATTGGCAATGGTTGTTTCTATACTATTGGATTTAATCTTACTTGTGTATACGACTCTAGTCCTCCAAGGCTACTGTTGGGAGATGGCAATATCCCAGTAAGGAATTTTGATATGGAGAACGGTCTAGTCTATATCGAATCACCATATGTCACATTGGATGTAGATGTACAATCCATCAACACCACCACATTGATTAATCTTAAGAATTTGCCTCTCTCTTTTAACTTAGCTTTAGTTTTTTCTAGAGAAACAATCAGAGATATGAACAACAACAATTTGTATATAGTTGGTTGTAATGCTACTGCCAGTATTCTTGATGTTGATACCACTGGTATATTAAGTTCTTGTTCTACAAAATGCTCCACTACCAATACTTCAACTAATGAGCAGAGATTTACGTACGACAATGGATATTGCTTACTTGATTTGTTCGATGTAAATTTCAATAAAGAATCATTGGATATTCAATTAACTCGACTCAATGAGAAAGGGAATGAGCATCATGAGATCATCAATAGTACCTCCAACATCACAGCCATCATAATGGATCATGAATACTTTGATTATGATAACCCCCAAAGGTTTATGAACCATCAGAATAGAACTGGAATGGTTGCCTCTCTTGCTTGGTACATCAATGACTATTCTACATGCATCGAGGCCAAGCATACCAACAGTACTTATGCATGTCGTAGTGACAAAAGTGAATGCTATGATGTTCTTTCTGAATATTCAATCAATTTGAATGAAACCAGTGGTTACATCTGTCGATGTTCTTTAGATTATGCCGGCAATCCCTACCTACCTGATGGCTGCCAACCAGGTGATGGTTTTAAATTCCTTTTGTATTTTCTTGTGAAAGTATACATGTTAATTAGTTGAACTAAATAAATTAATAATGTATAATATTATAGATAATTCATAAATAGCAAAACTAATCACTCGTGTGTGTTAACAGATAAAAATTTTACATCCTCTCCTGCTAAAGATTGTCAAACTAAATGCGGAAATGTTTCAATTTCCTTTCCCTTCGGGATAAACAAGGGTTGTTATCGATCTGAAGATTTTGCTCTCACATGCAATGAGACCTACCAAGCTCCAACTCTGCTGAATGAAGACTATTTTATAGTGAGCAAAATTTTAGTGCAGGAAGGACAACTTCAATTAGAGTTCAATACTCATCTTTATTATTCTGATGATTACTATTCATATGGATTTTCACATTTCACTTCTAGCAAGGCGACTACAATAAGAAATTGGGTAGTCGCCGACCAACCTTGCAATGATGCTGCTAAAAATCGGACCACCTTCGCATGTATTGATGAAAATAGCTCATGTTTGGATGTGAATGTCACGAAAGATAACCAAGTTATTGGTTATCGATGCAAATGCTCAAATGGCTACGATGGGAACCCCTACCTCCATGATGGATGTCAAGGTATTAATTAAATGCATCTTTTCTTACTCTTTCTAACATATATATGTTTACGGAAGCATATAGACATTTATAATACTCACACAATTAATATATTGATTAGTTAGAAATATTAATTTTACACATAATGGGAGGAGGTGACAAAAATTTAAGTAAATAAAAGGTAATTTTTATCCTTGTTTGGGAATGAGGCGAAGGAAGGAGGTCAGGGAAGGAAAGAGAAACTCTTAGTCTCTCTTATTCCTCGACTTATTTTCTTATATCCCGATTTGGGATATAAGAGAGTTTCCTTGCTTTCCCTTTAGGAGGGCAACTACCTATGAGCTATCCTAGGCTATAGCCCACCCCTTTAAACAACCAAGTCTAGGAAAAGTCAAGGGAAATGAATAATTAAGACAAATATTCCATAATCTAGGTAAGTAAATATCAAGTCAAGGGAAAAAAACATGTTACTTTAGTTTTCTTAATTTTTTTCTTTTTTATTAATTCAAAACATAGATTTATTGTATCTCGATCCCTATATTTTTTACAAGACTTTTCTTTATTCTCATTAATAAATACGGATTGATATTTTTCCACTTATTCATTCAGATTAAACAATGACAATATGTTATTATCTTTTATACTTGCTATTTCCTTAGCTACCAATCAGCTTCAGCTCTGACATGGATGTCGACCCTTGCTTCTACCATCCTCGTTTTCGACTCCGAGATTGTGTTCTAATTCTCCTTCCACTTTGGTCGCCTCACTGTCTCCACTCCTCTTGTCGCCATCCTTGCCCGTCCTCACCGGGTGATATTGCCTCCCTCATCTACCTCACTTACTCATTCCAATGCCCTTTCCTTGTCATCACTTGAGGCCACGACCACTTACTCTGTGGTCATGCCCTCTCTTACGGAGATGTATAGTTGTCGACATGGTCACCCTTGGCCACGGCTATCATGACTAGATCGACATGTCCTGCATGATAGCATATCCTTAGGTCGACACCGGAAGCGAGCAGCTATGAGTATGTCAGCGCAGGAGGCAAGCAGCTATGGACCACTATCTCTAGTCTCTACGTGATTGCCAGCGACACACTCTCTACCACCGACGTCAACAGCTAGGTCTTCCGCCATGATACTCAAATTTCCAACGTCTATGAATTTGATATCATTATCGATAAATTAAGTTAACAATTCCATATAATAAAAAAATCATTCGTTACAATTTAAAATTATAGGAAAAAGTAAGATGATAACGTATTCGTGCGAAGTGAACTTGGACCTCTCTTATGGTGTCCTCAATAGACTCAACTAACTCAACTAACTTGAAATCAGCCTAGCCCAAGTCTAAATCTTAGATCTATTCTTGCTTCTTTTGACTCAACTAACTTAAAATCAGTTTAGCCCAACTCTAAATCTTAGATCATCCTTGCTTCCTTTCCCTCTCTATTAATGAATCTCCGCTCATCCCATTCAAACATAGAATTAACGGAGTAAGAAAAAGTATTTTTTATATAATCATCCTTTTTTCCATGAATAATTATTTTGAATGTCTTTTTTCATATATATTATTTTGTAAAAAAAATTGTGCTGTTTAAAGTAATAATTATATTAAGATCCAAAAAAATTATATATATATATATATATATATATATATATATATATATATATATATATATATTCTCAAAATAATGGTTTTTAAAATTGATTATTTATGATCTTTGTAGTCGATCCAGATTATCATTCCTTGTTGAACTTTAATATATTGTCCAATGAAAATTCAGTACTGATATATATAATTTATATTTTAAGCATGTGATGTATATATTGACAAAGTGGTGTTGAATTTTAGATATCAATGAATGCAATTCTTCAAATAATTGCACAGCTGGAGCTTGTATAAATACTAATGGAAGTTATACTTGCACATGTCCTCGGGGAACATCTGGTGATCCTTATGGAGGAGTTTGCCTCCCTCACAAAAGGAATGCTATTTTATTCGGTATGTCCCAATTAGTTCTAAGTATAATTTTTTATATGTAAGATTTATTATTTTATGATTGACATTTATGTAATTATATGAAAAATAATAATAAGTAACAAATCAATATGGTGCAGGTGTCATCCTTGGTGCTAGTATTGGAATAGGTCTCTTGCTCTTCTCTGTATCATTAGTTATCATAGGCAAGAAATGGAAGCAAAGAAATCAAAAGAAAATTAGACAAAGAAATTTCCAAGAGAATCATGGTTTACTACTTCAACAATTGATCTCCACAAGTGATCATGTTGAGGAGAGAACAAATATATTTTCTCTGGAAGAAATAGAAAAGGCAACAAATAATTTTGATGAAGCTCGAGTAGTTGCAAGGGGAGGGCATGGAATAGTTTATAAAGGAATTCTATCAGATCAACGAGTTGTTGCCATTAAAAAGTCAAGAACAGTTAAAAAAAGTGAGATTGATCAATTTATAAATGAGGTTGCAGTTCTTTCTCAAATCAATCATAGGAATGTTGTTAAGCTTTTTGGATGTTGCTTGGAAACGGAAGTTCCTTTATTGATTTATGAATTTATCTCCAACGGAACCCTTTCAGATCATCTTCATGTACTACAAGGTGAATCTAAATTATCTTGGGATGATCGCCTCAGGATTGTCACAGAATCTGCAGGAGCACTTGCCTATCTACACTCTGCTGCTTCTATTTCAATTTTCCATAGGGACGTCAAGTCTGCAAATATTCTTTTAGATGATACTTTTAGAGCAAAAGTATCAGATTTTGGAGCATCAAGATTTATTCCTCTTGATCAAACACATATAGTTACTGCTATACATGGTACTTTTGGATATCTAGATCCAGAATATTATCAAACTAGCCAGTTGACGGAGAAAAGTGATGTATATAGCTTTGGAATTATTCTTCTTGAGCTTTTAACTAGAAGGAAGCCCATCTACTCAACCGAAAATGGGCCACACCAAAATCTAGCAATGAACTTCTTTCAAGCAAAAAGAGAGAACATGTTATTTGATCTTGTAGAAGGTAGAATTTTGCAAGAAGGAACAGAGCAAGAGCTTCTTGAAATAAGTAGTTTGATAGAAATTTGTCTCAGTTTGAAAGGTGTGAAAAGGCCTACAATGAAGGAAGTTGAATATAAATTGCAAAACATAAGAAAGACTAGACTGACAAAGAGAAGAGTTTGTATTCTAGAAGGCAATGAAGAAATTGATTGTTTACTTACTGCGTCTTCTTGCTCTTCCTCAGAGCTGGTGGACCAAATAAATCAAGAAAATTCTAGGAACTATAGTTTTGAGAAGGAGCTCATGAATTCACAAAATTATGCTCGGTAAATTTTATGTACATGCAAGTATCATCTTGCACATGCAATAAGTAATTTTATAGACATTGAGACATGTATGTATATTGTATCTTGTCTGTATGTATTAATGAATTTCTAATTTTATGAAACTAGTATAATAATATGATGGATGTATAACTCTTGTATTTGTTGTCTATAAAATTTTAGCTTTGTTACACTGGTCGACAAGATTTTATTATGTTAACGGTATCAACTTCTTATTTTTTTGAAATTATGGAATATTTTTTTGGAACTTTGTTAAGAATATTTGATCATGTAAATATTAAGATCACAAGTAATTGGTAGTACAAAATCTTTAAAAAGATGTTTATTGATGGTTTTCCTTGTTTCATTTTCTTAATATTAATTCATTGAAGTTAATTGAATTATATCACAGAAAAGCAAACAACATCCAATAGATAATATGGTTGATAATCTATTCAAAAAAATGTTGAGATTTCTAATGTTAATTTTCATTAATGCTAACTACATCTTTGGAGTAATAATTATCTCTATCTATCAGGTCAATGTATGAAAATTTTCTTCTGTCTTAAAGAAACACTCCCCGAACCATCATGATTATTCAGATAATAGATAATTTTTTAAAAATATATTAAAATTTATAAAATAGATAAAAACTAAAATTTTATTAATTAAATATTTAATATTTAAATTCCATGTTTATAATATTATTTTTTAACTTAAACATAATATAAATAAATAATTTAATTCAATATGAATATTACATCAGGTACAAGTATATTAAAACTTAAATTTGAAGAAAAATCAAGTAGAACATTTGTCCTAGATCCTTCGTATGAAAGAGGTAAATACTTAATAAGATATTTTATTGGAGGGCGCTTAACAAGTAACATGAAACGTTATATATATATATATATGGAGGGCGCTTAACAAGTAACATGAAACGTTATATATATATATATATATATATATATATATATATATATATATATATATATATATATATATATATATATATATATATATATATATTATTGGAGGGCGCTTAACAAATAATATGAAACGTTATATATATATATATATAACGTTATATAATATATATATATATATATATATATATATATATATTATATATATATTATTGGAGGGCGCTTAACAAATAACATGAAACGTTATATATATATATATATATATATATATATATATATATATATATATATATATATATATATATATATATATATATATATATATATATATATATATCAGTTATTGGAAACATCGTGTCAGATATTAAAGTGGACTATTTGAATCAACTGTCGTCCAGATTCATCAAATTTGAATCGGCTCGAATTGAATTCGATATTTGATTAGTTAGTTGGACGAGAAGTTAAATAGATCAAGGTTGATCTTTCAAAAATCAAACAATATTTTTCCTATGCAGTGGACAATCTGAAACTTATACATATACATATCTCTAATAAATAAAGTACAACCACACTTGGCTAGCATTCATACAGTCACAATCACGCAGTTAAATATTATGACTGACAAATAATAAGCATTAAATAAATCTCCATAAACTAAGTGTAGCGAATCAAAATCAACGGAAGTAATTAAATAGATGTCTAACGAAAAGCCAAATATCATCTGAGATAATAACAAAACCAAAGCGATATCAATACGATACAAACATCACGAAAGCACGATGACAAATAAAAATAATACTCAAACGGGGAGACTGTCAGCTGGATCCTCTCCTGGCGGCACGAGACGCGACTATTGACTACCTAAAACAAGAAGAGGGACGAGGAGTGGTGAGTTCCGGGTGGAACTTTGCGGGTATAAGAACAGATAAATGCATAGTATAATAAAAGGATAAAACAATTATATAAAAAACAAAAGTATACAGTTTTCGAAATAAAGAACATAAACTAAATACATCTGTACGAACAAAACATACCTGAAAACCATATAACACGTAGGGGTACGATCAGAAATCCCCCTAAGACCTCAATAAACTGTTAATACTGCCAAACATATTCAGATCATCTAATAAATGTAAATCATAACCGTATATGCATGTCAATCAAATGCAATAATCATAGCTCAAATAAGTGTAGCAAACACAAGCAAATCGGCAATCCATAATATGCACATGATGTCATGACTTGTACTGTACACACACCAACCACCGCTATATTGGGTAAGTTGAGTAAACAAGATATAAGCGCCAAAACCTATGGCTATACAAATACACCACAATATCTATGACCCTGAATAAAAAACCAAACCACCTGTGGCTATAAAAATCTCAAAGCACCTGTGGGCACTCCAAACACCTAGGAAATATCAACTGTTTGCACACAACTCCAACTGAGCGTGATACAATATCACCTGTGGTGTGTTGATATCATCCCCTAGCTTGTTTTCTATCATTTTTCCTCTAGCTTTCTTTGCTCCCTCGGCGGTTAGTCCAATAAGAGCAGTCCTTCGCTCTGATACCAGTTGTTAGATCGATACGCCTTGTTAGAGGGGGGTGAATAGCAATTTTCACTTTCTTCCTATGATTGTTAGTGCGCAAGCGGAATATACAAAGTAAAACTAAACTAAACATGGAAGAACACACCTATTTACGTGGTTCGGAGATAGAACTCCTACTCCACGGCTGCCCATAAGGTCGGCGATCCCTAATCCGTCAGTGGATGATTCCCCGGAGCACCTCCGGCTAGATCGTGTAGCTCCTTGTGGGTGGAGAAACCTCTCCACAATTCTTGGACACTATCTGATCACAATAGGCTACTAACAAGCTTTGACCAAGCAAGTTTCGCCAAGAAATAGTAGCATGAAATTAACGAGCTCCTTTAAATAGAGCCCGAGTCTAAACTGGCCGCTACCAGTCGACTGCCCCTGAGGCAGTCGACTGGTCCCACTCAAATTCGACCATTACAGCCAACGTTCGAATCAGCCAGCCCTTACCAGTCGACTGCTCCCAGAGCAGTCGACTGGTCCTCTACTAAGCCTAGGGTTACACTCCCCGAGTACATTTCTCTCCGCACTCGAACCCTCCCAGCTTAGTCCCTGAGTACAAACACTCATACTCAGACCCTCACGACCTGGTCGACTCTTCAATCCGCAATCTCAATCTATTGCCTTCACGCCCTCTTTGTCTTCAACTCCCGTCCCTCGGATGCGCACACAAGCCTCCAGCTTGCCTACATGTCATCCTTCACGCATGTCTCGAAGTCCGCGTCCCTCGGCTCATCGTCTCTGCCCATGGTCCCTCGAATGCACACACAAGCCTCCAACTTGCCTCCATGCCACCCTTCACCTGAAGACATCAACCAAGTCCATGTGTACCTGCAAACCTGCACACTCACATACACATGTTAGTCCAACAACAAACCCAAACTTAACCATATTGACCGCACACATCAAAACTCATGATCCTCCAGATCATATTAGGGTCAATTGCCCCAATAGTAACGACCACTGCTGATGTGAAGAGTACTAAGTCTTCTAGGCTCCTCTTTGCAATCGAGATTAAGTGGGTCGACCTCCTAAAGGGGCAACATCAGTAGTCTCCGATTGTGCTCTCAAGGCACAATCACGACTCATGCCCTAAAAGTTTGCAATAGAAGCATATAGCCTAACACAAAGCGCAATCTGATTTGCTATGACCTTTGGAACCACATTGGTAACATCTGATCATACCAGTGTCATTTTTCAGATTCTATTGATGGGAATGAGAAGATCCTGATGACGATCAGTCTGTCTTTTGTGGTCGAGAAGACTCTTCAGTAGTAGCTCATGAGCTTTGGTTCCTGTATTCTCTTTTTTGTCTTGTAACTTGATGCTTCTTATTCTGAAGTCTATTTTGGGACATCTGCTTATCATTTTGCTTCTCTTGAGACACTTGTAATTGAGTCACCTCTATAAATATGGCTCGATCTAACGCTTCCCGATAAGTTTGGTAGAAGATCATGCAGAATGGAGCGGGAAAATATTGCCTCTCAAAGGCATCTTGAAATAAAGAACAAGTGATGTGCTGATCCCCAAAAATTATCTTCTGTATATTCTACCAAGTGACGGTCTGATCTCGTAGATGATATGTAATTAATTTAGTATTTTTTGTATCAGTGCAAGTCATGTAATCAAATATGTCTTCCAGATTATCTAATCAAGTACGAGCAACCCAAGAGTCGGAATCTTCATGAAATAGAGTAAATCAATCTTTCACTGACCGAGTCAATAATGGTATGCGAGCTTTATCCTTTGCCCAGCTAGTAGTAGTAGTAGTAGGGGTTGGTATAGTTGGTAGTAATTACTAAGACTGTAATCCATAATCTCCCGTAAGAATTTAATGGGCCTGACCTTTGCTATCTAACTCAGCATTAATTGGAATATCTCTAGAAGAATTCACTTCTTTGGTAACAAGTTCTAGTCTCATTGACTCAACAGGTCATTTCCGTGGTCAACCCAGACCATGCTCGTGAATAGTGGCTGACCCACCATGTCTTTTTTCCTCTCTATTTAATATAATTGTGAGAGTCTTTGTTGGCCAAGCAACAGCTTCAGATCTAGCGACTGAGAGAGGTGCAGAAAATGAAAGCTAAATGAATTATATTCCAAGTACAACTATTTAATCTCAACTATATTATCTAATTTGCATTAGTTTATAAGTTCGTCAATTCTAAAAATAACCTACCAGAAGAACAAATGACCAACACAGATGCTGAAAATGAAAGCTTTTAACCTCATCCATATTTTCTAATCGTATTAACTACAAGTCAATCAAACTCTACAAAACTAACATATCAGAAAAACATGCGACTATTCTTGTGTGGAAAATAAGGATGTATCGTCATATTCATAATGAAGAGTCAATAAATAAATCAATTTGCATGAAAATTCTGTACAGAAGCTTTTATCATGTACCTCTCGAGTCATTTGCAATGGGCCCAACCCCTTTGTGAGGTGTGAAAAATAATAGTTAAATTAAATGTTCCAAATTAAATATAATATATATAATTAACTTTAATTAACTATATTTACTAAATTTTATTAGTTCACAAGTCAGTCAACTCCACAAACAAGTCTATCAAAATACACATCGGACTATTATTATTTCATTTGGCACAAAAATGCATAATTCTTATTCTGTGGCCAATATGATACCATGGAGCACAAGACTCTCTCTATATAAAGAACCAATATCTCACTGGATGATTGTGCTTTAGTAGAGAACAGAGGCGACAACCAACCAAGTGGATTGGCTACCAAATTTAATATCTGATATAGCCTAGAGGTCAGTACTTTCTCCTTGATCCTCAGTATCTTAATTAATGTATCAATATTTATTTACTCTTCGACTGTCTTTAGTACATGTAAATAGAATCGAATCAAAATAATTTTTTCCTTTATAAATGATTTTGGATTACTGTTTGGATAAATAACTTGAGGCAGAATGATTCATTTTAAAGAATAAATTAAATTATTTTACCCTTTAATAATCAGAAAACTGTATTTCAACTCTATTATATATAAATTTTTTTCCATAATTAATTATCATCTTAAATGTATAGTTGAAATAAATAAAATAAATTTACAGAGCAAACCAATTAAATGAGTTAATTGGGTGGATGGATAAAATCAAATTAATGGATCAGATAGGGTGAGCTAAAATTTTTTTCCATTTTATATATATTCTCATTCTTCTTCCTATAAATTTGATACTTTTACCTTGAATGAGTGTAATTAATTATTTGAGTCAAGTCTTAAACATTTTTAGACTTATGGTCACGCTCGAGGGTATAATTTTCACTTATATGTGGTACCCACTTGGTGACCTTAAGATACTAGGCCAGAATCAAAAGAGCTATATATACAGTCAATTACTAATTTAAGATACTTCAAAAATTCAGCAAACTAAGTGGATATATTCATCATTCTTAATTTTTACATAAAATTTAATAGTACCAAAAGATATATAAACAATACTATGATATAATAAATTCAAATTCAGTACTGTTTGCTAATTGAGGATCTCCAAGCCACTCTAATTATTAGTTGAAACAAACTAAAACTTCAAAATGTCACATGCACCCAAAACTAGAGGCTAAGAAAAAAAATTTGCGCAATTTTGTTAAATGAGTAAATAGACAAAATATGTATGAATTTAATTTTAATTCTGAGATCAAGAAAATTGGCAAATTGCCAGCTAACTATTATTTTCTTTTCAATTAGTTGCCAATGTTTAGAGTCACAAATATTAACATTATTTTTTTTAATCATAGATTAAGATAATTTTTCATTATTTTTTTCTCTAACTATTAGTTGGCAAATCGCAAACTAACAATTATCAATTATGCTTGTATCATATTTTCTTTTGTTGTAGTTCCGTTCGCAGTGTATCACATGATGTTGATAATAAATGAAAGCATTTGCACCGTGTCTATTTTTGCATGTCGTCATTGTTGTAAGCATTCACAACACATGTTAACATGCACATCGTTAATAATATTATTAACAGTTTGCTTCAATGTGCGCCATTAATATCTAGATATGATTTTGTTTTACTTTATATTATTAATAGCATATATCAGCATGCACGATGTTAATAATATTATTAACAACATACTTTTAATATTCGTTGTTAATAGTATGCGTGAATAAATAATTTTCTTATAGTGTTGGCATATGGTCACTATATATATATATACAAGCATCCCATTTAAATCAACAAATAGTATATTCTGATGACTAAATATCATAAAACAACTATTACCTTATTAATCCTTAAATGAGACCCAATTCTTAAATATCTAATAGTTTTTTTATCACGCCCCCAGAGACTCGTGCTCACTCGAAAATCGAGCAGTATCTCCCCTAATACTGGACAATCTAAAACTTTTGTACATACACCTCAACACATAATAAAGCTCAACCACACTTAGTTGGCATCTTCATAATCCGAAATAAAAGAAAACACCACAATCACACAGTTAATTATTTTGCATGATGAACATAATAAATAAACCTCCGTGAAATAAATGCAGAAGATTAAATCTAACAGAAATAAATAAATACACGTCCATAGAGATAACAAACACCATCCAAAACAAAAACAACACTAAAATGACCCCAATACAATAAAACACAACGAAAATACGAAAACGAAAAGAAATTACTCATGACTGGCGACTGGCAGCTGGATCCTCTCCTAGCGGTATGAGACATAGCTATCAACTATCTGAAAACAAAAGGAGAATGAAGGGTGGTGAGTCTGAGCGGACTCTGCTAGTATAAGATTAGATAAATGCATGGTGTATAAAAGGGTAAAACAAGCATATAGAAAATAAAGGTATATAGTCTCTGAAATAAAAAAACATAAACCGAAAATGCATCTGAACGAATAGACATATCTGAAAACCAATATAACACGTAGGGACATTATCAGAAATTCTCAAAATACTTCAATAAACTGTTACTACTAACGAGTAAATCCAGATCATATAGTAAATGCAAATCGTATCCAAGTATGCATGTCAATTAAATGTAGCAATCATAGCTCAAACAAATACAGCAAATACAAGCAAATTACAATGCATAATATGCACATGATATGATGATCTGCACTGTACACACACCAATCACCGCTACATTGGGTAGGTTGAGTGGATAAGATACAAGCATCAAATCCTGTGACTATGCAAATACACCACAATATCTGTAGCCCTGGATAAAAAGTCGTAACACTTGTGGCTTTAAAACACCGAAAATGCCTATGGGGACTCCAATCACCTGGGGAGTATCAACTGTTTGCTCACAACTCCAACTGAGCGTGGCATGATAGGAAATGAGACCAACGAAACGTCTCAACCACAAGGGAGCCAGTAGTCATCGGCATGCAAATGATGCTATGGTGCATGTCACTATTATGCACAACGTCAATCAAACCAAAACCATGCAATCCACACGATACAAAACGCAATCAATACGAAACAAAGCATAACTAACACCAAAGTAAATAAACATACACTAATCTACTAGGTAGGGTTTATCTAATGTCAATCAATCCGTAGATAGGTAAAATGATAATTCTATAGTACATGCGATACCCTTTAGATCGGAAATCAAGAGATGAGATTGTATAACTGAACATTTTGGATTATTACTCGAAGGTCAAGTAAGAATAAGTATCAAGCAAGAAAACAAGGCAAATAGATTTAAGGTAATGCAACCTGCTCAGATAATAAAATAATCATGCATTTAAGGTAAATGATCTACAGGAAATAAGTAAGAAGTACCCGCCTTCGATGTAGTGCATATCCGGAAGAAACCCTCGCGATCGAACACGCGTAAATTATTAATGTCCAGTATCACGAACGTAATTTAACTATTTATACAATTAGTAAAGTAACTAAACCAATTACTAAACCTAATTAGGGTCTAACTCAATTTACAACATCAAATTAATTAAATCTAAAACAATTATATAGAATCCCCTTAATCCAACTCAAATTTGTCTTAACCTCCAATTAGAAACAAATATTTAACCGAATTACTCATCCCAACTAATGGAACCTCGTTAATTATTAATCCTAGTTGATCAACCTAATCCATATTTGTTAACCAAACATCATGAAACTCCAATTCCATAGATAATCATAGCCACTGTTTGCTTGATCATCCAAGGCTTCACATAACCAATCTAGTAATCCACAACACAGCTAAACCTTATCCAAGTAAGCTCATGGTAGGACAGAAAAAAAAAACCTAAAACTACATCGAAAACACAGATTTCTACAGCTGCACTTTCACTCGATCTACATCCAAACACTCCACGGCACTCGATCAAATTTAGCCCTATTCAAGAAGCACCACCTATTAATCAGGTCTAATCATGAGATCAGAACATACTAGATCGCGTGCACACCAGCCTCCTCCGTTCCCTTCAATTCTGCTCCAGTGGAAACACAACCACCGCCGCAAACCTCTGATAAGATCTCTTCCGGTCCGATGAACTCTCCTTAGTCCTAGATCTAACTTAGCTGAAGATGGGGCTCTCGCGCAGCTGGCACAGCGATGGTCACTCCTGCATGTGCAAAGAAGAAGACGCTGCCACTTTAGCTCGTACGCGAGGGGACGAAAAGGGAAACGGTTGTCTCCACTAGGCTCCGACGACAAGTGAGGCAGTCGGCTGATCGATGAAGTCGATCGAGTGGGAGAGAAGAAGAGGTGGGGGTTGGGGCGGCGGCAATGAAGGGGAGGGCGGATCGAGTGATAAAGATGAAACGCTCGTCCCAGCGCCCCCGCCAACCCACCACATGACCAACACGGAGGAGGTAAATCACGATGACTGAGAAGACAAGAGGTTGGGGGAGAGACTTTTGGCATGCAGGGATTTACGCCCCACCAGCCCCGTGGCTCGAACCCAAGACCTCTAGTGATAATCTACCAACCCCTTACCATTTCAGCTATGCCCGTAGGGGCAGGAGAGGGTGGAGAGAGAGAGATAGAGAGGGGGGGGGATTCGGCGAGTTTGGCTTTTCGGCCACGCGATATATATATTACAAAAATTAAGTTTTTTCTCAATTAATTCGGGGTTCGGCGAGTTTGGCTTTTCGGCCATGCGATATATATATTACAAAAATTAAGTTTTTTCTCAATTAATTCGTAACTAACCTATTTTGTGCTCAATTATCATCGCAAATATTTTCAAAAATTCTAGAAAATTATTTTAAAATTTTTTATAAGGTTGTTTTCATTTTTAAATTCTTATTTATGATATATATATATATATATATATATATATATATATATATATTATTTTTCTTTTGTAACAATGGTATTTTACAGTTTATTTTAAAAATCATATCACTGTTTTAAATATTATTTTAATTTTCTTTTTGGAAATAATTCTAGAAGTATAGATATAATCATTTCATCTATTATTCATGTATAAGGAATTGCGACGAAATTAAAGAATAGATTTGTCCACCTACAAGAATTTGAGTATCAGCCAATCAAATACTCCACTCAAATTTATATCTATAAATATAATATAAAAACAGATTTGAAACTCAAAATAAAATTTAATAATGATTAATATAAAATTTTAATAATCAATTAAAATTTAAAGTCAGTTGATTAAATCATGATTCTGCCACTGGAAATTTCAATTCCTACACAAAACCCCTACTACTACCGAACCATAGTTGATTTTCTATCAACAAATTCACTGTTGTCAAATAATCAAACAGGATATCTTATTTAAAGGGGTGGTAAAAGGCGATTCACTCGTCCTAAAACACGGCTTGGCCATGTCAGCCATTGGAAAGTCGATTCCGTCTCATTCGGACTCCGAATAGAGCACAACCACGTCAAGAGATCACGGGTTGAGTCATCTTCCTTGTTGGTAGTCTCGATCGTTCTTCTTCAGGACCTAAAAGGAGATTTGTAGCCTTATTTGTTCTTGGCACAATTTGAAGGGAAACATAACTTTATCAGAAGATATAAATTCATCGTGCTGCTGGATGCTCTGCATCAGAAGTGATATAATATTTGTACACTAACTGCATGTTTTCCCTTGGAGTAGTTGGTTTTTAATTAATTGATGAATTATATATGTATGTATTTGGATATATTATCAATCTTAATTTTGATTCTGCTAATTCAGATCTATATTTTTTTTATAGTTGATTTGTAGTGCAATATAATGGGATTCACAGCAATGTTGCTGCTAGCCACTACATTATTGATATTCATGGAGGGTTCCATAAGTTGGGCAATGAAAAATCAAAATTTCATTCCCTCAACCAACTGTAACAAAACATGCGGTGATATACTGATTGAGTATCCTTTTGGTATTGGCAATGGTTGTTTCTATACTATTGGATTTAATCTTACTTGTGTATACGACTCTAGTCCTCCAAGGCTACTGTTGGGAGATGGCAATATCCAAGTAAGGAATTTTGATATGGAGAATGGTCTAGTCTATATCGAATCACCATATGTCACATTGGATGTAGATGTACAATCCATTAACACCACCACATTGATTAATCTTAAGAATTTGCCTCTCTCTTTTAACTTGCGTTTAGTTCATTATAGACGATCAAGCAGTGAAATGAACTACAACTATTTGTATATAGTCGGTTGCAGTGCTACTGCCAGTATTCTTGATGTTGATACCACTGGTATATTAAGTTCTTGTTCTACAATATGCTCCACTACCAATACTTCAACTAATGAGCAGAGATTTACGTACGACAATGGATATTGCTCACTTGATTTGGACGGTGTAAGTTTCAATAAAGAATCATTGGATATTCAATTAACTCGACTCAATAAGAAAGGGAATGAGCATCATGAGATCATCAATAGTACCTCCAACATCACAGCCATCATGATGGATTATGAATACTTTGATTATGATAACCCCCAAAGGTTTATGAACCATCAGAATAGAACTGGAATGGTGGCCTCCCTCGCTTGGTACATCAATGACCATTCTACATGCAAAGAGGCCAAGCGTACCAACACTTATGCATGTCGTAGTAACAGAAGTGAATGCTATGATGTCCTTCCTGAAGATTACATCTACTTTAATGAAACCATTGGTTACATCTGTCGATGTTCTTTAGATTATGTCGGCAATCCCTACCTACCTGATGGCTGCCAACCAGGTGATGGTTTTAAATTCCTTTTGTATTTTCTTGTGAAAGTATACATGTTAATTAGTTGAACTAAATAAATTAATAATGTAATATTATAGATAATTCATAAATAGCAAAACTAATCACTCGTGTGTGTTAACAGATAAAAGTTTTACATCCTCTCCTGTTAAAGATTGTCAAACTAAATGCGGAAATGTTTCAATTTCCTTTCCCTTCGGGATAAATAAGGGTTGTTATCGATCTGAAGATTTTGCTCTCACATGCAATGAGACCTACCAAGCTCCAACTCTGCTGAATGAATACTATTTTACAGTGAGCAAAATTTTAGTGCAGGAAGGACAACTTCAATTAGAGTTCAATACTCACCATGATTATTCTGATGATTACTATTCATATGGAATTTCACATTTCACTTCTAGCAAGGCGACTACAATAAGAAATTGGGTAGTCGCCTACCAATCTTGCAATGCTGCTGCTAAAAATCGGACCACCTTCGCATGTATTCATGAACATAGCTCATGTTTGGATGTGAATGTCACGAAAGATAACCAAGTTATTGGTTATCGATGCAAATGCTCAAATGGCTACGATGGGAACCCCTACCTCCATGATGGATGTCAAGGTATTAATTAAATGCATCTTTTCTTACTCTTTCTAACATATATATGTTTACGGAAACATATAGACATTTATAATACTCACACAATTAATATATTGATTAGTTAGAAATATTAATTTTACACATAATGGGAGGAGGTGACAAAAATATAAGTAAATAAAAGGTAATTTTTATCCTTGTTTGAGAATGAAGCGAAGGAAGGAGGTCAGGGAAGGAAAGGAGTAACTTTTAGTCTCCCTAACCCCTTAAATGACTTATTTTCTTATATCTCGATTTGGGATATAAGAGAGTTCGCTTCCCTTCCCTTCGGGGGCGCAACTACCTATGAGCTATTCCAGGCTATAGCCCTCCCCTTTTAACAACCAAGTCTAGGAAAGCAAGGGAAATAAATAATTAAGACAAATATTCCGTAATCTAGCTAAGTAAATATCAAGGCAAAGGAAAAAACACATGTTACTTTAGTTTTCTTAATTTTTTTTTTCTTTTTTATTAACTCAAAACACATATTTATTGTATCTCGATGCTTATATTTTTGACAAGATTTTTCTTTATTCTCTTTAATAAATACGGATTGATATTTTTTCCCCTATTCATCCAGATTAAACAATGGCAATATGTTATCATCTTTTCTACTTGCTATTTCCTTAGCTACCAACCAGCTTCAGCTCTGGCATGAATGTCGACCCTTGCTTTTACCCTCCTCGTTTTTGACTCTGAGATTGTGTTCTAATTCTCCTTCGACTTTGGTCGCCTCACTCTCTCCACTCTTCCTGTCGCCATCCTTGCCTGTCCTCCCCGGGTGATATCGCCTCCCTCTTCTACCACACTTATCCCAATGTGCTTTCCTTGTCATCACTTGTGGCCACGACCACTTACTCTGTGGTCATGCCCTCTCTTACGGAGATGTATAGTTGTCGACATGGTCGCCCTTGGCCAGGACTGTCATGACCAGATCAACATGTTCTCTATGATGACATACCCTTGGGTCGATGTCGGAATCGAGCAGCTATGGGTACGTTAGTGTAGGAGGAAAGCAACTATGGACCACTATCTCTACGTGATTGCCGGAGACACTCTCTACCACCGACGTCAACAACTAGGTCTTCCGCAATGATACTTAAATTTTCAACGTCTATGAATTATATATCATTATCGATAAATTAACTTAGCAATTTCATATAATAAAAAAATCATTCAATACAATTTAAAATTTAATGCAATATAGGAAAAAGTAAGATGATAACGTATTCGTGCAAAGTGAACTTGAACCTCTCTTACGGTGTCCTCAGCAGACTCAACTAACTTGAAATCAGTCTAGCCCAACTCTAA
Organism: Boesenbergia rotunda; assembly: GCA_024364735.1. NCBI lineage: Eukaryota > Viridiplantae > Streptophyta > Magnoliopsida > Zingiberales > Zingiberaceae > Boesenbergia > Boesenbergia rotunda. Next base: position 331,089 of record JAGFNQ010001505.1, read on the forward strand.
ATCTTAGATCTATCATTGCTTCTTTTGGCTCAACTAACTTGAAATCAGCCTAGCTCAACTCTAAATCTTAGATCTATCCTTGCTTCCTTTCCCTTTCGATTAATGAATCTTCGCTCATCCCATCCAAATATAGGATTAACGGAGTAAGAAAAAGTATTTTTCATATAATCATCCTTTTTCCATGAATAATTTTTTTGAATGTCTTTTTTCATATATATTATTTAGTAAAAAAAATGTGTTGTTTAAAGTAATAATTATATTAAGATCCACAAAAATGATATATATATATATATAATATATATATATATATATATAATATATATATATATATAATATATATATATATACTCAAAATAATGGTTTTTAAAATTGATTATATATGATCCTTGTAGTCGATACAGATTATCATTGCTTGTTGAACTTTAATATATTGTCCAATGAAAATTTAGTACTGATATATATAATTTATATTTTAAACATGTGATATATTGACAAAGTGTTATGGATCGGAATTTTAGATATCAATGAATGCAATTCTTCAAATAATTGCACAGCTGGAGCTTGTATAAATACAAATGGAAGTTATACTTGCTTATGTCCTCCGGGAACATCTGGTAATCCTTATGGAGGAGTTTGCCTCCCTCACAA
>JAGFNQ010001505.1:342568-460025 GCA_024364735.1 Boesenbergia rotunda
ACGAAATTAAAGAATAGATTTGTCCACCTACAAGAATTTGAGTATCAGCCAATCAAATACTCCACTCAAATTTATATCTATAAATATAATATAAAAACAGATTTGAAACTCAAAATAAAATTTAATAATGATTAATATAAAATTTTAATAATCAATTAAAATTTAAAGTCAGTTGATTAAATCATGATTCTGCCACTGGAAATTTCAATTCCTACACAAAACCCCTACTACTACCGAACCATAGTTGATTTTCTATCAACAAATTCACTGTTGTCAAATAATCAAACAGGATATCTTATTTAAAGGGGTGGTAAAAGGCGATTCACTCGTCCTAAAACACGGCTTGGCCATGTCAGCCATTGGAAAGTCGATTCCGTCTCATTCGGACTCCGAATAGAGCACAACCACGTCAAGAGATCACGGGTTGAGTCATCTTCCTTGTTGGTAGTCTCGATCGTTCTTCTTCAGGACCTAAAAGGAGATTTGTAGCCTTATTTGTTCTTGGCACAATTTGAAGGGAAACATAACTTTATCAGAAGATATAAATTCATCGTGCTGCTGGATGCTCTGCATCAGAAGTGATATAATATTTGTACACTAACTGCATGTTTTCCCTTGGAGTAGTTGGTTTTTAATTAATTGATGAATTATATATGTATGTATTTGGATATATTATCAATCTTAATTTTGATTCTGCTAATTCAGATCTATATTTTTTTTATAGTTGATTTGTAGTGCAATATAATGGGATTCACAGCAATGTTGCTGCTAGCCACTACATTATTGATATTCATGGAGGGTTCCATAAGTTGGGCAATGAAAAATCAAAATTTCATTCCCTCAACCAACTGTAACAAAACATGCGGTGATATACTGATTGAGTATCCTTTTGGTATTGGCAATGGTTGTTTCTATACTATTGGATTTAATCTTACTTGTGTATACGACTCTAGTCCTCCAAGGCTACTGTTGGGAGATGGCAATATCCAAGTAAGGAATTTTGATATGGAGAATGGTCTAGTCTATATCGAATCACCATATGTCACATTGGATGTAGATGTACAATCCATTAACACCACCACATTGATTAATCTTAAGAATTTGCCTCTCTCTTTTAACTTGCGTTTAGTTCATTATAGACGATCAAGCAGTGAAATGAACTACAACTATTTGTATATAGTCGGTTGCAGTGCTACTGCCAGTATTCTTGATGTTGATACCACTGGTATATTAAGTTCTTGTTCTACAATATGCTCCACTACCAATACTTCAACTAATGAGCAGAGATTTACGTACGACAATGGATATTGCTCACTTGATTTGGACGGTGTAAGTTTCAATAAAGAATCATTGGATATTCAATTAACTCGACTCAATAAGAAAGGAATGAGCATCATGAGATCATCAATAGTACCTCCAACATCACAGCCATCATGATGGATTATGAATACTTTGATTATGATAACCCCCAAAGGTTTATGAACCATCAGAATAGAACTGGAATGGTGGCCTCCCTCGCTTGGTACATCAATGACCATTCTACATGCAAAGAGGCCAAGCGTACCAACACTTATGCATGTCGTAGTAACAGAAGTGAATGCTATGATGTCCTTCCTGAAGATTACATCTACTTTAATGAAACCATTGGTTACATCTGTCGATGTTCTTTAGATTATGTCGGCAATCCCTACCTACCTGATGGCTGCCAACCAGGTGATGGTTTTAAATTCCTTTTGTATTTTCTTGTGAAAGTATACATGTTAATTAGTTGAACTAAATAAATTAATAATGTAATATTATAGATAATTCATAAATAGCAAAACTAATCACTCGTGTGTGTTAACAGATAAAAGTTTTACATCCTCTCCTGTTAAAGATTGTCAAACTAAATGCGGAAATGTTTCAATTTCCTTTCCCTTCGGGATAAATAAGGGTTGTTATCGATCTGAAGATTTTGCTCTCACATGCAATGAGACCTACCAAGCTCCAACTCTGCTGAATGAATACTATTTTACAGTGAGCAAAATTTTAGTGCAGGAAGGACAACTTCAATTAGAGTTCAATACTCACCATGATTATTCTGATGATTACTATTCATATGGAATTTCACATTTCACTTCTAGCAAGGCGACTACAATAAGAAATTGGGTAGTCGCCTACCAATCTTGCAATGCTGCTGCTAAAAATCGGACCACCTTCGCATGTATTCATGAACATAGCTCATGTTTGGATGTGAATGTCACGAAAGATAACCAAGTTATTGGTTATCGATGCAAATGCTCAAATGGCTACGATGGGAACCCCTACCTCCATGATGGATGTCAAGGTATTAATTAAATGCATCTTTTCTTACTCTTTCTAACATATATATGTTTACGGAAACATATAGACATTTATAATACTCACACAATTAATATATTGATTAGTTAGAAATATTAATTTTACACATAATGGGAGGAGGTGACAAAAATATAAGTAAATAAAAGGTAATTTTTATCCTTGTTTGAGAATGAAGCGAAGGAAGGAGGTCAGGGAAGGAAAGAGTAACTTTTAGTCTCCCTAACCCCTTAAATGACTTATTTTCTTATATCTCGATTTGGGATATAAGAGAGTTCGCTTCCCTTCCCTTCGGGGGCGCAACTACCTATGAGCTATTCCAGGCTATAGCCCTCCCCTTTTAACAACCAAGTCTAGGAAAGCAAGGGAAATAAATAATTAAGACAAATATTCCGTAATCTAGCTAAGTAAATATCAAGGCAAAGGAAAAAACACATGTTACTTTAGTTTTCTTAATTTTTTTTTTCTTTTTTATTAACTCAAAACACATATTTATTGTATCTCGATGCTTATATTTTTGACAAGATTTTTCTTTATTCTCTTTAATAAATACGGATTGATATTTTTTCCCCTATTCATCCAGATTAAACAATGGCAATATGTTATCATCTTTTCTACTTGCTATTTCCTTAGCTACCAACCAGCTTCAGCTCTGGCATGAATGTCGACCCTTGCTTTTACCCTCCTCGTTTTTGACTCTGAGATTGTGTTCTAATTCTCCTTCGACTTTGGTCGCCTCACTCTCTCCACTCTTCCTGTCGCCATCCTTGCCTGTCCTCCCCGGGTGATATCGCCTCCCTCTTCTACCACACTTATCCCAATGTGCTTTCCTTGTCATCACTTGTGGCCACGACCACTTACTCTGTGGTCATGCCCTCTCTTACGGAGATGTATAGTTGTCGACATGGTCGCCCTTGGCCAGGACTGTCATGACCAGATCAACATGTTCTCTATGATGACATACCCTTGGGTCGATGTCGGAATCGAGCAGCTATGGGTACGTTAGTGTAGGAGGAAAGCAACTATGGACCACTATCTCTACGTGATTGCCGGAGACACTCTCTACCACCGACGTCAACAACTAGGTCTTCCGCAATGATACTTAAATTTTCAACGTCTATGAATTATATATCATTATCGATAAATTAACTTAGCAATTTCATATAATAAAAAAATCATTCAATACAATTTAAAATTTAATGCAATATAGGAAAAAGTAAGATGATAACGTATTCGTGCAAAGTGAACTTGAACCTCTCTTACGGTGTCCTCAGCAGACTCAACTAACTTGAAATCAGTCTAGCCCAACTCTAAATCTTAGATCTATCATTGCTTCTTTTGGCTCAACTAACTTGAAATCAGCCTAGCTCAACTCTAAATCTTAGATCTATCCTTGCTTCCTTTCCCTTTCGATTAATGAATCTTCGCTCATCCCATCCAAATATAGGATTAACGGAGTAAGAAAAAGTATTTTTCATATAATCATCCTTTTTCCATGAATAATTTTTTTGAATGTCTTTTTTCATATATATTATTTAGTAAAAAAATGTGTTGTTTAAAGTAATAATTATATTAAGATCCACAAAAATGATATATATATATATATATATATATATATATATATATATATATATATATATATATATATATATATATACTCAAAATAATGGTTTTTAAAATTGATTATATATGATCCTTGTAGTCGATACAGATTATCATTGCTTGTTGAACTTTAATATATTGTCCAATGAAAATTTAGTACTGATATATATAATTTATATTTTAAACATGTGATATATTGACAAAGTGTTATGGATCGGAATTTTAGATATCAATGAATGCAATTCTTCAAATAATTGCACAGCTGGAGCTTGTATAAATACAAATGGAAGTTATACTTGCTTATGTCCTCCGGGAACATCTGGTAATCCTTATGGAGGAGTTTGCCTCCCTCACAAAAGGAATGCTATTTTATTCGGTATGTCCTAATTAGTTCTAAGAATATTTTTTTATATGTAAGATTTATTATTTTATGATTGACATTTATGTAATTATATGAAAAATAATAATAAGTAACAAATCAATATGGTGCAGGTGTCATCCTTGGTGCTAGTATTGGAATAGGCCTCTTGCTCTTCTGTGTATCATTAGTTATCATAGGCAAGAAATGGAAGCAAAGAAATCAAAAGAAAATTAGACAAAGAAATTTCCAAGAGAATCATGGTTTACTACTTCAACAATTGATCTCCACAAGTGATCATGTTGAGGAGAGAACAAATATATTTTCTCTGGAAGAAATAGAAAAGGCAACAAATAATTTTGATGAAGCTCGAGTAGTTGCAAGGGGAGGGCATGGAATAGTTTATAAAGGAATTCTATCAGATCAACGAGTTGTTGCCATTAAAAAATCAAGAACAGTTAAAAAGAGTGAGATCGATCAATTTATAAATGAGGTTGCAGTTCTTTCTCAAATCAATCATAGGAACGTTGTTAAGCTTTTTGGATGTTGCTTGGAAACGGAAGTTCCTTTATTAATTTATGAATTTATCTCCAACGGAACCCTTTCAGATCATCTTCATGTACCACAAGGTGAATCTAAATTATCTTGGGATGATCGCCTCAGGATTGCCACAGAATCTGCAGGAGCACTTGCCTATCTACACTCTGCTGCTTCTATTTCAATTTTCCATAGGGACGTCAAGTCTGCAAATATTCTTTTAGATGATACTTTTAGAGCAAAAGTATCAGATTTTGGAGCATCAAGATTTATTCCTCTTGATCAAACACATATAGTTACTGCTATACATGGTACTTTTGGATATCTAGATCCAGAATATTATCAAACTAGCCAGTTGACGGAGAAAAGTGATGTCTATAGCTTTGGAATTATTCTTCTTGAGCTTTTAACTAGAAGGAAGCCCATCTACTCAACCGAAAATGGGCCACACCAAAATCTAGCAATGAACTTCTTTCAAGCAAAAAGAGAGAACATGTTATTTGATCTTGTAGAAGATAGAATTTTGCAAGAAGGAACAGAGCAAGAGCTTCTTGAAATAAGTAGTTTGATAGAAATTTGTCTCAGTTTGAAAGGTGTGAAAAGGCCTACAATGAAGGAAGTTGAATATAAATTGCAAAACATAAGAAAGACTAGACTGACAAAGAGAAGAGTTTGTATTTTAGAAGGCAATGAAGAAGTTGATTGCCTACTTACTGCGTCTTCTTGCTCTTCCTCAGATCTGGTGAACCAAATAAATCAAGAAAATTCTAGGAACTATAGTTTTGAGAAGGAGCTCATGAATTCACAAAATTATGCTCGGTAAATTTTATGTACATGCAAGTATCATCTTGCACATGCAATAAGTAATTTTATAGACATTGAGACATGTATGTATATTGTATCTTGTCTGTATGTATTATAAATGAATTTCTAATTTTATGAAACTAGTATAATAATTTGATGTATGTATAACTCTTCTATTTGTTGTCTATAAAATTTTAGCTTTGTTACACTGGTGGACAAGATTTTATTATGTTAACGGTATCAACTTCTTATTTTTTGAAATTATGGAATATTTTTTTGGAACTTTGTTAAGAATATTTGATCATGTAAATATTAAGTTCACAAGTAATTGGTAGTACAAAATCTTTAAAAAGATGTGTATTGATGGCTTTCCTTGTTTCATTTTCTTAAAATTAATTCATTGAAGTTAATTGAATTATATCACATAAAAGAAAACAACATCCAATAGATAATATGGTTGATAATCTATTTAGAAAAATGTTGCGATTTCTAATGTTAATTTTCATTAATGCTAACTATCTTTGGAGTAATAATTATCTCTATCTATCAGAAAATAGATAATTTTTTAAAAATATATTAAAATTTATAAAATAGATAAAACTAAAATTTTATTAATTAAATATTTAATATTTAAATTCCATGTTTATAATATTATTTTTTAACTTAAACATAATATAAATAATTTAATTCAATATGAATATTACATCAAGTACAAGTATATTAAAACTTAAATTTGAAGAAAAAATATCTATATTTGTAATTTAAATCTGACATTTTGACCTTTCATGTTAACATTGGAGCGAGGTCATCAATCTTAGTATTCCCTCCGAGGCAGCCCTATATATTTTATATTTTAGAAGGAGATAAATCAAGTAGAACATTTGTCCTAGATCCTTTGTATGAAAGAGGTTAAATACTTAATAAGATATTTTATTGGAGGGTGCTTACCAAGTAACATGTATATATATAGAGAGAGTTTTGCTATGCTAAAGATTTTACCGTGCAAACTCCATACAAACCTTAACTATTTCTTTGGTTTAAATTTTTTTTGTACTTAATACTATAATCTAAATGGGAAGACTAAATCCTAAGGGTAATTGCAACTAAAAAATAAAGAAAAAAATAAAAGAAAAAAAAATCAAATACACTAGATATGCACGAATTTATGCGTTAAGGTGTTATATATATATAGCAGTTGTTGGAAACATCGTGTCAGATATTAAAGTTGACTATTTGGGTCAACTGTCGTCCAGATCCATCAAATTTGAATTGACTCGAATTGAATTCAATATTTGATTAGTTAGTTGAATAAGAAGTTATGACTTTTTATCAAAGGGCGTATCCAAGATTTGGTAATTGTCAAAACGAGTATCATGCTTTCTTTTTTACCAAAGGGCGCATCCCATATAGTGAACTTCCAATTATACCCATCCCGCCAAGTGAAGGTTTTCTCGATTCACATTTCAAGACTTCCGAATCACTTTATCACTATAATATTAATTTGTGGGTCGGATGGACATGGAGCTGATTGTTTTTCAGCCTATATATATATTTATACCTTGCACAAGTTGATTCATCACGAAGGTACATATATATTTCTACGTTGCACAATTGGATTCATCACCAAGGCACCTGAGGAAGATAGGTGTTGAAGGAGAAAAAATAAACAACAGTTTGATAACAAATAGAAATAATAATGTACGTATAATTGTCATCTTTGATATGGTATCTGACCTAGTTTTATATATGATAAACTCTTTTTACAATTTTTATGTTTGGAGAAGGACTCTAAAGGTGTCATGCATTATATAATTAGGTTTCTCTGGAATTTTTTAAACTTAGGATAAAATAATGCTTGAATTCGACCTAGAGGGTGATATCTTACCATATCAGGCTAGGAGGGACTGAAATCAAATGAAAGGAGGACCTGAAATAAAAGAACTTCAGGCCCTAGGTGGTCCTGAATAAAACGATTTCAAGCCCTACGAGGGTCTGAAATTAAAGGATTTCAAGCCCTGGGAGTGCATGAAATCAAAAGATTCAGGCCCTAGGAGGGCCTGAAATCGATTGAATTCAAGCCCTGGGAGGGCCTGAAATAAAAGGAATTCAAGCCCTCCCTGGGCCTGAAATCAAAATATTTCAGGCCCTTGATTATGATTGTCAAAGATTGCTAAATGTAATTGTAATTTATTTTTCAGGGATGATAATGTTGTTGACGAAATTCTCTCTAAGATATAGAATACTCTTGATGATAATGCTGTAATTGGGAATGGAGCAGAAATAGCCAGTAATAATACTCCATTATCTTCCCAGTATGGTGATAATAGAATTAGAAGGAATTTGACATTTGATCTAAATGAAGAAGCAACTAATCTAAAAGATGAGGGTTTGAATTCTTCTACAAGAGTTGTTGAATTCTTTGAGCCAACCTGGAGTGGGGAGGAAGAAATTGAAATCCGAAATGCAGATGAATTACAACCCAGTACAAGTGTACTAGAATTCCATACTGATGATATATTGATTGAGCAATATGAATTCCCCCCAGATCAGTACAGTGACTTAGAGAAGGAGTTTCCATTAGCTGAAGATCCTTATATTTTGAATTCTCGATTGCTTGCTGGGCTAATTGGAGAGGTAGAGACAAGAGATGAGCATGAATTTTTTGTGGGGCAGATATTCCCATCTATAGAAGAATTCAAGAATGCACTTGTCAAATATGTCATGGTTAAGCATATGAGATATAACCCAGTTGACACTAAAAAAAATAGAGTTAAAGCAGTGTGCTTAACCAACCATGTACATGGAGAGTAGTAGCAAGGGTGGAACTAGAGTTTACTGTTACAAAATATATAAAGGAACACCAATGTGGAACTGTTAGGGAAAGTGCTGATCATCATGCATGCTCTTCATCATTTGTTGCATTTTTTTGTTGAAGAGAAATTTCTTCATAATGAATAATACAAACCAAGTATGATTATATCAGATATTAAAGTTAGATTTGGAGTGACCATATCATACAGAAAAGCATACATAGCTAGGAAGAAAGCATTGAAAAAGCGGTTGTCGGAGATTATGATGAGGCATATAGAGATCTTCCACAATATATGCGTGAGTTAAGAGCTAGAGATCCTGAAATTTATGTGGCACTATGCAGGAATGGTGACAATCAGTTACAGTGGTGTTTTTGGGGTTTTGGTGCTTGCAGAATGGTGTTCAGGTCTTATTTGCGTAGACTTATCAGAATTGATGCCACACACCAAAGAGGAAAGTATCCGGGTGTATTGTTAATTGCTACGGCGATTCATGGTAATGGCAATGTTCTCCCAGTTGCCTTTGCAATTGCTGAAGTTGAATGTGGGTATGCATGGGAGTGGTTTTTGGAGCATATAAAGAGGTACTTTACTGTTGATGATCACTCAATCACCATAGTATCAGATAGACATCGGGGCATTATATCAGCAGTTAGAAAAGTCTACATAAATGCACATCATGCTTTTTGTTGCCACCACATGTCTTGTAATATGGTAACTGATACTGGAAGTAGGGTTGCTTTAGGTTTGTTTTGGGCAGCAACACGAGCCAACACAACACTCCAATATGATATGATAATGCAGACAATGCTTGAAAAACATCCAGATGCCCATAAGTAGCTTCAGAACATTGACCCTAAAAGGTGGGCAAATACATATTTTACTGGGAGAAGGTACAGAATGCTTACCACGAATTGTGTGGAGAACTTAAATGCTTTGTTCAAGTCCACATGAGAGCTTCCCATAAACAGGTTAATTGATACTACTAGAAGAAAAGTAGCTCAATGGCTCTTTAACCGTAGAGAGGAAGTCTCCAAATGGCATGTTGCTTTGGCACCTCATGCTACAAAAGAAATGGATTCAAGGAGAGAGAAAGCTAGAGCTTATAAGGTTCACCCTTACTCTCAATCAGAAATGAAAGTAGAAACATGGGGCACTTCATACATTGTTGATTTGGAAAAAAAATTTTGTCGTTGTGGGGAGTTTCAAATTTCAGGACTCTATTGCTCACATGCTATTGCCGTAATCATTCACAGGAACATAGATACACTGCCATATTGTGAGCATTATTTTTATTCAGAAACTTGGAAGTGGGTTACATGGATCGTATTTTCCCCTATAGAAGCAAGCAGTTTTGGCCTATGGGCGTAAACGACATTATAGTTCTCAGTCCTCGTAGTCTTGTGCAGCCTGGTAGACGAAAGAAAGCACGGATTGAGCCCAGACACAATGGCAAGGTGAAACTAAAATGCAGCCGATGCAAACAACTTGGCCATAATAGAAGGACATGTAGAATGCTGCCAGCACCAAGGTCTTGAGTTAATTGGTATATGTATTGCAGGAATATTCTGATTGAAGTGTATATTTTGTAAGCAGGAGAAATGAATGTATATATTTTGTATATTGTACAGCTATAGTATTGCCAAAATACTAGTTGTTGTTAATGTTGTCACTTGAAGAAGTATTTCAATATTATGATTCATATCAATGCTTTGCGTAATTCAATGTAAGTAGAAAAGATAAGTCCTCATATTCTTGAACCACAAGATTGTTATTTCAGGTCCTGAAGTCCTCTGTTTTTCTGAATATCTGTCATTTGAGCCCCTCTTATTTCTGATTTGTTGATTCATTGTTCTGTGCTAACTGATATTGTATCAACACATAATTGATACTTATTACGACAACGTTTGGAAACCAAAAATACCATCTGCTAGCTAAACTCTAACTACTGATAATGAGTTTTGAAAACTTTAAATATCCTAGGTCCATCTAAAAAATCTCCTTGTGTGCCAAATTCTCAAAATTCTCAAAATATGAGCTCATGATGTGCATGGAATCCAATTTTAGTATGTAATGCCTTGTATTTAGGTACTCTCGAGTTGCAACCTTCTTGTTTCATTATTAAATTGCTGTCAGAACATGTACAATTATATAAAAGATTATCGTTTAAGTATTTAATAATACTTGTAAGTAGGTTTCATTAAATTTTTTGCAATCTGATTTCAGACCCACGTTGGGCCTGAACCAGAGGCTTTCAGGCCCAAGGTGGGCCTGAAATAAGATTATTTCAGGCCCAGCATGGGCCTGAACTGAGATTAATTCAGGCTCACTCTGGGCCTGAAATGAGTTTATTTCAGGCCCACGCTGGGCTTGAAATGAGATTATTTCAGGGTCTGAAATGAGATTATTTCAGGCCCAGCGTGGGCCTGAATCAGTTTGTTTCAGGCCCTGAGTGGGCCTGAAATTAGATTGTTTCAAATGATTACAGCATAAGCAAGGTTCAATATTACTGATGGTATCGACAACAATTACTGATGGCATACCACATGCCGATGCTCCCCTAATTAGAATTTTACAAAAGACATCAATTACCTTGCCTTTTGTAAAAACCTCTCCAATGAGGATTTGTAAGAATGAATGCAAATTCAAAGCAAAGGGTGCATCCTCCCAAATAAATTCAGATGCCAACTTGCCAAGTAAATTGATAAGATTATATATTAAAGAACAAGATATATTAACTAAACTATGTTTTGTAACTTAATTTAGGTTCTTCAATTTATTTATCAGGTAGGCCACTTTTGTATCATGATTTTTCTTCTTCGAATTCATAAAATGCTTCTTCACAAACTACATCGATACATTTGCAACAAACTAATTAATGACCAAATTCAATAAAAATTAAGATATTTTATATGAAAGTAAATCACATACATCAATGGCTTGTTGCCTCATTTTGTATAGTTCGGAGGTCCTTCTTGTTTTCTCCTCTGTGTCTTCTTTAGACATGACTTCCATTACAGTTATGGTTTCTCTTACTTCATCCATATCCTCCTCACTAATTTTCCTTTTTTCCTTGTCCATGACATTTGATATTTGTTTCTTGCTCCACTTCCCCTTTGGTAAAGCCGGTGCCATAGTGGACTGTCAATTGGAGTATCCCTGTAATCATACCGAGTTCGGTCACGTCCTCTCCTTGTTCTACAATATTCTGGATCAGAAAGAGGATCGACTATAGGATAGCTTTCTTGAGCCCCCATGCCCATTATTTCAATTATTGAAAATAATTCCTTAACCCTTTCATTCAAACAAATATTCTCCTCTATTAGCTCCTTGATTTGCTTGTCTTTAAGAATGCATTCACCACATAGCCTTACATCTTCTGTGTCATCTCCATGCGATGTCTCCATTGGCCGTGGAATGTCATCACCGATATCAAGGTTCTCAAACAAATTGTTCTCATGTAGGTTAGGAATTATTTCTATAATGACCTGTCAATTAGCAAGTACACAAATGTTACTGCTTCTATATCAAACTAACATAGATCACAGTTTCAAATAATTACCTCTTCCGGCGACAGTCGGTGAACAAGAGCCCTCACCCGACTAATTTACGAAGGAATATTCCTTCACTTATTTATTCGGGGCCCTTTAACATTGTATGATTTTTGAATTGGTACATGCTCCAAAAACCATGCCTACACCAAGTTTTCCAGTCAAATACATTAATGACAGCAAAATATTATAAAATTTAACAAGAAAATTCTACTCACTGCCAAAAGCCCAGCAAACCCCTTTAGGTAAGGAAGGTTGGTGCTGGTCTGATCTCCCTGAGTTGATAAAAATAAGTCCCCAATCTTAGGTAATTGTGGAGACAAAAATTGATGGATAGCTTCCACCTAGTTGAATCTACCAAGATTCTCATAATCATCTACTATATCTACAAGACCTAGAGGGACCTTATATAAAATACACACAAATATATACAAAATATAGAATTTACACACTAATAAAATATCATCTTCTGATTCAATACTTTTTGAATAATATTTAAGTAACTCCTCAATTCTTGTTCTGGTAGGGTTTTTCTTTTGAGAAGTAAGTAAGATAGAGGCCACCCGATGCTTTAGTTGAATTAATAGGGATTGAAACATCACGATCCACTATACCCAGTAACAAAGCAACATCTCGTCTGGTGAATGCAACCAGTACACCTGAAACATTTCAAATATTTAGTTATCATCAAGAATATACCCTTTAAATGATTTCATTTCTAGCCCACGTTGGGCCTGAAGTGAAATCACTTCAGGCCCTCGGTAGGTCTGAAATGAAATTAGTGAAATGTATCAAAAATAAATCATTACAGGCCATCTTTATCCCTGTTTTATCTTACTATAGATATTGTTTACAATTCATAACTAAAACTATTACCTGAGAATTTAAAAACTTGGAGATTGAATCCCAACTTTCGAATATATTCACCAAAATTCCATGGATATGCTGCAATTCTTGTATGTCCAAGAAAACACTGAATGACGACTCTTTGATCTTCGCAATGTGTCGATCATTTAAAATTTGAAATCCTTCAAAAAAAAATTGGTTAAAGTGCCCTAAAACACTGCCCCAATGTAATTCTTTTCCAAAGTCATTTGAAGCCTACAATTTTTATACATTACAAATTAATTCAGCAAAAATAAGTTTAACCATGTGCACAAACTCTGCTATTTTGACCTAAGACTATCGCTAACATACCTTGCTGGATAATGCCAAGGAAGAAGACGTTGAACCAGCCACAGACCTTTCTCCTGCCATTATCAAAAATATAAGCCTTGCACAAACCCTAACCCCTGCATTGGATAGTGTCGAGTAGTCTGAACTTTAACCTTAACACTTACAGCCACCTCTGGGACACACACAAACACTTACGAGACTTCCCTAGGTTTTGGTTGGGAGGACGGATTCGAGGGATCAGCTCACGACGATAGCAAATGTCCGCCACATTCGACAATATCATTAACGTTTTTGTGCTGATAGATGAAAATTTCCTTTTGCATGTCCATCCGAACCATAAAATAATATTTTACTCATAAAGTTGTTTGGAAGTCTCGAATTGTGAATCGAGAAAGGCATCACTTGGCGGGATGGGTATAATAGGAAGTTCACTATATGGGATGTGCCCTTTGTTGATGCAGTCTGACTCTGATTGTTGTTTTGGTGTTGACACCGATTTTAGTTTAGGTTGATGATTATGATTATGATTAAGTCCTAATCGGGGATTAGGTAAGGTGTGAAAAATCCTAGCTTGGAGGGCTAGGTGTGGAGAAATCCTAATCTGGAGGATTAGATGTGGAAAATCCTAGCTTGGAGGGCTAGGTGTGGAGAAATTCTAATCTGGAGGATTAGGTGTGGAAAATCCTAGCTTGGAGGGCTAGGTGTTGGAAAAGTCCTAACTTGGAAGGTTGGGTGAAAAGTCCTAGCTTGGAGGGCTAGGTGGAAAGTCCTAACTTGGAGGGTTAGGTGAAAAGTCCCAACTTGGAGGGTTAGGTGAAAAGTCCTAGTTTGGAGTGCTAGGTTGGATGAAATCCTGGTGAGTGAAACCAGGTCTCGGTGAGTAAAGCCGGGTGACTGAAACCCTGGTGAGTGAAGCCAGGTCCTAGCTTGGAGGGCTAGGTTAAAGTCCCAGTGAGTGAAGTTGGGCATGACACGAGTCAGAGATGGATCGGAGGCTTGTTCTCATGACTTAGAGGGGATTTGGCCTTCCCTGGATCGGTCTAGTGACCGATCAAGGAAGTTAGCACTGTGCTCCGTCGTGGATCGGTCTGGTGACCGATCCAGCGATGACTGATCGGTCGGGTGACTGATCAGGGAGCACACAGTGAGGTTGGGAACCCACTGCCCGGCTCCTGATCGGTCCGGTGACCGATCAGGGAGAAGGCAGTTCCCTCACCGTCCAGCTCCTGATCGGTCCGGTGACCGATCAGGGAGCAGTCAGTTCCCTCACTGTCCGGCTCCTGATCGGTCCGGTGACCGATCAGGGAGCAGACAGTTTCCTCACTGCTTGGCTCCTGATCAGTCTGGTGACTGATCAGGGAGCACACAGTGAGTTGAGTTCCCCCACTGATCAGCTACTGAATGGTCTGGTGACCGATCCACGACCTAGGATCTGATATCCGCGATTACTGTTCATTCAGAAGTGGACCGATTAGGCTTGAGCCTGATCAGTCAGTGGCTATCCTGATCGGTCTGGTGACCGATCAGGATTCACTCTGATCAGTCTAGTGACCGATCAGGCCTGTGTCGTCGCGAAAGCTGGGAGTCCCAGTAAAGCGGTGGATCGGTCTGGTGACCGACCCACGAGCTCTGGATCGGTCCGGTGACCGATCACTTTAATTCAAAATGCACTGTCAGACACTCTGATCGCATCTGAACGTATCTGATTCTCTGCGCTTAATCTCTGATACTCAATTTTCTGCTTGATATGCTGTGCTAATACTCTGATTAAGCTGCAGGTGACAGGGAAGGATTCAAACACTCAAGGAGAGTCAATGGAGGCCTTTCCTTGGAGCAGGTTTGTTCGTTTTCCATCTCAGGTTGCAACGGACGCTAGCACTGGCTGGAGCTGCTGACTGGGGCTGGTCTGAGGGAGGCTCAGGTAGTCCAGAAGAGCATAGTAGTGGCTGGTGGTTGCAGGAGAGCAGCTGGAGGCTGCAGTGAGGTGGTGACCTGACAAAAGTGGAAGGACTTAAGCGCTTGGTGGCGAACAAGTCTCCACAACTCTAATCAGTAACGCTGCGTGCTTGTGTTCTCTGCTGTTCCATCGTTCTTGAGCAAGCAGCTGCAATCTTTAAGCAACCATCTTCTACTTGAGCACTTGGAGGAAGAAACAAGAGGCTTGGAGAGTCCATCAGCGAGAAGACACGAAGAGGGGTGTTCTTGCGTGAGATCTGCGCTAGGTGGAGCTCGGGAGAAGTTCTGCTTGTGTTCTTGCCTGTTCTAAGTGCTAAGTAAGATCTTTCTTGTGTTTCATTGTGCTTAAAACTCTATCTTTGTTGAAACGCTGTGGAGAGGTTACTCCACCGAGAAGGAGGTTGCTTACTATCTGATTTTTTCGGAGCTTGATCTGCCGACGATCAAGGGATCGCCCACCTTACGGGCACGCCAAGGAGTAGGGGCAAGTTATCCCCGAACCTTGTAAATCCTCTTGTTAGCGTTCTTGTTCTTGTGACTAACTTAGGTTTTAGTTTATTGCATACTTTGTTTTTTGCTTCCGCTGTGCTACTAAACCTTTGAGTTGCAGAAATTTCAAAAGCACTAAAAGTTAAGTGTCTGGCTACATTCACCCCCCCTCTCTAGCCATCCAAGTTCCAACACCCTTTGGTAAAAAAGAAAGCATGGTACTCGTTTTGGTAATTACCAAATCTTGGGTACGCCCTTTGGTAAAAAGCCGAAGAAGTTATATAAATCAAGGTTGATCGTTCAAAAATCGGATGATACCTTCTCTATACAGTGGACAATCTGAAACTTATATATATATACATCTCCAATAAATAAAGCACAGCCACACTTGGCTAGCATTTATACAGTCACAACCACACAATTAAATATTATAACTGACAAATAGTAAACATTAAATAAATCTCCATAAACTAAGCGTAGCGAATCAAAATCCAGTGGAAGCAATTAAATACATGTCTAACGAAAAACCAAATATCATCCGAGATAGTAACAAAACTAAAGCGGCACTAATACGATACAAATAACACGAGAGCGCGATGACAAATAAAAATAATACTCAAACGGGAAGACTAACAGCTGGATCCTCTCCTGGCGACACGAGACGCGACTATCGACTATATGAAACAAGAAGTGAGACGAGGATGTTGGGATCGGGTATGGCTCGACGGGTTTCCTAAGCGAATACTTGGTCGTCCTTGAGAGACCTCTTCATGTCTACGGATTAAAAATTAATCTGAATGAAGACACGTCTCCCAAACGACCGTCTCGTCATCGTATTGATCGATTCGAATTACAACTTAACCAATCTCAAAGATCGAGCCTTGTAATTCGCCTAACCGATCGACTGTGGAAAAGACGACGAGTAGATCGCCGATTTTTATGTTTATTTTCGAGGTCCAATAATTAATTATCAACCGTTAATTAAGCAATTAATTAAACATGATAATTAATCGAAACATCACATAAAATGACAAGAAAATCAAAGGAGCCAAGGAGAGAAATATACCTCTCTTTACCTTACGATCTTCTACCGTATGACCCTACCCTCTTGGACGTCGTGTGGGCGACGATTTACCAAGAATCGTGGTCACCAAATCGATCCCTTCTCCTTGCGCCAACCAAGCCCTAACCAAAAGGATGCCGCCAGCCTCTCCAAGGAAGAAGATGATCCAAACACAAACCCCACTACTTCTTTCCTCCACCGCCGGCGCCCGAGCAACAAGTAGCTTGGAGCTTCCTTGGAGAAGGGCAACTCCAACTTGTGTTCTGCGCTACAACAATCCAGCCAATCTTTCCCTCAGCCAACAACAAGTTGCGTCATCCAATTAACAACTTGTTTCCCTTAGCCAACATAGAATTTGTGTTTTCCCTCAGCCAATAACAAGTTGTGTTTTCTTGTTTACTCAGCCAATAACAAGTTGTGTTTCCCCTTAGCCAACCAATTTGTTTCCTTAGCCAATAACAAGTTGCGTAAGCCAACAACCAATTGCGGCTGTGAGGTGCGAAACTTCTCTGCTGTGAAACTTCTCACGCCTTGAGCAGTGCTACCCTTGGAGCAAATGTTGTGTGAGCAACTTGTATTGCTCACGTTTGAGCAGTGCTCCTTTGGAGAAGAACACAGTGCCCCACCGAGAGGGAGAGAGAGAGGAAGAGAGGAGAGGAGAGAAGAGACTAGGGTTTTCTTGTGTTCAAAAAATTGGCTCCAAGGTTTCATGTCACTATGGGGTATTTATAGGGCTACGATAGGGGCCATGAGGAGGAGTTGAGTCTTGGCCCGCTAATGGATCCACATCCGATCCATTAATGAAGATCCATTCCACTAAAGGATCTCCATTGAACTTCCTCACCAACCCCTATATTTTCATATGGGCCCCACCTATTATGAGTACATCCATCTCCCCGTGTTTAAGATATCGAATGTCCGTCGATTAATTTAAATTACTGACAATTTTAATTAATCAACCTCTAACTCCTTGACTAGTACCACTCATCCTTATCATAATGTTGGATCAAATCCACCTACAAGGTTTAACATGATGAACCTTATGAGCTCATCAAGGGAGCATCATCATCCCGACTCACCAGGACACGGATCCCGTCAATAATCAACGGCACACCATGCAATTAATATTATTTCCCAACTTACCGGGCCTATTGATTTAGCAGAATAAATCTCGCCCATTGGTAAATCAAAGAAATAAAATACTAAATACACGTGCCCGTTATTATATCAGGATTTAGATATTGTACTCCATAATAATCCGAGGTTCGATCTAATTATTAAGTCAGTACAAATTGGAGCACCTCTATTTTGGTCCTGCTCAATGCACACAAAGCACACTAGTGTAATTCAATGGTCAAGATAAATCACACCTAATTACACTACAACCATCCTGATGGTTTGTCCAACTCTATCTCGGTTGTGAGTCTCTACTTATACTCTGCAAGAAATTGATAACATGATCTTTTGTGCGTCACCATGTACCATGTTATCTACAATGCAAAGTATCAGACTGTTATGCATATACTAATATAAACATGCAACAATGTTGTTGTGATTCTCTTTCAAAATGTGAATGTCCATACAGAAAAGACAAGACTTTTAGTATACATCCTAACAAAGAAGTGGTGAGTTCCGAGTGGAACTTTACGGATATAAGAACAAATAAATGCATAGTATAATAAAAGGATAAAACAAGCATATAAAAAAATAAAAGTATACAGTCTCCGGAATAAAGAACATAAACTAAATATATCTGTACGAACAAAACATACCTGAAGATCATGTAACACGTAAAGGCAAGATCAGAAATCCCCCTAAGACCTCAATAAACTGTTAATACTGCCAAACAGATCCAGATCATATAATAAATGCAAATCATAACCATATATGTATGTCAATCAAATACAATAATCATAGCTCAAATAAGTGTAGTAAACACAAGCAAATCCACAATCCATAATATGCACATGATGTCATAACCTGTATTGTACACACACCAACCACCGCTACATTGGGTAAATTGAGTGGACAAGATATAAGATCCAAAACCTGGGGCTATACAAATATACCACAATATCTGTGGCCCTGAATAAAAAGCCGAAGCACCTGTGGCTATAAAAATCTTGAAGCAAGTGTGGAGACTTCAAACACCTAGGAAGTATCAAATGTTTAGACACAACTCAACTGAGCGTGATACAATAAGAAAAATATACCCAACGATCCATCTCAACTACAAGGGAGTCAGTGGTCATCAACCTACAAACAATGCTATGATACATGTCACAAATATGCACAACCTCAATCAAACCAAAATTATGCATCAACATAATACGAAAACATAAATAACACCAAAGTTAGTAAACATGAACTAATCTACTAGGTAGGGTTTATCTAATATCAACCAAATCTTAGATAGGTCAAATGATAATTCTACAGTACTCATTTACACATGTTACTCTATAGATCAGAAACAAAGAGATGAGATTGTATAACTGAACATTTTAAATTTCTACTCAAAAGTCAAACACAAAATAAGTATCAAGCAGGAAAACAAAAGGAATACATTTAAGATAAATCGACCTACTCAGATAAACAAATAATCATGCATTTAAAAATAAATGGAACTATAGAAAATAAGCAGGAAGTACCCGCCTAGTAAATGACGTATGTGTATTAGATAGAGAACCTCTAACGATCAACCATACGAGTCCAAGATCAAAGTCCTGTGTCAAGGCCAAAGTTTAACTATTTATATAACTAATAAAGTAGCTAAATTAATAATTAAATTGTACTAAGACTATTTTTAACTCTTATCTCATAATTAATTAATCAATTAATTAATCAACAATCCTCTTAATCCCTGAGTCTATTAATTAACCTAAACCATCAATAATTAATTAATCAACAATCCTCTTAATCCTTGAGCCTATTAATTAACCTAAACCTTCATTAATTAATAATTTAACTAATACACCTCATATCAATTATTCTTTTCTTTATACCCGTTAATCGATTATTAGATTGATTATCAATTAGCTCTAAAATTAAAGTAATTATCTAATTACCTTAAGTAAATCAATTAGCTAATTCATCAACTCATGAATCTTAATCCATTTAATCTCCACCCAAACCATCCCAGTGTTAACCAACACGAAACGATTAACCAATCACACCTTTCCCAATTTGATTAGGATTAATCTTATTATCAAGCCTAATGAATTCATCTCTTATGAAACAACCTAAGCTCAAGATCAGATATCTATATAGAGACCACCATTTCTAATCAATGGGTATAGATCATCAACAATTTAGAAAAGGAACCTCATATCCTTTGATCTCTTCTTCCTAGCTACTGTTTATTCCCCCGACGATAGCTCACAACACAAGAGCGACACTGAAGGAGATGGGAGAGAGACGCGATCGCGAGGAAGCAATCGACGACGTGGCTGGTGGTGTTCGTCGCAGAGGAGGAGATCCAACGGCAACGAGGCGATGTGTACTCGCTCCGAACCACCGGGTGGCGATCCATAAAGTGCGATGGCAACCTGATCTCGAGTGAAGAAGGAGACGGCGGTCTGAGCAGCGTCCCACACGGTCGGTGGCGTGGCATCGCGTGTGGAGACAAGGATGATAACTCTCACCAAGGTCGACAGCATCGCCTCTCACGACGGAGGTCTGCGGTCGGGAGGAAGAGGAGGGATGGCGTCGCTGCTCTCGCTCGTGGCCGGAGAAGAGGGGCGGCGATCGGCGGTGTTTGCGCGAGGGGAAAGGGCGTCGCGAGGTGGAGTTGTAGTGGACGGTTCGATGCTAGGGAATGGGGCTTTGAGGATTAAAAGAAGGAATTCAAAAATAAAATTTTTTTCATAAATAACTCGTAATCAATCTTATTTTCAATTTTCATCGCAAATATTTTTAAAATTTTAAATAATTATTCCAAAATTTTTCATATCATTGTTTTCATTTTTTTACTCTTATTTATGATATATATATATATATAATTTTCATTACTATTTTTATTATTATTTAAATCGTATTTTACAAATCGAATACTTGCAACGAATTTTAAAAGTCCCATTTTAAAAAAAATCAAATTTTGCAACGAATTAAAATTCGTTGCAAAATTTTTGAACAGATTCATTGCAAATTTTGTTTTTCTAAAAATAAAAACATTTTAATTCTGTGACAAAAAAATTTTCATTACAGAAATCACTAATTCTACAATGAATTGTGTGTTCGTTGCAGAATAGGGACAAAATTTGCAACAAATAAATTTTCGTTATAGAAACTCAATTATTACCCGTTATTTTCTCTAGATCTAGAATCGGCGCTTCTCCTTCTCTTTCTCCTCTACTCACTCGCGGTGCTAACTCACTTCCAGCGAATCTCGACGCTTCTCCTTCTCTTGTCCTTGCTCGCGGAGCTGCCTCGCTTTCGGCGAATCTCACTAGTTTTCTCTCCATCCCCTTTTCTTCTCTTTCCCATTCCTCACTCTCCTTCTTCTCGCTCGCGTTGGTGAACCTTCGCCTGCCCTGCCTGGCCACCACCGGCTCTGCCTGGCCGCCGTCGACCCTACCTTGACATGGCCAGCCTAGACTTGGCCGCGACCGACCATGGCCTCAATCGGCCCCTGCAGACCCTAGCCCTGGCCACCCGGCCCTGGCCCCGCCGCGCCCGGCCCTGGCCGGCCCTAAAGTACTAATATGAGGAAACTATATCACTATAGTTTGATTCTGCTTGATCAACATCTCTTGTTTTGATCTGTTTAATGCAAAGAAAAGAAAAAAAATTGATAGATGTTATGTCTAACTGGTTAGGTATTATTTCCCTTCTAATTTTGTAAAATCAATTAAGTAAATAAAACTAATGTTTACTACTTTTCATATGTTCTCTTATATTTGTACATTTTATGAAAATGTACTAGGTACACAAAAACACTATAAGTCTCACTTTATATCTTCTGAACTGAGTTAAAAATGTGTAAAAATCCGATTGCACTTGAATTTTTTTTGTGAAGTTTTTACGTGACGCTTGAGCTAAAGCATTATACATGTCTTGGCAGGAATTCACTCTTAATGAGCTATTTATGTTTATGTTTGTCATGGATGTTAATATTTGAAGTCATCAATCTTATTAATTTTTTGTATTTCATTTAATTGAAGATTTAGGGAGTATTTGGGAGAGCTTTTACTTTTGAAAAGTGATTCTTGTAGTGATTATCTTGAAGTTAGTAAGAAGCTAAAGTAAGCAGTGTTTGAAAATAGAAGCAAAAAACTGATACAAGATAAAGTTTGAGTGTTTGGGAGAATAATTACTTTCAAGCTTAATTTTTAATTGAATGACAATAATATCCTTAAACTATATAAATTAATCATTTTTTAATTATTTAAATATAATTTCGATACTATTAATAATTTGTTCACGTAATTATTATTATATTTTAAATAGTGATATAATAATTATTATATTTTAAATATAGTATTAAAATTAATTTTTTTATAATTTGAATATTTGAAAAAATATATAAACTTAATAAAAAATAAAAAATAAAAAATAATATAATTTATATAAATATAATATATATATAATTATGAAAATGTACAATATGATTGAAATTTTATAAAATATAAAATTTTATTTAAAAATAAATATTAATACAATATGATTGAGGAGATAAAATTAGGTCAAGTGGCAATTAGGTAAAATGTTATATTATTTAAGGATATAAATATTATTTTTTAATGTTATATCATAAATAAAAAAGCAGAAGCAGGTAGAAGCATCAAATTCTTACTTCTAACTTCTGAGCAAAAGTAACAGAAGCTAAAGCATAATATAACCTTCCCAAACACTCAAAAGTGATTTTGTGTAGCCAGAATCTAAAAAGCAGATAGCAGAAACTCTCTCAAACACTCCCTTAATATCACTGTCCATGTTTCTTTGTATTTTTATTTGTTATTATAATATCTTATTGTAATATTGTTTCTGTAGATCTATGTTAGGTATACCTTTACATATCATTTTAATAATGATAGGATAAGTGTATTATCTAATATTTTAATTTTATTTGTTATTTTTTCTAGCCAATTTTTTTAATACGAATTTAATACATAATGACTATTAGTCTTATCCTATTTTAAATAGACAAAATGTAGAATGAAAGAAGTTGGATGTATAATAAAAATTTACCAAACTGTCTGGATTTAATTGATGAATTTATGACTGGATTGCTACAATTTATAATTTTTGCTTCTAGTAATATTTAGTAAATGGATGGCAATAAGATAAGGTATCCATGTAAAAAAATGCCACAATGAAAAAATTTTTCTGCACGATAAAGTTGAAAAACATTTATGTAGATTTGATTTTACACCAAATTATTATAATTGGACATGTCATGGTAGCCATTCATAGCTAATGAGAATATTGAACAAAACATACAAGTTTCTGTTAATGGTGATCATAGTTATTATAATCAGTTAAATTTATATCAAAGGATGGTAATTGATGCAGCAGGCTAGAATTTCATTCCTGATCTTCATGGTGCAAGTTCTAGCTATCTTCCTTTAGTAGAACAAATATTTATTACTTATGCATCATCGTTGGAGGATCCAGGCGAAGTTCCACATGTTAATGAAACATATCTTCAATTTCAAAATGTGTTGGGTGCTGCTGATGAACCATTATGGGCTAGTTGTGACAATCATACTAAATTATCTACCTCAGCAAGATTATTGAATGTCAAGGAAGAACATAATGTGTTGCAAGATTGCTTTAATGATTTTGTTCATATTTTTGAAGAGTTTTTACCACATGATCACATACTTACCAATGATTTTTATAGTATGAAAAAATTTGTGAAAGAATTAGGTCTTCCGGTGGAAAGAATTGATATTTGCAGAGATAGTTGTATGTTATATTGTGGACATGATGCTAAAATAGATGTTTGTAAATTTTGTAATCAAGGTAGGTATAAGAGCACGACACGGAGTCAACAAAGACGTAAATTATATAGTTAATTGTCTTATTTGCCTTCAACTCCAAGGTTACAAAGTCTTTATGCATCTAATGCAACTGTTGAACATATGACTTGGCATGCAAATCGTCAAATAAAAGAGGGTTTAATGTGTCATCCATCAGATAGAGAGGCATGGAAAAATTTTGATAGAACATATCCGAAATTTGCAAAGGAGACTCGAAATATTAGATTAGGGCTTTACGTAGATGGATTTGCTCCATTTTGGAAATCAGGACTAAATTATTCATGTTGGTTAATTATTTTAACTCTGTATAATCTTCTACTTGAGATGTGCATGAAAACACCTTATATGTTTTTAACATTGGTTGTTCCTAGCCCGAAATATTCGAAGAAGTTAATAGATATTTATATACAACCACTGATTATGGAATTGAAACAATTATTGGTTGAAGGTTTTCCTACTTACAATGTTCATACAAATCAGACGTTTGTGTTGAACACAGTTCTTCTTTGGACAATAAATAACTTTCCTGCTTATGGTATGCTTTCGGGTTGGAGTACTGCTGTGATCTTAGGATGCCCAATATGTATGGAGAGATCAAAATTAATCAAATTTAAACATGGGAAGAAAGCTAGTTATTTTGATTGTCATAGATAATTTTTACCACTAGCTCATAATTTCAGAAGGAATAAAAATGAATTCATTAAGAATAAAATTTAAAGAACACCTACACCATTGAGATTAGCAGACGAATAGATTTGGTACAGAGTGGTTAACTTTCCATCTGTTATTGAAGAACCACATGGTATAACATATGAGTATGGAAGTACACATAAATGGACTAAACAGAGTATATTTTGAGATTTATCATATTGGTTTAGTCTTATGTTTCATCATAATCTCGATATAATACATATTGAAAAGAATGTATTTGATAATTTGATTAATACAGTGATGGATATCAATGAAAAAACCAAAGACAATTTGAATACAAGAAAAGATATGCAACTCATTTGTAATAGACCTACTCTTGATATTGATGAAAATAGTAGGGGACCAAAGTCAAAGGTAATTTATACATTGAATAAGGCTTAGAAAGGTGTCGCTTGTGAATGGTTGAAATCACTGAAATTTTCAGATAGTTATCTCTCTATCTTGGAAGATGTGTGGATATGAAGGAATGCAAATTGAGGGGTTTGAAAAGTCATGATTGTCATATATTCATGCAGAGGCTCATTCTAATTGCTTTTAAAGAACTATTACTAAATTTTGTATGGGTGTCATTACGGAGTTAAACATTTTCTTACATAATATTTGCTCAATAATTTTGAAACATTCACACATGGAGACGTTAGACACAAACATACTGATAATTATGTATAATTTGGAAAGAATATTTCTACCGCCATTTTTTTATTCAATGAAACATCTTTTGGTTCACTTGCCATATGAGGCAAAGTTGGAGGATCTATCCATTTTCGATGGATGTATCAATTTGAAAGGTAACATTTTTTATGGATGTAACATTTTCATCTTTTATACTTTAACTATCTGATTGCATCAAAATTTATTCATTTTAATATATATAATATATCTAATATAATTTATTTTAATACCAACAGACTCATATCATTTGAAAAAAAATGAAAAATGAAACACGAGTTGAAGCCTCTATTGTTAATGGATATATTGTCAAAGAAGTAATAACTTTTGCATCATATTATTTTGAGTCTCACGTGCAGAGCAAATGACGAAAACTAGGAAGAAATGATGAAGAACCTATTGATCCTAATTTGAACTCTTTTCCAATTTTTAATTATCTTAGTCGACCAAGTGGACAATGTAAGCAAAGATATTTAACTGGCCAAGAATGGCGAGCAGCCCAGATATTGGCGAGCAGCCCAGATATATCTTTTACTGAATTATTCGGAAGTATCGTCATATTACAAGTTAGTATATATTTTTTTATATTTCTTATATTGTAACTTTCAAAGTTCTAAGTAGAGCAGTCAAACGGGACAACCCGTGGCGGAGCGGGTCAGCCCGTAGCGGGTCGGCAATTTGGCGGGGCGGGGGCGGGTTGACCCGCCATTTAGGCGGGTTAGGAAATCCCCAACCCAACCCAATCTAAGGCGGGTCACGGGTTAGGCGGGCCAACCCGCGGGCCCATCAAAATATTTTTTAAAATTTTAAAAAAGTAAAAAAATCATATATTTAGGTTTCATCAATCTAATATATCAAAAAATATATTTTTTAAATGTAAATGGATACAAACGAGTACTCATGTGATGAAAAATATTATTTTTTTATTTCAAAATTATAACAAAGAAAGATAATAAATTGTCATAAAACTTGACTAATATGTGGTTCTCAACCCGCAGCCAACCCAAGCCCGTCGCGGACCGACCCGTGCGGGTCGCGAGCCTAGGCGGGTTGGCCCGCGGTGGGCTTTGGTTATTTAAATTCTAACCCAACCCGCTTAAATTGGTTGGCGGGGTGGGCCAACCCGACGGACCCAACCCAAATTGACAGCTCTAGTTCTAAGTTGGTTTTTATGCTAGAATTTTTAAAAATTTATATTCTGAATTGTCGCTAGAAGAGTTTGATCGTTTAGTTCAGGAAGAGTTTGCGCCATGGTTCAATCATATGTAAGTAGATAATTTCAAATTTGTTTACATATATGAAGACTTTTACAAATTTTTTATCTTAATTTAGGTTTATGATAATCAAGCGCACCTTGTGTTGAGGCAATCGGCCCAAGAATGATCGGGAAGATCATGGTTTTGATGTGTGTGTGCCAATAAGTTTAAGGTTAGAGTGTTATGTTGTATTTGATATGTGTGATTGAGTTTGTAGGACTTGGAGGATCACACATAGAGAGCATATCGAGGGACGAGAGCCGAGAGAGGAAGACTCCAAGGGCAAGCCGGGAAGTGGACTTCAAGGGCACACGTGAAGGATGACATGGAGGCAAGCCAAGAGAATGCTTGTGTGCGCATCCAAGGGACGATAGCCAGAGGAAGATGACTTCAAGGGGCGAGCCAAGGGAGTGTACCTGAAGGCACACATGAAGGAGAGTGTTTGGAGTGAATGTGAGTGGAGAGGTTGGGCAGTCGACTGTCAAAACTCACAAAAAATTTTCAGCCTCGGACCAGTCGACTGCCCCAGGGGCAGTCGACTGGTCACCCTGAAAACTAGCCATTGACTAGCATTTAAAGCTATACCAGTCGACTGGCCCAGGGACAGTCAACTGGTGCGGGGCTGGACAGCTTGCGAAGTTGTCCTGTTCTCTTATATAAAGGGGACTTTTTGACACAACTTAGGTACGGTTTTTTACTGTACTAAAGTGCTGCTCGTGCCCCGTTTGATCAGATCTTCCTCTCGTTCTTCATCGCAACTTGTAAAGAGGAAGAAGGCGTTCTTTGTAAAGATTTCTCCACCTTTGAAGGAGGGTTTCATAGTGGAGAGTGTGCAACCGCGTGGATCCTTGGATTAGTCACCTTTCGGGGTGGATACCAAGTAAAATTCCTGAATTAACATTGCTTTCTTGTTCTTTATATATTTTTGTTTGTATTTTGCTAATCTCTGTGTAGAGAAAACGACGAAAAAGTGTTATTCACCCCCCCTCTAGCAACGCACGCGATCTTACACCTTGAACATGATTTATTAATTCATTTGTCATAGGACCCAAAAGCATTAGTACTCACTTAGGCCAAAATATTTCATAAATGGATATACTTTTTATAGTGAAGGATATGGAAAGGGCAAGACTACAATGGATAGTAGAGTTTGTGTTAAGTCATCCAATGATGATGATGCAAGCAATGATTTTTATGGTTTGTTAGATGAAATTATAGAGATAGAATATCCAGGCTAAAAAATGTGAGTTATTTTATTCATGTGTCGTTGGTTTGACCCTATCAGAGGGTTGATGGTGCATCAACAGTATAATTTGGTTGAAATAAATCATAAAAGATTATATAAGAAATATAAGCCTTTTGTGTTGACACAACAAGTAATTCAAGTATTCTATGTTGGGATCTTACCATTTGCTAGGGGGTGAATAGTAATTCTCGATTCTTCTTCCTACAGTGTTAGCATGCGCAAGTAGAAATACTAATAACAAAATCAAACAATCACTAATACGTCACCTTTACGTGGTTCGGAGATAAAGCTCCAACTCCACGACTGTCCGTAAGGTGGACGATCCCGATCCGTCGGTGGATGACTCCCCGGAAGACCTCCGGCTAGCTCGTGTAGCTACTTGTGGGTGGAGAAACCTCGCCACAATCCGGACAATACTCCTGAACACAATGACTACTAATTGGCCTTTAACCAAAGTCAATTTCGTCAAGAACTCTCAGCCAAAATCGAGCCCTTTTAAATAGTGCTCTTGGCTGAAATGACTGTTACCAGTCGACTGGTCCATCACCAGTCGACTGGTCCCACTCAAATTCGACTGTTACAGCTTAACGTTCAAATTTTAGCTACCATCAGTCGACTGCTCCAGGAGCAGTCGACTGATCTTTCTGTGGACTTCATCAGTCGACTGCCTTGGCACCAGTCGACTGATCCACTTTTACACCTAAGGCTTCCCTTTCCCGAGTACATTTCCCTCCGCACTTGAACCCTAGGATTTTTCGAGTGCAATTCTCTCAGCACTCGAACCCTCACGACTCAGCTAACTCTTCTTCCAGCAGCCTCGATCCGTTGCCTTTAAGCCCTCTTCGACTTTGGCTCTCGTCCCTCAGATGCGCACACAAGCCCACGGCTTGCCTCCATGCCATCTGTCGCGTATGCCTCGAAATCCACTTCCCTCGACTCATCGTTTCTGCTCCAGCAGCCTCGATCTGTTGCCTTCAAGCCCTCTTCGACTTTGGACGAGAGATCTGTAGGCTTCAAGCCCTATTCGACTTTGGCACTCGTCCCTCAGATGCGCACACAAGCCCACGGCTTGCCTCCATGTCATCCTTCGCGTATGCCTCGAAGTCCGCTTCCCTCGGCTTATCGTTCCTGCTCCAGCAACCTCGATCTGTTGCCTTCAAGCCCTCTTCGAATTGGGCTCTCGTCCCTCAGATGTGCACACAAGCCCACGGCTTGCCTCCATGTCATCCTTTGCATATGCCTCCAAGTCCCCCTCGGCTCATCGTTCCTGCTCCTACAGCCTCGATCTGTTGCCTTCAAGCCCTCTTCCACTTCGGCTCTCGTCCCTCAGATGCGCACACAAGCCCATGGCTTGCCTCCATGTCATCCTTCACGTATGTCTTGAAGTCCGCTTCTCTCGGCTCATCGTCCCTGCTTTGTCCACGGTCCCTCGGATGCATGCAAGCCCACGGCTTATCTCCCATGTCATCCTTCACCGATCCCGAAACTGTCTAGCTAAGTCAATGTGTATCCTGCAAACCTGCACACTCAAATACACATATCAAATACAAGGATAAACCTAACTTAAACCCTTTGCCCAAACATCAAAACACATGGTCACTCCGAACCATAAATTGCCCCAACAATCTCCTCATTTTTGATGTTTGGCAATACGTTTAAGTTAGGGAAAATAAATAGCAAATACAAAGCTAATAACCATTTGGACTTACGTTGCCAAGGCTCCACTTTGGACTTACACCACCAATGCATATGCAATGCAAACATGTATGAATCCTATCACAAGACATCCCCACACCTAACCTCCCTAAGAGTTTAGGACTTTTACCAAAACGGGCTTTTTAAAACCTCTCCAAGGCTCCCCCTATATTGGGCTTACAAAGGCTTTTTAAGAACCTCTCCAAGGTTCCCCTTACGCCACAAATGAGCAACAATGCTCTCCCTTTACCCAAGCTCCCCCTTGACCTAGGATTTCTTGCAAAGGTGTGTTAGGTTTCCCACTTAAACCCAACACTTCTCCCCCTTTGTCATACATCAAAAAGACACCAACAATTTCCCTCTTATTGGATCATTTAACCTCTAATGATCATAAACATAGTGTACTAACCTCCCATAAGATTACACACTTATTTTACATTATTTGGACACCTTTTGACTGCTGAAACACAAAAATCAGCCTTTACCAGTCAACTGCCCTCTGTCACAGTCGACTGGCACCCTGAAAATCCCATTTTCAACATTTCTGAGCCAATTTCAGAAATGCACCAGAAATTCCACAATTCTCTAAAAATTCTCAAATTTTGTGGAGAGGTTTATGGTACTCATATCTATTTGGCAAAAAATACATTCAAACATGTATCTATCACCATTCCCTAGACTAACACAAAACTCAAAACTAGCTAAATGGTTAAATTGAACCTTGACCTAAAGTCCTAATTTTGGCCTCATCTTGATGTCTCTGCCCATACCAACCCACAATGCATCCCTAGCATTGATTTATATGGAATCTGCACATTAAAGACCAATTTCCATGCTCTATGACCCCAATGTCATATTTTCATGCATGAACCTTAAACTCATTGTACCAAATCCCTAGGATTGAGACTTCAAATTCGTCTCCACACCATTTGGCACACTCCATGACCTATCTAGATTTTTGAGAGAAATCCTTCCGGGATCCATAGACCATGGGTCCCAACTTGGCTCCTAGAGCTCCCCCTTGAGCTCTTAGCCTTAGCCACCTCCCTGGTGACTCAACAAATGCTAGACCACACCGGTGTACCTCCGGTGACTCTTGGTCTACAACCCTAACCTTCTTAACTTTTGACCCCTTGTCCTTAGTTAAGAATCTCTTCTTTCTTTTACATGACATCCCCTTGCCATTTTTGGACTTTCCCTCCTTGCCATAGTTATATGCTACCCTAGCATATTTCTTTTTAGTGGAATTGTAGAACTTAGATCGGTATCCTAGACCTGATCTATCATTGTTGGGTTTTTGACTACCCAACCACATAGCTAAACCCTTAGATCCAATAGTGAATCTATCTAGGGTTTTCTCCATTTCTTCAAGTCTTATCCTCAAGACTTGATTTTCCAACTCTATAGCTCTAACCCTAGAGCCAACATGTCCACCTTGGACATTCCTAGACTTTCCCACCTTTCTAGGCATGTGTCTCCCCTTCTTGGCATTTATGTCTCGATCCTTAGGTCTAGAAGTTCTAGGTTTATTATGATGCATGAATTCCCTAGGTTTTTGATATGCAACATTAATCATATTTTTATCATGATATCTAAAACAAAAACTATGCATGGATAGATAGTTTTAATTATTTCTAACATGTATGGAGGAGTTTAAATTTGAATTACATTTAAACTTAAAGTTAGGGATTACCTCCCTTACCCTTGTAGCTCCCCCTTGATGTGAGATTTTCTTCTTCTCCTTCCTCGGATGTTGAGCTTCTTTCCTCATCCGATGGGTCCTTCTCCTCTTCTTGGACCATTAAGCTTATTTCTTCCGGCTCTTCTACTACTTGAGCTTGTGTAGGGTTTTGATGTAAATCTATCATCTTACTCCATAGCTTGTAAGCATTCTTGTATTGACCTACACTACTAATTATATCATTAGGCAAAACCTTTCGTAATATTGAAATTACCTTCTCATTTGCCTTTGATTGTGTTTGTTGCTCCTTGGTCCAATATCTTGGTCGGAGCTTCTTCCATGCTTATCCTTCGGGGCTTCAAATGGATATTTTAATGCGATCATTAAATCCCAATCTATGTTGAACCATACTTCTATTCGCATCCTCCAATAATCAAAACTTTCTCGGTCGTAAAGAGGTGGAATGTTGATGTCGTCCTCCAATCTTTCTTCAATCGTCATTGCCTCTAGCATTTTGCTCTCTCAGTGATTAGTCCGTAAATGAGCAAACCTTGCTCTGATACCACTTGTTGGGATCTTACCATTTGCTAGAGGGGGTGAATAGCAATTCTCGATTCTTCTTCCTACAGTGTTAGCGTGCGCAAGCGGAAATACTAATAACAAAATCAAACAATTGCTAACACGTCATCTTTACGTGGTTTGGAGATAAAGCTCCTACTCCACGGCTGTCCGTAAGGTGGACGATCCTGATCCGTCGGTGGATGACTTCCCGAAAGACATCCGGCTAGCTCGTGTAGCTCCTTGTGGGTGGAGAAACCTCGCCACAATCCGAACAACACTCCTGAGCACAAAGACTACTAATTGGTCTTTAACCAAAGATAATTTCATCAAGAACTCTCAGCCAAAACCGAGCCCTTTAAATAGTGCTCTTGGCTGAAATGACCGTTACCAGTCAACTGGTCCATCACCAGTCGACTGGTCCCACTCAAATTCGACCGTTACAGCTTAACGTTCAAATTTGAGCTACCATCAATCGACTGCTCCAGGGGTAGTCGACTGATCTTTCTTTGGACTTCATCAGTCGACTGCCCTGGCACCAGTCGACTGATCCACTTTTACACCTAAGGCTTCCCTTTCCCGAGTACATTTCCCTCAGCACTCGAACTCTAGGATTTCCCGAGTGCAATTCACTTAGCACTCGAACCCTCACGACTCAGCTGACTCTTCTTCCAGCAGCCTCGATCTGTTGCCTTCAAGCCCTCTTCAACTTTGGCTCTCGCCCCTCATATGCGCACACAAGTCTACGGCTTGTCTCCCATGTCATCCTTCACCGGTCCCGAAGCCGTCCAACTAAGTCTATGTGTATCCTGCAAACCTGCACACTCAATACACATATCAAATACAAGAGTGAACCCAACTTAAACCCTTTGTCTAAACATCAAAACTTATGGTAACTCCGGACCATAGAATACCCCAACATTCTATGCTTCATATCCTAGTTTGAAGCATGACAAAATTGATTGGTCGGTTGTTTGTAAAACAATGCACGAAAAAAAATTGAGAAATGTTGGGAAGACAATGCATATCAACAAGAGCAAGTTGCAAATACAATTCAGACCGAGGAGTATATTATTCCAACGTTACGAGATCCCATTAGAGTAGTGATAAATGTATATGCAGGTAAATTTGATGATGAAGACGATGAGGATGACGATGTGGAGGACGACGACGACGATGGTGCTGATGATCATGATGACGACGATGAGAATGACAATGACAATAAGGACTTTGATGTTTAATGATGGATAAGTTTTGTTATTTTAATTTTACAAAAATTATAATATTTTATTATCATATTGGATACTCTTTTTACTCGAAAATTTTAGTATATTTATATAACTTTTAGTTCAATTAGACTATCTGTCTCAATAAGTTACAAAACTGTGTGTGTGTGTGTATATAGTGTCTCATTAAATTTATATATTTTATCTGTTAATGCTTTGTAATTTTTTCTATAAGTCATCAGAGTTTATATCTTATCATCACAATGCTCACGTGTTCTCTTATTTCTTAGCAAATACAGTAAGTTTTTTCATATTAAATTTTATAATTGAAATTTGCCTTTTTTTAACCTTATTTTTGAATTTTTCAACATATCTTTCGACGAGGTGGCCATAGACGGAGCTCACATAGTCAGGCTGATGATACACCATCAAACTCTATACATAGGCCCCCCCCCCCCCCCCCCCCCCCCCCCGCGATCAATCAGGACCTTCCCATGTATCATCTCTGGGACCTTCTCATACACCATCCCCAGGACCATCCCATGCACCATCCTTGGGACCTTCTCATTCTCCTTTGTCGCTCGAGTCCCCAGTCCCGATTCCTTCCAAACACTCGATAGTTGAGAGCCCGGACATTCGACAGACTATAATCCCGATTGGAGATTCATAAGGAAAATTAAAACGTTCTATAAAAATACTCTTTCGTTGTAGGTGGAAAAGTCTCTTACACTCTTTGAAAAGCTCAGAAAAAGACTAAGAATTAAATTCAAGTTGTCATATTTTCTTCCTTGCTCTATGGGTTATTTATAACCCATAAAGGTAAGTTACTATTTAGTTAAGGTGCCTCAGTTGGATAAGAAATTATCCACACAGCCAACGATAACTTTTGATAAATATTTTATTTAAGGTGCCTCGAGTTCGACCCGACTCGCCTTTGTTCTAACTTGAGGCGCCTTGAGTTTTAACGGAGGCGCCTCAGTTCTACTTTGACGCAGAACTGCATCCATTCAACTAAGGCGCCTTCATAAGCAACTGAGGTGCCTTAATTGACCATTTGGTCAGAGCTAACATTCATGTTGACTTTTTTGTTTTTCGTTCGCTTGGGTGATTTCCGACCATTTAGAATTAAGCTCACCCGAACCCAACTCCGACCTTCTCTTCGAATGGGCTTCCTCCCCAGCTTATCATCCTTCGAGCGTCGTGCACGACCCTCTCATCCACCGATATACTCTTCCGCAACCTCTACGTCTCTCAGATGCACCGAGCCCATCGACTCCTTTCCCGATATCATCCTTCTCGTCTACTGCGTTTTCCGCTTAACTTCTTGTTCTTCCAAACTCCTGTACACTTAGACACAAGGATCAAAAACACATATGACCTAACTTGACTTGGTTGATCACATCAAAACCATCCCAAGATACTTACAATAACTAGCATAATAAATGCACATACCAATATCAATCTATCAAGTGTGGTAATATGTTTGGTAACCACTGCAACCAACTACAAATCTGCTCGTACAACATGAGAAACATAAGAGGCATAACAAGCATGATACATAAATATGTATGAGCATGTCAACCATATGCATCAATCATAGCTTAATCAAATGCAGCATATCACAAATAAATGCAACAATGTATCATATGTACATGATGCTATATATGTGTCACTCTTAAGTGTCAATCAAACTACCATCACATCTGTGTAGCCGAGTGGGCAGGACTATAATAACTGCACATGACGCACACTACCACTACTCCTGAGTAGCCGGTCAGGTAAGATGCAAGGAAGTTATCAAGCTCCATAACAAAGAGGGTGCATTACCTGCACACATCTCCAACTACTAGCTATCCCTGAGCGAGCAAGTTGAGACACAACAAGACAAGTTGCACTCATCTCTAGGCCCATTACCCCTTAGTGACCGTGTGAACAGTGAATATGACTGACAACTCACTCAATCATAAGGGAGCTAATGGTCGTTAACATACATATAGTGCAAAGATGATGCATGATACCAATGCACATGACTCAAACATGATCATCATCAATGCAACAGTATAATATACATAAAGTACAACAAATAACATGATCTATCATTTATGTAAATTAGTATATAGGAAAGGTACAATAAGATATCTACCACATGTCTTGTATAACATAATGAGAACTCCTATTATACACACCATACACGTATGTACTCTATAGAGTAAGAATATCAAATTTAAGACTGTATAGATATTAAATAAATCATCTCTAAAATCAAGCACACAAGTATCAAAGTAATAATATGAAATGAATAGAGTTAAGGTAAAGCAACCTAAAGCATTTCATAATAACTACACACTAAGATCAATATTTAATAGAGGCTAAGGAAGAAGTATCTGCCTTTATCTGTAGATCATTCCAACCGTCTTCAAGTCCATAAGATCACCTCTAGCTCGAAATCCTACCAATACAGTATACGCGACAAACTAAGGATCTTCCATCAATATATTATCCTATTAATTAATTAATTGAATTCTTAATTAATCCCTAATTATTAATTAACTTCCAATAACCCAGTCCATTGATTAAATTAGGG
Source organism: Boesenbergia rotunda (assembly GCA_024364735.1). NCBI lineage: Eukaryota > Viridiplantae > Streptophyta > Magnoliopsida > Zingiberales > Zingiberaceae > Boesenbergia > Boesenbergia rotunda. Next base: position 377,858 of record JAGFNQ010001505.1, read on the forward strand.
TTATCCATAAAGTCAACCCTAATCACCTCAATTGTTTACTGATAGTTAGTACGTGGATGTTGTCACCTTGAAGTCTGGGGGTCAAAACCTGACAAAGTCAGTATGCTGATCCTCCTCAAGCGTTAGCCACAACATCCGGGATAGTAGCCCCCTAAAATTTACCTCTTCCGTGTTAATCCTGGGACTAGTTGGTAGGGATGTTGGGAGTAAGCAAATCGCCTTTTGCAACCTCAACCCTTTAAATATTCGAAGAATAATTCCATCATTCCATCCAACTTTCTATAGATTTAATCATGCTATAAATAATTCCATTTGATCAACATTTGATTATCAATTAACCAATTAATTAACCTACGGATACACTCATAAATTGATTCATTAATTAATCAATCTATATTTTAATTAGATAATCCCTAATCCGATTAGCAATTACATTAAGTACCAAGTCAATTCATCTTAGTCAATTCTTAATTGGTATTTAATCAATTATCATCTAATCCATTAATTTAATTAACAACCTATTAATTGATTGATTAATCAATGCATTAACTAATCAAATGTTAATCAATTCCAAATACATATTACTCCAAACCCCTAGCTTAATAGGTTAAATTAAACTTTTCTAGGAACATGCTCTAATCCATCGAGAATTTAAACAAACTTTATCTCCTCCCTTCTTCTCCCTACTTACTCGAACAATAAAACTGTCTGACCAAGATTTACTCAATCCAATTTAACATAACCCTAAGTAATCCAACATCACCAAATAAACAGATGTTAATCAAATCAATATTTGGCTTTAAGTGGTTTGTTACCTAAACCGGCGATTCTTGGCTCCTTCTACAGCTGCTCCCAGCGGCCAGCGGTCGACGATGGCCTCGGCCACACACGAGTTAGGTGGCAGTGGTAATGCGGAGGTGGCGCGGTCGTGACATCGCGATGGTGGGTGGCGCGATGGTGGATGCACCGACTGGGCACAGACGACGCAAGTGGGTGTGGGCTGCGACTGTGGATCGAGCTCCGACAGTGAAGAGGGATCGAGGAGGAAGAGTCGCAGCTTGAGGATGGATTGGACGAGGTACTACTGCGTAACCCTACTCATCACTTCCATCTCCATGAAACCAAATCCTTCGTCTCCAAGAGCAAGCTTCTCCGTGATCGGGAGAAAGGGAAGGGAGCGGCGGCGACGATGGGTGCGGTGATGACAACGCCGGTGGCGATGAGGAGGAATACGAAGATCAGGAGCGGACAATGGACACGAGGGAGATGGCTGATCGTCGGCTGCCGGCGCCGGTTACTCACGTGAGGGAGGCGGCGAAGATGAGATCGGAAGTGAGAGACGTTGATCGGCTGAGAGGAAGAAGGATCGGAGCATTAGGCCAAAAAGACGAAACGCTCGCCCCCAGCGCCCCCGCCAGCCCGCCCCAGGACCAACACGGAGGAGGTAAATCACGGTTATCACTGGTGTAGTGAGGCGCCTGGGAGGATCGGAGCATTAGGGCTCGATATGGGGTTTTAAGGAAAATAAATGACTTTCAAATAATTTAAAAACCAAACAATTCGTCAATTAATTGGGAGGGCTAAAACGGACTTTATACTTATCCATTTATCCTTATAAATCTCAAATAGGTTCCTTTAAAATCAAAAGTCATTTCTTAATAATTCTTATTTTATTTAATTGTCCTATATCACAGGGTTAGTGAGGAAATTGAGTCATCATATGTCAATAATAATATAAAATTATAGTTGTAGATAAGTGGGAGATAGAAAGGGAGAAGGATTTTGGGAATGAATTTTTTAAACAAAAATTACAGGGTTTCCATAAATCCTTTTCCACTCTACTAGTAGTCACGACTCAGATCATGCATTTAACTTAAGAAGCTTCACAATTAAAGGACATACTTTTGGAAAGGGATGAATAATGAGAGTTATGTTACAACAACAAGATTTTATTATAAAACATCTTTAGTTAAATTCTGCTCGAGTCAGATTTGCTCCGTTGATATTGGTGGCAATGGCATGGTGGCGACAACAATTATGGTGGTGATGATTCTGCATAATTATTTGATTATGTTATTTTTGTATTTTTTTTATTAATGTTTTTCATTTGTTTCTGAACCGGATTGAGGAGACAAAATGAAATTCAATGTCTGAAGAAATAAGTATTAAATTTTGTGTTCGATGTATGCTATTTATTTATTTTGTTTTTTACTTTGATATTGTTTGTTTGCTTATTTTGATACAAGAAGCAAAGAATTTTCGAAGAATGAGAAGAGAGTGTTTCTTGAGAACATTTATATTTTGGTGATACATCGATGTTTCATATTTGGAGATGATGGTTCGTGATGTATGGATTTATTTCATGTTGTTGGTGATATGTTTATATGGATTTATATGATGTATTTGGATGTTTGATATGGACTGATGATGTAAGGATGTATTTGGTTATGTGATGTATTTGGATGTTATGAGATAATGTAAGGATATAAGGACTGATGATTCATATATGGATTTGGATGTTTCATATATGGATTTATTTGTAGATTTGATGTTAGATACTTTAATGTATTTGTTTTATGAATTGTTGAATGTTTGTATTAAGCTATTTGAATGTTTTTGTGTTTGTAAACGGGTTGATTGTTATTGTATTAAACCGATATAATGCAAAAATAATTATTTTTTTAAATTTTTTTCGTTTTGCGAGAAATTTAGTGACGAAATTTTTTTCATCGCCAAATTATTGAAATTTTATCGTAATTACTATATATCATAAATATGCGACGAATTTCCAAAATTTGTCATAGAATTCATCACAGAATCTGTGACAAATTTCAAAATTCATCGCAGAATTCATCACCAAATTTCGATGACGAATTCAGGAATTTTTCGTCGTTTTAGCGATGAATTTGGGAATTCGTCGTAATTTTCGACGACGAATTCCGTAATTTGTTGTCAATTTTTGACAATGAATTACCGAATTTATTGTCAATTTCATAATTCGTCACCAAAACTATGAGATTATAATTTGTAATTTTGTGACAAATTTTTTTTTTTGCAAAATTTGCGATGGATATGGAATTCGCCGCTAAATCTGGAACAAAAAACAAAATTCGATCGCGCGCAAGGTGAATGCTGCCTCCCGAGGCAACTAGCAACAGCTTCGTATGCAATCACTTTGCAAGCGGGTACATGTGAGGTGACCACTGCTTTGTCAGGTAATGAACAACATAAGTCTAGGTATGTAAATATAAGTTATATATCATAATTTTATTTAACGAATATTAATATGATACCAAATTTATTTCTTTTTCATCCTCTAGAAAATCTTATACAAAGATGTTCAATAACTCAATTTTTCTTGTTTGCTCATAATTCTTGATACTTCAACTCTCAAGGTTCTCGATTCTGTCAGCCTTAGGTAATTTTGAATTCTGGCTATGTGATGGACCCGAACTAGGTGTCACGAATGTGGGTCTCAAAATTTAGATATGTGTAAAGCTGGAATCCCTTTTTGCTAGCAAAGATGAAAACGTAGTAAAGAGGTCACAGATCGTATTTTTCCTAGGGCTAGTTGAGGGTGTTTGATCCTAGCTCGAGTTTATATGTCGTCGAATAATTTTTGGGGTTCAAATAAAATCTGGGTTTGGTTTCAATTAGAAATGCAAACACAATACAAAGAAATAAACTTAACTAAGCAAACTTAAACTAGGTATGACAATTGATAACTCAATCAATGGGAAACCTACTCAACCAAGGCAAATCGAATTTTGGAAAACCATTCTGGTATCAAGTGCAAACCAAATGCTAAACAATTGAATCAACACAGTAGCTGGATTTTCGATTGAACTAATGCAAAACCTTAAACCTCACTGCAATAATGGAATCCAAACTTAATACAACTTGATACACAAAGAAGGAAAACTGCCTTACTAGAAGAAGATTGATATGCCGAAACTGATACTAAGTGCAAGAGCTATACATGGCAATTCAGAAGTGGAATGATCAATTTAGCTTGTAAATCAGAGTTCTCAGTTAAGTAATGTGCTGAAATGAATGAAGAAATGCATCATCAAACAAAGGACTGAACAATCAAAAACCAAACTAATGCAGAAGTGAAATTCAGTAAAGCAGAAATGAGATGCAGAGTTTCAGAAACCTTCTGTCGAGAATCAGCAAATTGAATTCAGATTCAAACCAAATAACTGAGATCAAGTTCTCTAGTCTAATGTTCAAATAAAATTCAGAAAAGCTACTGTTAACTTGATAAAACTTCAGAATTAATTACTAAAACCCTGCAGCAGTGAAAACCGAACTGATACGCAACTAAATCCAGCAATGCAGAAATGAAATGAATTCAGAAATTAAACTAGACAATTCAACTTGGAAGGCCAAGATACCAGTGAAGTTATAAGCAGGAATGAATTAAGATGTTCAAGAACCGAAGCTGAATCACTTCAGAAACAACCCAATGCAGAACTCAAATGCAGCATTGCAGAAACAGTTTAAATGCAGAAACAATTCAAATGTTGAACAAACAAATAAAGCAATCTAAATTCGAGCCTCTAATCTAAGTTCAGAAAGGCTTAAAAAGGGCTAATGTTACTTGGCACGAAATTCAGGAGCTATAACTGAAAGAAAACTTGCAGAACTTGTAGCGGCCCCGCCTCTATGGTCCCCGCAGGCAACCCTCTAGGCCGGCGACCCTACGGTCTTCCCACCCCTGGCAGTGGGTTTTTGCCTTCCCCAGGATTCGAACTCTAGACCTCCAAGCTAAGTACTAAAGTTCCTGAATCCTGGTACCAAGTGAGCTGTAGCTCACTTGGTACCAGGATTTAGGAACTTTAGTACTTAGCCTGGAGGTCTAGAGTTCGAATCCTGGGGAAGGCAAAAACCCACTGCCAGGGGTGGGAAGACCGTAGGGTCGCCGGCCTAGAGGGTTACCTGCGGGGACCATAGAGGCGGGGCCGCTACATAAAAAGGCACCTTTTTTTTGTAGCGGCCCCGCCTCTATGGTCCCCGCAGGCAACCCTCTAGGCCGGCGACCCTACGGTCTTCCCACCCCTGGCAGTGGGTTTTTGCCTTCCCCAGGATTCGAACCCTTGACCTCCAGGACAAGTATAATAGTTCCTGAATCCTGGTACCAAGTGAGTTGTAAGCTCACTTGGTACCAGGATTCAGGAACTATTGTACTTGTCCTGGAGGTCAAGGGTTCGAATCCTGGGGAAGACAAAAACCCACTGCCAGGGGTGGGAAGATCGTAGGGTCGCCGGCCAAGAGGGTTGCCTGCGGGGACCATAGAGGCGGGGCCGCTACAAAAAAAACAAGCAGAGGGAGGGCTTGAACCTTCGACTTTGTGGTTAATAGCCACATGCTCTAACCAACTAAGCTATTACTGCTTACCCAGGATTCTAAATCAACCTATTCACAATAGGATTCTAAACTAAAACCAGATTCCATGGTGAACCGTTGAAAGGTGACATCTTAAACTTCAGATTTCCTATTTCAGAAAAGGAGTGCAAAACTACCTTAAACATTAATACACAGCTCGTTACCAATAGATTTTAGTGGATACCAGCAGCGAGCAACATTGCGCATGGTATACCCACCACCTCCTAGAACCATCATGGGTACATCGAAGGATCCTAGATATCGTAGGCAAACTACATAGCCTTTTACAGACAAGTTGAAACAACCTAATCTATCTCCTGCCAATGCATCCACACTACACTGTAGAACAACTGGATGCTATCGTTACCATCCCATCATTGAGAGAAACATTTAGAGCATAATACTTTCCTTGCCCAAACCCAACATCCTTTATATGGCCAGAATTTTCGGTGACATAGGCATTGCTCAATGTACCCTTCTGGTGTGGTAGAGAGGTAGGAGAATACACAACAAGGGACGTTGTTCCTGACTTATAAGAGCATTACAATAGGAAGGATATTCTCATAAAAGACCTATACTGATATGTTCGGATCGGAATTCTTGCCATAAGTTTTCATTGTTGCAGATCTGTGATAAGAAAGTAGTTTGCTGTCTTGGTGAGGTTTTACTAGGTTTGTTGTGGTGAACATGGGTTGATGGGAACTTAATTCTTGGAAGAATTGAGTTTGGTTAATCATATTTAGAATTAGGAGTTTAACCTAATTATGATGATTAGGTTAGGAAGTAACACGTTACTTAAAATTTACTCAAGTAGGTGGTATGATTAGGATTTATTTTAATTATTAGTTATGTGTAGATCAGTTGTGCCTAGCATATTAGTCTTCAGTTTACTAGTTTCAGCAGATGGTCGAAGCTACAAGTTATCAGACTCAGCAGACGGTGGGAGCTACAACACCTCAAACTATGCAGCTAGCAGCAATTCAGATGATTCGGCCACTGCCTCTTCAGACGATGCCACTATCAGTTTCCAGAGATGGACCGAGTTTACATGCTCACCAGAGAGAAGGCACAGCAGGTCGATGAATCAGTTTTTCGAGATATTAAAGAGCTGTAGGGTATCTACGTGTAGGTCACTGCTTGTAACTGGGTAGCTACCGTAAGAGAGATGTTGAATATTTCCCAATGTGATAGATAATGCATTTGACTCGCAATCAGGGTTAAGGTTGGTTGACAGCACTACGTTGATGAGGAAGCTACTTGAGAGCTCGATGATACGATCAGAGCTCGCTATCCTCATCTATTTACTAGAAGTGCGTATGGTTAGTTTTTCATTCCGTATTCATATTATATCTGGGTTGTTGATATCAGTTGTGGTTGACCAGTACCTGTTGTGGTTGACTTGTACTTCTTGTGGTTTACTAGCTAAATTTGGGGACCAAATTTTTGTTAGTAGGGGAGAATGTTAAATACCAAATTTTAAGGGGCTGAAAAGGTAAATTTTGAAAATTTAGGGACCTAGTTGTGAATAGCAAAACTTGGAGGGCCTTTTTACAAAATGGCCAAAACTAATATAAAAATTCTAAAAGCCCTAACTTCCTCATTAACTCCCTTGGCAGTTCCCGATTCTTTTCGTTTCTTTCCCTTTGCCCGACGCCGACAAACCCTCATCGCCCACCGCCGCAGCGAGGGACGCCGCCGCCTCTCCCTCGTCGTCGAGCAGTTCCCTGCGGCCTCTCCTTCCTCTTGATCTTCTTCGCCTTCTTCCTCTTTGGCGCACACAAAGGAGAAGCCGTGACGCAGAGTCTTCTCGCGCGAGCAAGCCCTAGCTGTCGGCCTGGTTCCGGTGATTTTTGCCTCACTATTGAAGACGACAAACCTCTTTCCTACTTCTCCTTCCCCACAGTTCATTTTTGTTCCTGTCGCTGGCGTCGGCCATCCATCAGGTAAAAGAGTTATAATTAGGTTTTGTTTGGGAGCAATTAATTGGTTAAATTGGCAAAGTTACTGTCCTTTGCGTTTGAGGTTATTTTCACGGAAGTTACTGACTAGAGAAGTGTAGGTTTTTCTGTTTGCCTCATGATTCTCGCTACATGAGATATTAAATGGTAAATGTTAGATTTCTCTAATTAGGAAAGATCTATCTATTGATTTCCAAATAGGGCTGAATCCCAGATCAGACCTTCTTGATTCTCCTCAAGGAGATGAAATCGATGGTTATAGATATACCAGTAAGTACTGGCAAATGTGGACCTAGAAGAATTGTGCCGAATCAGAGATACACACTTTAAAGATTCAAGGGTCTCAATTATTAGTTGTGAAACAAATCCTTTTAGCAATATGGACAAATTAAATAAAGCATGTTAATTAAAATAGCAGAAGTTTGCTTTGATGGTAGTAGTGTTTAACCAGGTATACAAAATGATAGGTTGTGTCATCATCAGAATTAAGTCTAATTAGCTAAACTTTATTAATTATTATACAGGACCTTGAATTCGGACTCGTTCGGTTGATCGGGGACGGTTCTCGTTTACGGACTTCTACAATTAAAAGGCGGGTACTTCTCCTTTGTACTCGAGTAGTTTTCTTTACCTTAAAAGCATAGCTATATTATGTCTGATAGGTTGCTTGACCTTGTTCTTTGTCGTTTGTTATTTAAACATCGCCGTTGAAACTTACTCTTCGTTGATCTTCGAGTATTCCAAATTTGTATCTGTACAGTCCTCTATTGGTTTTCTGTTCTATAAGGTGCCATTTGTACGCAAGCACTTAGAAGGTCATTAAACACAATTAGGTTTATTTGGCATTAGAATTACCCTACCTAGTAGTGTAAGTGCATAATCGTTGGTTTTTGGTTTTTGGTTGGTTGTATCGATGCATGTTTTACTTGTTGGAGTTTTATTGCATCGTTGTTTCTCCGGTTGTTCGTGTATCGTATATCATGCACCATACTTGCACGTTGCATACTAACGACTGTTAGACTTACATTTGATTAAGCCGTCGTTAGTCATATTGTTGATCTATTCACTCAACCACTTGTTATCGTGGTAGTTATTAGAGTGCGAGCATCTGTCCTGTTATGCTAAACAGTGACACCCTCACCGTTGTTTTAGAGGGATGAGTCGTTGGTGGCTCACCCTCACCATTGTTTTAGAGGGATGAGTCGTTGGTGGCTCACCCTCATCATTGTTTTCGAGGGATATTGTAGCTGTTGATAGCTCCCCCGATGTACCGGGGTCTGGAGTGTGGACTCCCCAGCATCCTGTCCACTCAACCACGTCTTATGTGGTATTTGCTGTTGGAGTGGTACAGTTGTCACAGCCCTACCCACTCGGTCACACAGAGGTGATGTGTTGGCGGCTTGACTGGCGTCAGGGGTGACACATGTCATTGCATCATGTGCATACGTATTTCTTTTATGCATTTGCTTGTGTTTGATGCACTTATATGAGCTATGATTGTTGCACATGTTTGACATGCATGTATATCTTGATATTATTGTTGTTGAGTTGTGCTATACCTGCTTAGTCGTTATTCGGACTTTATACCATGTCGATTTATATATGTTATGCATGATTAGGTTTCTATATTTCTTTATGGACTGTACACTGTTGATTTCTCTACTCCGTTATCCTTATTATGCCATGCTTATTGTCTACTCATATACCCGCAGAGTCCGCCCGAACTCACCACCCCTGCTTTCTTCTTTGTTGTTTCAGATAGCAGGTAGGTGTATTTCTTGGAGCTAGGAGAGGATCCAGTTGCCAGTCCCTAGTGTCGAGTTGAGTTTATCTTCCGTATTTGGTTTAGTTATTTGTTTCAGTACTTGGAGTTGTATTTTATTCGTTATTGGGTTTTGTCGATATCAGAGACTTTTGTGTTCTCTTTGAATTGTAGTTCTTTTATAATCAAGGTGGCTGAGCCACCCGTTATCTTTCCTTTTGATATAAAACTGCGTGGATGTGTTTTTATATATTATTGTGATGCCAGCCGTTTGTGGCTGAGCTATATTGGTGAGATATATGTATAATTGCCCCATATTGTTCGTCGTACAGGGGAGATTCTGCCCGATTTTCGAGGAAGCATGTGCCTCTGGGGGCGTGACAGAACTTAATGCTGAAAACTTGCTGAAATGAACACTGATACACAACAATTCGGCTGAATCCCAATGCAGAAATTGCTACCAAGGCCCTTAGAGATGCAACAAGCTACAATGTAAATTTAGACAAGAAAACTAAAGCTAGCTTGATACGCAATTCAAAAATTCAAGAAGAAGACTGATACGCAAGAGAAGGAGATGATACGCAGCTACAAAAATGGAACGCAAGCACTTAAACATGAAATACACTGTGATTGAAGACAATTGTTCACTAAACAAGCTATCTACTGATTAACTTGCAGAATTGAAACACTAATTAAAACAGAAACAATTCAGAAGGAAAACTAAAACAGCTGATACGAAAATTCAGAAACAGAAATTATATGCAGAAATGAAAATTACAGCTAATAACTGAAAATTCACTAATTGAAACTAATCCTCAATCCCTTCCTTAGCTCAAGAACTCCTTGCCGTCACACAAGGGTGAGCCTCGAACCCGTAAGCTCCACAAATCGTGGGAAACTGCCTCTGCGAATCAATCCGAGCTCAACTCTGCTCAATCTGAAATCCCCATTCGAATTCCTTGATTCAACTGTGTCCTAGTGCGCTGAAGCTTGTGGATGATCCAAGCAATCCAGGGAACCCCTCTGAACTACTCAGGTGGATGAAAATGATGCACAACCGATCCAAATGAAACAAACGGCAGAGATGAGGAAACCTCACTCAGCTCTGTTTCTTGGGCAAAATTCGAGCTGGAACTTCACCGAGAGATCTCCCCAATGACCTAGAACTTGATCTGATGAAAGAATTGAGTGGTCGCGCCTCTTAGATGAAGAAAAGCTTGAAGAAAACACGAAGAACAATCGAAGAAGGAAACACTGCGGCGAAGATGCGACGTTGAGACCTAGGGAAATTTTTGATTTAAATAGTTTGAATCGGATGGCTCAGATTTGCTTAATTCAATCCAACGGTTGAATCTCATCCGATCTGAACCAAAATTTGATGATGTTGATCAAGGGTCAGGATCTGCCTCGGGGTAGCTCGGATCTTCCAGATTTGCAATGGACAGTCTAGAGCCCTCTAAGCTTGATCCAACGGTTGAATGATCTCTGATTTGGATGAAAATCTCAGATCTTGACCTCAGTGCTTGATCAGCCTTAACCCTAGCTCGGATTGCCTCAGAAGTTCCCGGATGGCTCAGATCTAGCCTTTTTTGAATCGAACGGCCCAAATTTGTCTGAAGCTTGATCACTCGATCCGGGTCCACTTCCGACTTGAATTTGACCCAGCATAACCTAGGTCCATGATCCTTCCATGTCTACAAAAATAGATCAACAATTTAGTGGCAAAATAATTCAAATGTATCGATATTAATAATTAAGTCCAAAATAGCAGTAACTTCTAGAACCTAGCATAAATGCAAGATTAAGCAAGTAAAATATGGGTCAAACATGGATTTAACAATCTGAAATGATTAACAAAATAACACTTATCACTATGCCTCTGGGCCTCTCGTTTTTATTCATAACATGGGTCATCCTAGGTAGAAAATGGAAGTCGTTGAATCAAAAAGGTGAAGGAACTTTGATGAGAATAACAACTTATCTCCACAATTGAACATATAAACGTATATATTTTCTTTAGATGAAATGGAAAAGACAACAAATAATTTTGTTGCAGTAAGAATTATTGGAAGAGGAGGACTAGGAAATGAAACTTGATTGGGAGGTCAATCACAAACTGCTGCATGACATAGGAGCTCGCTACGTGACATAAGAGTTTCCATATAGAATCATCCAAATTGTCATGAATAGCTTCCGGTCATGAATCATTTCGTCGGGGATTGCTAATTGGGCCTCAGCTTCGCTCGATTGAACGTAATAGAGTATTGTTGGACTAAAAGAGGTTTAAGTAAATTCAGTGCAATAATTATTGGTCATTATTGAAATAATAATGTAACAATTGTATTAATTAATGTCATTATTGCCAAAACGAAAGGAATAGTCACAGAGATAGAATAAAATATAATAAAAAATGCTTGAAAAAGGTTTGGATTCTTTAATCTCACTCAATTTACTTGTCCTTTTCTGATCAACTTCTAACTTGAGCATCGGAGTGGGATCGCTGGAGCTCCTTCAAATGCCCTCCTAACGTTTCGTGAGTTTTCTTCTCAGGCACTCCTCCTCACAAGAACACTCGTTGCATCACCTAGAGTCATCATCCCACTTGTCAGCTTCCCCATCATTTTGGCGCCATTCGTGGGAAGATATCCTAACCAAATGTTGCTCATCTGATGGTGAATACCGACAACTCGACAACTGTGGTTCTTACCCGCGAGGAGCTAGATCAACTCATAGCATCATTTATCTACACCAAGTTGCTTGATGTCATTCTTCATTTCTTTTTGATGTGTCAGTATTTCTTCCAAAAGCTATTCAGTGTGTGAGGGTTGGTAGGTTTGCTTGTTTCCTGCTACATGGCCTTGGTCTTGATTGTTTTAATATGAGAAGTTCGGATGATTTTTCCACCAGGATTATCGGATGATTTTTTTCACCAGGGTTAGAAGTGTTGGAGTAATAGTTGTTTTGTCTTTTATTGAAAACACCAATTGTATCAATTTGTTCCATATGGCAAAGTTGTGATGATACTGCTCTAAGTGGACAACCCTCAATCTGGGTTGACACTAAAAGTTCGAACTTCATGGTCAAGGCATCAAGTTTAGTGGAAAGAAGGACAATAGCTCCCATCTCATACTTCCCTAGGGTCTTTGTTGGGTTGTAACTCCTCTCTGATTCCCACTGGTGATGGTAGGGTCACACTCTCTATAGTTTTCTCTACTTCATCTAGACTTTTGTTCATGAGTGCTCCATATGTTGCGGAATCCAGTGTGACTTTGCTCCATATGATGCGTCAAGTTTAGTGGAAAGAAGGTCAATAGCTCCCATCTCATGCTTCCCCGAGGTCTTTATTGGGTTGTAACTTCTCTCTCATGCCCACTGGTGATGGTTGAGGGTCACACTCTCTATAGTTTCCTTTGCTTCATCTAGACTTTTGTTCATGAGTGCTCCATATGCTACGGAATCCAGTGTGACTTTGGTCTAGTAATTGATTCCATTGTAGAAAGTGTAGATAACTAACCACTTCTCCAAGTCCTGGTGTAGGCACATCCTCAACATTCCTTTAAATCTATCCTAGGCATCAAATAGTGATTCAGTGTTGTTTTGTTTGAAGCTAGTGATCATATTCCTCATATAAGCCATCTTGCTTGGTGGAAAGAATTTGTCTAGGAAGACTTGTTCACACTGAGCCAAGGAGGAAATGTTGTTGGGAAGGAGGGAACTCAACCATGGCTTGGCCCGGTCACATAGAGAAGCCCCAAATAGAAGAAGCATGACCCCATCCGGAGGTACCCCGCTCATCTATAGAGTTTTGCAGATCTCATAGAAGGTTTTCAAGTGTTGGTTGGGGTCCTTAGATGGTATGTCCCCAAATTGGTATTATTGCACCATCGATATAAATGCCATCTTGATTTTGAAGTTGTTGGCCTCTATAGTAGACCTAGTAATGACGGAACTAAACACTCTGGCATGTGGGGTTGCATAGTCCTTCAAAGGTTTGTTGTTGTCCGGATTGTGTGTGTTGCGATTGCAGTTGCTTTGAATCTAATTGAATCTAATTGTGCTCTTTATTCTCTTCTCTACGTCTGAATGTTCGGTCAATCTCAGGATCGACAGGTAATAGATTTCCCGTAGAGATTAGTCTTTGCATGCACAAAAAGAGTATTTCCAAACAATGAGGAAAGAAACAATATTTTTGATATTTCTATGGGAGTATGCAAAAACAAGCAAGAGCAATTGCAAATGAAGGAAAATAAAAAATATTTTTGGGTTTCTATGTATGTGTAAAAAGCAAAGCAACTATATTTTTGTGTTTTCTATAAAAAAAATATAAAAACATAAGCATTAAATACAAACAAGTATGCAAAAGTAAGTGTGCAGAAAAATATTTATACTAAAGAAAAAAGAAAAACCTAGTCTAACTCGGTATCTAGTCACCTAATGTTGCTGCTCAGTCCCTGGCAACGATGAGAAAAACTTGGTGGGCATCCCACAAATGCATAGGAATGTCATCAAGTAATATAAAATATATCGTATCCACAAACATTGATTAGCAAGAACTAGGGAGCTTTGCTAAGGTGAACTAGCTAGCTAGGTTAAGTGGAAGTATAAAGGAGAACAAGAAGAGAGGAAGAAGACTGGGGCTAAGTGAATTCAGGATGAAGACTATGAAGAGGGAATGTCCTAGGATTTAGGTTTCCTTGTGATGGTCCTTGATGTTCCATGGTTGCTAGTGCCTTGATATTTATGATTTAGGTTTCACTGGTGCGTCTCCCCTATTAGCTATCTAATGCCATTAGATAGACTAGATAACCTAGAATATCCGATTAAAGGATTACCCTTGTCACATATGGCTCCCCAGTCTTATATGTTGGATCGTGATCGTCAAGCTAAAGGGGGGGGGGGAATAGCTTTTCTTCGATTCTCTACCTACAACGTTAGCAAGCACAAATAAACAAACTAAAAACAATGCTACGCCAACTTTTACGTGGTTCGGAGATGACGCTCCTACTTCACGGTTGTCCTTAAGGTGGACGATCCCTTGATCCTTCTGTGGATCACTCATCGGATGCCCTCCGACGGCTCGTGTAGCTCCTTGTGGGTGGAGAAACCTCGCCAGAAACCAAACTTAATTTCTAAGCTCTTAGACTACTATTTGGCCTTTAACCAAAGCCAAATTCGTCAAGAGTCTCAACCAAAACGAAACCCTCTTAAATAGAGCCTAAGGCTCAAAATCCGCTACCAGTTGATTGCCCCAAGGCCAGTCGACTAGTCTCACTCAAATTCGACCGTTGCAAGCCCAACGTTTGAATTCCAACCACTACCAGTCGACTGCCCCCATAGCAGTCGGCTGACCACCAGTCGACTGATCTTTCTGTGAGTTCGAGTTTTCCCGTTGGCAATCGACTGATCCATCCCAAGTCAACTGCCCAGCTTACACTTTCACTCTCCCTCACTTCGAAGACCCTTCTTCACGTATGTCTTCAAGTATACTCCCTAGGCTTGCCCCTTGAAGTCCTCTTCCATCAGCTATCGTCCCTTGGATGCGCACGCAAGCCCTCGGCTTGCCTCCATGCCACCCTTCACGTGTGCCCCTTTGAAGTCCACTTCCCGGCTTGCCCTTGGAGTCCTCTTTCCTCGGCTCCCGTCCCTCGAATGCGCCTTCCATGTGTGACTCACCAATAGGGGTGTCAATTCGGGTGGGTGGTCGGGTCGGGTTCGGGTCGGGTTGGGAATTTCTTTTTTTTTAAACTCCCAACCTGAACCTGAATTCAACCCGAAACGCCCAAACCCGAGCCCGAACCCGAACCCGACCAACCTGATCAACCCGAACCCGACCCGAATAACCCGAAAAAACCGATTCAAAACATCTTTTTTCGCTATTTTCCCTATAATTCTTCACTTTTATCTCAAAACCCCATCATAATCATACTAATATTGATATTAATATACATAAAAATATCTTAATTTTCAAAATAAAATTTGATTTAACCCCAAAAAATCACTAAACATTAAATTCGGGTCAATCTGAACCCGACCCGGGAATTTTCAACCCGAAATCCTCCAACCCAAATCCGACCTGAACCCGAAAATTTTCAACCCGAACCTGATTTTTTTTCGGGTCGATTCAGGTTGGGTCGTCGGGTCGTGTTGATTTTTGACACCCCTACTCACCAAGTCCTGCAAACTCAAGCACACATATCAAAACAACACACTACCCTAACTTAAACTCTTTGCCCAAACATCAAAACACATGGTCACTCTGGACCATAGATTGCCCCAACAATCTCTCCCTTTTTGATGTTTAACAATACGTTTAAATTAGGGAAAACAAATATAATGTAAACATGCATGGATCCTTTCACTAGGAATCCCTACACCTAACCTCCCCAACGAGTTTAGGACTTTTACCAAAACGGGATTTTTAAAACCTCTCCAAGGCTCTCCTACATTGGGCTTACAAAGGCTTTTTAAGAACCATTCTAAGGTTCCCCTTACGCCATAAATGGAGCAACAATGCTCCCCCTTTACCTAAGCTCCCCCTAGACCTAGGATTTCTCACAAAGGCATGTTTGGTTTCCCAAATTAAACCCAACACAACACTTCTCCCCCTTTGCCACACATCAAAAGACTCCAACAATTTCCCTCTTATTGGATCTTTTAACCCCAAATCATCATAAACAAAGTGTACTAGTCCCACATACACTTGTTTTACATCATTTGAACACTTTCCAACCGCTGAAACCCAATTCAGCTCATATCAGTCGACTGCCCCCTGGGCCAATCGACTGGCACACTGAAATTCTGATTTTCAGCATTTCTAACCGAACTTCAGAAATGCACTAGAAATTCCACAAGTCTCCAAAAATTCTCAAATTTTGTGAAGAGGTTTGTGGTACCTATGTCTACTTGGAAAAAATACATCCAACCATTTATCTATCTCCAATCCCAAGATTGACACAAAACCCAAAACTAGCTAAATTGTTCAATTGAACCTTAACCTAAAGTCCTAGTTTTGGTTTTCCCTTGATGTCTCTGCCCATACCAACACACAATGCATCCCTTGCATTGATTTATATAGCATTTATACATCAAAAACCACTTTTCATGCAATATGACCCCAATATCATATTTTCATGCATGAAACTCAAATCCAACATGCCAAGACCCAAGAATTGAGACTCAAGTCCGTCTTCAATTCTTTTGGCACACTCCATGGTCCCTCTAGACCTCCAAGAGAAAACCTCTCGAGATCCATTCACCATATAACCCAAAGACTCCTAGATCTCCCCTTGAGCTCTTAGCCTTAGTCACCTCCCTAGGCGACTCAACAAATACTAGGCCACACTGGTATACCTCCGGTGACTCTTGGCCTACAAACTTTACCTTCTTAACCTTAGACACCTTGTCCTTGGTTAAGTCCTTCTTTTTCTCTATAAATGGCATTCCCTTGATATTTTTGGACTTCCCCTCCTTGCCATAATCATATGCTACCCTAGCATATTTCTTTCCATTGGCGTTGGAGAACTTAGATCGATATCCTAGACCCGATCTATCATGGTTGGGTTCTTGACTACCCAACACCATCCTTAAATCCTTTGATCGAATAGCGAATCTACCTAGGGTTTTCTCTAATTTATCAAGCTTTGCCCTTAAAGCTTGAT
Source organism: Boesenbergia rotunda (assembly GCA_024364735.1). Classification (NCBI taxonomy): domain Eukaryota; kingdom Viridiplantae; phylum Streptophyta; class Magnoliopsida; order Zingiberales; family Zingiberaceae; genus Boesenbergia; species Boesenbergia rotunda. Next base: position 394,624 of record JAGFNQ010001505.1, read on the forward strand.
TTTCCTTTTCTAGACTTCTAACCCTAGAATCCATATTCCCACCTTGGACATTCCTAGACCCACCCACCTTTTTAGGCATATGTCTCCCCTTCTTGGGATTAATGTCATGATCCTTAGGTACAAAGGTCTTGGATCTATCATGATGCATGGTTTTCCAAGGTTTTTGATTTACAATACTAACCATACTCCTATCATGATATTCAAATCCTAAGTTATGCATGGGTAAATAATTGACATCATTTTTATCATGCATGGAGGAACTTAAATTTGAATTACATTTCACCTTAAAGTTAGGGATTACCTCCCTTACCCTTGTAGTGATGGATCAAGTATACACGATAGAGGGGGGGTGAATATCGTGAAAATATTTCGGATTAAAAAAAGAAAGTACACAGCGGAATTTAAACAAAACACACACACAGAACTTAAGTAGTTTTACTTGGTTCGGAGTCGCGTTCGGCTCCTACTCCAAGGCCCACGGTCCTTGACCGTTTACTGCAGGCAATTCTATAGTAGCGCAAAAGTTTACAGAAATTGTTACAAGATTAGTGCAGTAAGTAAACAAGTATACTCTTCGTTACCGATGCCCAGTGTGGATCGTTCTTTGGAACAGAGGGTCGTCGTCGGCGCTAGAATGTCGAGAATGGAGTTTGCCAGAGTAGAGCGCTTGAATGAAGAGCTTGGAAGCGTTGAAAAAAGTGATTTTAAAGCCTTAGGGGTCAAGCCCCTTTTATACTGCTCCTGGGGGCGCCTGGGACGTTGGGGCGCCTAACACGTGCCTTCGGATCCGAAAACCTTTATCCGAAGCTTGGTTAGCATTTATCCCCTTCGAATCAGCTCTGGAGCTGACGGGGGCGCCCGGGACGTTGGGGGCGCCCCAGATGACTTGGTCCGCTGGCTTCGTGGCTGAGTTTGCTTCGATCACAGTTTGGCTATGACCCAGGGCGCTCGGGACCATCAGGGCACCTGGCCCAGTAAGGTTTCGAAGTGATTCTTGCTTAACTGCTCGTTTGGCTTTGACCTTGGACGCCCGGGACCTTTTGGGCGCCTAGCCCAGTTGCTGCCCTTCTCCTTTGGGGCGTTCTGAGCTGCCGAAACACGTTCCTTTTGGTCCTTGCATCCAAGGTTAGTTCCACAACAAACAAGGCAAGAATATTTGTTAGTTTTTACAGTCGTAGCCGTCTTGGTTCTGACTTCGGGTCTCCCAAATGGAACCCTAGGTCGAACTGACGCCTACTGTTCCCTCGACGGGGAACGCACCCTCACCTACTCCTCTTAGGAGAGTTTACCTTTTGCCAACCGGCTCCTCCGGTTGGACTTTTGCCTAGCAGCCCATCGCCAGGTGCCTAGCAGCTCTTCGCCAGGTCTTCGGTACTAAGCAGTCCTTCGTCTAGCATCCCTTCACCAGGCCTTAGACTCCTAGCTGCCCTTCGCTAGGTGCCCAGCAGCCCTTCGCTGGGTGTCGAGCAGCCCTTCGCCAGGACTTCTTTCTGCACACTTGAGTAACATCGTTAGAGCACAAATAGTATTTAACTTTGAATCCTTTGCCAATATTAAAACAAGGTTCGATATGGTGCTTCCTGCACCAACAATCTCCCCCTTTTTGATTTATGGCAACACAATTCAACGTTAAGTAAAAACTTATAACAGTTAAGAGAATAAGGTAAAAACAAAGTATAGCAGTTTATCAACAGAATAACTGTAGATTTTTTAAAAAATCCTTTATTTCTCATACTCCCCCTAGAACCCTGAATACTTGTGTAATAAAACACTTAACTTTGACCTTTTCTCCCCCTTTTGACATATATCAAAAACATACATGGGTGAACAAGGTTTTTAATAGATAGTGTTGAGTTTTTCCAATGCATTTTTTTGTAAAACTTCTAAGTTTTTGACAAAGTGTTTTTCAAAAAGAGTAAAAGCATTTGCATCAACAAACACTTTTGAAAAGCAAGCCTAAATTTTAAAAAATTTTCTTGCAAGACTTTGCAACAAGAATTCTACAAAAAAATTTACATAGGTAAGATTTTAAAGTCACATTTCCCTTAAAAATATTTCCACTTTGAGAAAAATTTTGCACACATAGAAGAATTTACTTGGAAACACTTTAGACATTTTGAAAACCAAGTTTTTCACCAAAAAAATTTTACTTAGAAACATTTGCCAAAATTTTCAAAAAGTTTTTGCTCAGACAAATTTTGTTTACCAAGGAAAATTTTACTTAGAAATATTTGCAAAAAGATGCTCATAGAAATTTTTGAAAGCACACTTAGAAATTCAACTTTGCTTTTTGAATAAGAGAAAGCTTTTGAAAAAAGTTTGATTTTGAAGAATTTGAGTTTTCCTTTCTCTCCTTATGTTTTAGAACATTTCCAATTAAAAAACTTGCAAAATTTCACTAAGCTCCCCCATGATATTAAATTTTCCCTTTGAAAAAAAAACATGCAAATTTACCTTTCGAAATAATCATAAGTTCAGTTTGACATAATATTTTGAAACAAAGTTTTCTGAGTATCACAAAGGTGATTCTAAAAACTTAGGTTAAAGTGAAAAATATTTGAGACCTTCTAAGATAGACTTTCATTGAAAAAGGGGAAAATTTAAAGAAGAATTTAATTTCTTAATTTCACACTTTTTCTACTCTCCTCCTTGGACATATATCAATAAAGAAATATATTTTGAAAGAAGTTTTAAGAGAAAAAAGATTGTATATCAGAGCCTATGAGTTTTGAAAACATAATACTTGACTTGGTTTCTTTTCCAGTCTAAACACAATCCTAGGAAACCTTGTTAACTACAAGGACATTTCCCTAAGTATTCTAGAAAATTTTTCAAAGTCAAGTAAGTATTATTTTCAAAAGTATTCTAAAAGGATTTTAAAAGTATTCCAAGGTAAAGTAAAATTTTGAAAGTGATGGTATATATATATAAGTAAAATGATTTAAAAGGATATTATTTTGAAAGAAAATTATTTATGTTTTCAAAAGGATTTTAAGAGTGCAGTGCATGAAAACATATAATTTTGAAAATGCTCAATAATTCTTTTAATTTGATCTCCCCCTAAACTTGACTCAGTCATAGGAAGCTTGTTGACTACAAGTACTCTTCCTCTGAGTTTTAAGGTTTGATTCAAATTATAAGAATTATCTAATAATTTTGAAACATAATTGTTAGAAATTATTTCCTTCGATTTAGACTCCCCATAAATTTGACACTTCCTAGGAGTCCTTATAGATCATGATGAAGACTTCCTCTGTGTCCTTAGGGTTTGTCAAAATCAAAAGGGACTCAAGCATAATTCATAAAATGAACTTTGAAGTATTAACATTTCGAAAAAAATGAGTATTTGAAAGACATATTTTGAAATGATAGCATAGTTTTAAACAAAACATGAGTGATAGTTTGAGAACATAGTATTTTTAAACTTCTTCTTTTAATTTGAACTCCCCCTAAACCTAACACAGCCCTAGGAGGCTTGTTGACCATAAGTTAATCCTCCTCTGAGTCTTTAGGGTTTAGTTCAGATTAAAGGAATTATTCAAAACAAATAATTACCAAAAAACATTTCAAAAATTCTTCTTTTGACTCAAACTCCCCCTAAATTTGACACATCCTAGGAGTTCTTGTAGATCATGAAGTGGACCTTCCTCTGTGACTTTAGGGTTTATCAAAAGAATAGTTTTGAATAACAATATGGTAATTTTCAACATAATTTGGAATGATAATAATTTTCCAAAGAGATAGTAAACATACAAGGGGTTTTGAATCAAATTTAAGATTTTTTGAAATGATAATAATTTTTCAAAGAGATAGTAATATACGAGGGTTTTTGAATCAAATTTTTGAAAACCTTATTTTGATATGATACTAAATTTTAGAGCATAAGGTTTTTGAAAAAATCTAAATTTTTCGAAAAATACAAAAAAAAAACTCCCCTTGTATCCGACTCGACTGACTTTGTCTAAGTGCTTGAAGGGTCTTCAGTATTGACTAGGTTTGACTATGTTGACTTGGTTTTACCAATAATTGGCCCAATCAAGTCCTAGGTCTTAGTATTAATTCAATCAAGACTTAGTTTGATAAGTTAATTTTGAAAACAAATGAAATTCAATTTTTGAAAAATGTTGAGTGGAAAGCATATAGAGTTAAGTTAGAATTAATTTTAGAAAAAAATTGAGATGATTTTGAAAAAGTATTGAACTATATAATTAGGTCCTAGACATCTTACCCAGTTCTAAATGACAAAACAGGTTACCTTATCTGTTTTGTGAGATGCTTAATTTTATCTTTGATTTTATGTTAAATCTAATATTTACTTAAAACTTGTGTTAGATTCAAATCTGACAATAGTAAAGTGAATTTGATTTTCTATAATTGGCTTCCAGGTCTTGGCGAGACACTAGGCCTTCTTTGGTCGTAGCCTTATTGGATCATCAACCCTTTCCTTGACAAAGACTTTTATAGAAAATTCATCTTCAAGTTACTCCTTGAAAGATTTTGGTCTAACTAGTTTGGGTCTTGGATCGGTAGCTTCGGCTAGTTCCACCAGACTAAACAGACCAAGTAGAGTATACTTGACCTTATTAGAAAGGTTTCCCTAACGTACTATCATCTCACCTCCTCTCAATACTAGGTTTTCAAGTTTTAAGTAACTCTTTAGTCCTTAAACTAGTCAATCCTAATTCTAAGCAAAAAAAAAAGCAAGCAAACATGACAAAAATGATCTAAGTTATATCATAATTGAAATAAAACTCTGATTTTTTAAAATCAGCAAGGTTGTGAATTAAGTTTTCTAACGTATTAACCTTAACTAATTTATACGAATTAATCACGTTATTTAAGATAAATATTGGATTTTCAAATATTGAAAACTTACCATTCCGGATCGTTTGTCCAGTACTCTTGTAATGATCATGAGCTAATCGGACCAGTTTGGGTCGATCTCCTTCATTGTCTTCTAATTCCGAGTCTGAGTCGGACTCGGGTACAGGTTGAAGCTTCTTCTTTGGTGGTTCTCTTGGAGCTTTCCCTGCACTAGATATTACACCTTCCACGACCATTACAGTATCTGTTTGATTATTTAATGGCAATTCAAAAGAAGATTCGAAATTGGTTACCATTTTTGTCTCAGTCAATTTGTCTTTTGACTCTGGCTTGAATCCGCAGTCAGGTATGGATTCTTTCTCATCTTCTGATCCGGAGTTAATTTTGAAGTCAGGTGCTAACTCTTCTAAGATCTCAATATTAGAGCTCTCTTCGTGTAGATTGATTAGCTTTTCCCAAATCTCTCTGGCACATCGAATGGACCTACTAGTTCGAGTTGCTCCTTGGTTAGGCCACATTGTAGGATTGCAGTTGCCCTCGCACCGGTCTCGATTTGCTTGAGGGTTTGTTCATCTAGTTTGTCCCACTCGATTGATAACTCATCATCTACGGGAAAAGAGAATCCCGTTTGGACGATCAGCCATAAGTCCATGTGGGACTTCAGAAGGGACTCCATTTATCTTCTCCAAAAATTGAAGTTATCGCCGGAGAATAGTGGTGGACGAGGACTGTTCCACTCTTGGTTTGCCATTTAGTTTAAACCTCGTACACAAATGAAACACCAAAAATGTACCAAGACTTTGTCTTGGATTAGTAGTGCGGGAGAAAAAATCTAGCACAAAAAGGTATTGCACGAATTTCTAGGTAAAAATAATAATAAAATAAAAAAATTTTATAAATTTTTGAAAATGTTGGCTTTATCAATTCTGATTAATGATGAAAAAGTAAGACTTTTATGTTTGGGAGAAAATTTGCTCGAATTAAGATAGCACAAATTTCGAGAAAAAAATAATAAAAAAAGTTTATGACATTTTCAAAAATTGATCGTTTTATCAATTCTGACTTATGGTAAAAAAATAAGAATCCAAAATTAAAAAAGGAGTTTGCCGGAGTAGAGCGCTTGAACGAAGAGCTTGGAAGTGTTGAAAAAAGTGATTTCGAAGCCTTAGGGGTCGAGCCCCTTTTATACTGCTCCTGGGGGCGCCTGGGTCATCGGGGGCACCTGACACGTGCCTTCGGATCCGAAAACCTTTATTCGAAGCTTGGTCAGCGCTTATCCCCTTCGAATCGGCTCTGGAGCTGACGGGGGTGCCTGGGACATTGGGGGTGTCCCGACTGACTTGGTCCGCTGGCTTCGTGGCTGAGTTTGCTTCGATCACAGTTTGACATTGACCCAGGACTCCCGGGACATCCAGGGCGCTCGGGACCATCAGGGCGCCCGGGACCATCTGGGCGCCCGGGACCATCAGGGCGCCTGGCCCAGTAAGCATTCGAAGGGATTCTTGCTTAACTGCTCGTTTGGCTTTGACCTTGGGCGCCCGGGACCTCCCGAGCACCTAGCCCAGCTGCTGCCCTTCTCCTTTGGGGCATTCTGAGCTGCCGAAACAAGTTCCTTTTGGTCTCTGCATCCAAGGTTAGTTCCACAACAAACAAGGCAAGAATATTTGTTAGTTTTTATAGTCGTAGCTGTCTTGGTTCTGACTTCGGGTCTCCCAAATGAAACCCTAGGACGAACTGACGCCTACTGTTCCCTCGACGGGGAGCACGTCCTCACCTACTCCTCTCAGGAGAGTTTACCTTTTGCCAACCAGCTCCTCGGTTGGACTTTTGCCCAGCAGTCCTTCGCCAGGTGCCTAGCAGCCCTTCGCCAGGTCTTCGGTACCAAGCAGTCCTTCGCCGGGTGCCTAGCAGCCTTTCGCCAGGTCTTAGACTCCTAGCTGCCCTTCGCTAGGTGCCCAGCAGCCCTTCGCTAGGTCTTAGGGTTTCGATGCCTAGCAGCTCTTCTCTAGGTGCCCAGCAGCCCTTCGCCAGGACTTCTTTCTGCACACTTGAGTAACATCGTTAGAGCACAAATAGTACTTAACTTTGAATCCTTTGCCAATATCAAAACAAGGTTCGATATGGTGCTTCCTGCACCAACATGTTGCTCCCCCTTGATGTGAGCTCCTCTTCTTCTCATCTTTTTCCTATCTCCTTAAATGCTCCATTTTCTTGAGCTCTCATTTTCTTGGACACTTGGTGTGATAATAGCCTAGCTCCCCACAAGTGTAGCACCTAATGTGCTTCTTTTCTTTCTTTTTCCTACAATCCACATTAGATTTTAAATGAATGGACCCAGGTTTAGGGTTTACCTCCTTTTTACCTGGTGGACACTTGTCCTTGTAGTGCCCCTTCTTGTTGCATCCAAAGCATATGATTGTTGGTGCAGAATGCACCTAAGTCAAACCTGTGTTTTGATAATGGCAACATAGGTCAAAAGTTAAGTCTTTCTTGTTTTCTAACAAGTTAATCAAGTGTGCAGGAAAAGCCCTAGCGAAGGACTGCTAGGCACTGGCAAAGGAATGCCAGGAAAGAAAGTCCTAGCGAAGGACTGCTAGGCTCCAGGCGAAGGACAGTCTGGGACCGAAGCCCTAGCAAAGGACTGCTAGGCAACTGGCGAAGGACTGCCAATTTACAAGACCTGACAAAGGACCGTCAGGCAAAAGTCCAACCAAAGGAACGGTTGGCATCAGGTAAATTCTCCCGAGAGGAGTAGGTGAGGACGCGTTCCCCGTCGAGGGAACAGTAGGCGTCGGTTCGACCTAGGGCTCCATTTTGGAGACCAAAGTCAGAACCAAGACAGCTAAGGCTGTATAAATCTAATAATTTATTATGTTATTGTGTTTTGGACTAACCCTGGATGCAGGACCGAAGGAACGTGAGTATGCAGCTCAGAGTGCCTCAAAGGAGTGAGGCAACTGCTGACCAGGGCGCTCGGAGTGTCCCGGGCGCCCCCAAGGTGAACACCAAACACACAATCAAAAAGTGCGCTTCGACAGTACAAGCTGCAGGCGCCCCCGTGCTTCCGGGCGCCCCCGTTGCTCGCGGGCGCCCCCTGCGCTGTGGGCGCCCCCATGCGCACACCTCGAACCGAAACCCTTCGAAGCCAGAAGATAAGAATTGACCCGGTCAACCCGGGCGCCCCGACCGCTCCGGGCGCCCCGATCAAAGCGGATCCAGAGGATCAGACGCGACCGAGAGCTCTGCGGATAGGAGGCCACGTGGGGGACACCCCCGACATCCCGGGCGCCCCCAGGCCCTATATAAAGGGCCCTCGACCCCATGCTTCGAACATCAATTCTTTCAACGCCTCAAAGCTCTTCTACTCTCGCGCCTTGCTCCGGAAACTCTCCAAATCAAGCCGACGACGTCCTGCTGCCCCGACATAATCGATCTACTCCGGACGTCGGTAAAAGAGCTAGTTTAACGTTTACTGTACTTCATTCTAATCCTGTGATCTTTTGTAAACGATTTTTGCGCTTGATATAGAATTGCCCAAAGTAAACGGTCAACGACCGTGGGCCTTGGAGTAGGAGTCGACACAGGCTCCGAGCCAAGTAAATCGACTGTGTCTTTGTGCTGTGTTTTCTTTTCATTTTCCGCTGTGCACTTACTCTTACGTAAATCTGAAAAGTTTTCCGATATTCACCCCCCCTCTATCGGGATTCTCGATCCAACAAGTGGTATCAGAGCGGGAAATTCAAACTTGGTGCAACCACCAGTTTGAAATATTTTTTTCAGATTTTTTTTAATTTAATTAATTTTTTTTCTTTATCCCACACTGCTAATCCAAGACTAAGTCTTGGGACACCTTTTTTTTTTGTAAAATTTCCTTTTACAGAACAACTGTCTATGCAAGAGGGATTCAGCACCGCTAGACCTCCACTCTTCAGTGGAGAAGACTTTTCCTACTGGAAAAGTCGCATGGAGGTCCACTTGAAAACTCAGGTGGACATGTGGATCATTATCCAATCCGGTCTGGAGATCCCCCGAAATGCAGAAGGACTTCCACAAAGCTACTCGGAGTGGGACAACACTCTAAAGCGCAAGATAGAAGCCGACGCAAAAGCAACGCAAACCCTACAATGCGGGCTGACAAAGGAAGAGCTGAACCGAGTGGGCCCCTTCAACAGTGCAAAAGAGCTATGGACAAAACTGATCAAGCTGCACGAAGGGACTTCGGACACCAGGATCAGCAAAAGGGATCTGCTACTGAATAAACTCTACACTATCAAGATGGCCGACAACGAAACAGCAGCCCAGCTCCACGCACGAATCCAGGAGGTAATGAACGGTCTTCACTCAATAGGTCACAAAGTTGAAAACCGTGACCTAATAAGGTATACTCTAAACGCCTTTCCTAGAAACACCTTGTGGGCATCTATGGTAGATGCATACAAGGTCTCTAGAGATCTTTCTAAAATAAAACTAGATGAATTATTTTCTGAACTAGAACTGCACGAACAGACTAACACCAATTCGGTCGAAAAAGGTATCGCTTTCATTGCAGGTAAAAATTTAAAGACAACGAAGAAGAAAACTGAACCTGAACCCGAGTTTGACACAGACTCAGAAGATGAAGAAGGAGATCAAACTAAACTGGTCCGGCTCGCTCGAAGCTACTACAAGGAGCTAAAGAACCGAACCAACAAATGAAAAATCGGCCGAAGAAAAGATGAACCAGCCGAATCCACGAACAAGCCTAATGTAACCTGCTACGAGTGCAAGAAGAAGGGCCACTACAAGACGGAGTGTCCAAATCTGAAAGAGTCCAAGAAGACGAAAAGAAAGAAGGCGCTCCAAGCAACCTGGGACGAGTCTTCCTCAGAAGAAGAGACAGAAGCACCCCAGTCCAACCTCCTAGCTCTGACCGCCTCAGATAAAGTTGAGACAGAGTCAGAATCAGAACAAGAGGACGACGAGCTGACCTTCACAGAAGACGGAGAAATTAAGGTAACTGGTTTTAATAGATTACAGTTAACTGAATTGATTTCTTTTCTTTCTCGTGATTTGGCAAAAGCCAAACTCCGGGTCGAATCCCTCCGACAGGAAGTAAAACTCCTGAAAGAGGGAGCTGACTCTAAACCCTCAACCGAGAAGGTTCAGGAAGGAACTCCCACTCAAGTTGAAAAACTTGAAAAGGAGAACTCCTCCCTGAAAACTCAGGTTAAGGATTTTAGAATAGCTTTAGAACGATTTACATCTGGTTCCAAGGGTCTTGACATGATCCTTGGAAAACAGAAGTCCGTTCAAAATCGATCTGGACTTGGCTACCGAACCAAATCCCGACAAAGATCGTATTTGGCTGTACTGAATCAGTCCAGAGGCAAAATTCAGGCATGGGTACCTAAACTATGCCTGAACCAACCTACTGGATCAAATCAGTATTGGATCCCCAAGGACAAGATTCACATCTTGCCTAATCATCACCGTGGCTTTAGTCCAGGGGGAGCCAAACTGAAAACTATTTTTATTATTAGATAAACATGTTATTCTTGATTTAATTGCTTGATTGATTGATTATTTATTTTCTGCAATATACCATGCTTAGACTTAGGCTAGCTTAAGGACCAAACAAACTTAACTGAAACTTGAAAACATAGTATTGGGTGGAGGTGAGATGATAGTACGTTGGGGAAACCAACTCTAATAAGATCAAGTTTACTTGGTCTCTTTAGACTGGTGAAACCAGCCGAAGCTACCGATCCAAAATCCAAACTAGTTAGACCAAAAATTTTTCAAAAAATAATTTTGAAGATGAAATTTCATTAAAAGGCTTTGTCAAGGAAAGGGTGGATGATCCCATAAGGCTTCGGCCAAAGAAGGCCTAGTGCCTCGCCAAGACCTGGAAGCCAATTTTTGAATTTCAAATTTAAATTAATTTTTGTTAAATTCGAATCTAACACAAAATTTCAGTTATTTATAGATTTAAACATTTTTTAAATTGTTTTCAAAATTAATTAAGTTTTTAAAATTTAATTGTTTTCAAAATTAATCAAACTTTTCAAAATAACCTTTAACCAGCAAAACCTGTCTCACAAAACCTATAAGGTTAACGTGATTGAAAACCCTAAGATTTGAGTGAGACAGTAGAACTAAGACTCAAATAATTTTTTTTGGATAATCTTGTATTTGTCAAACCTTGGTCAAATCATGGTCAACCTTGGTCAACACAGTCAAACCTTGGTCAACATGGTCAAACCATGGTCAACCTTGCCAAAAATCCCAACCATGAAATTGATTAAACCATAGTTAAACAATGACAAGACAAATTTTTGTCTCTACATACCCTTGATCAGGGCGCCCGGGACCACACGGGCGCCCCCCCCTTCACTTTTTCGTTCCTCGAGACAAAAAAGTTGTCTTGCCCTTGACCAGGGCGCCCGAAACCACGCGGGCGCCCCCATCACCTCCAATGCAGTCAAACCTGCAAAGCAACCTGTTGAGGGCGCCCGGACTGTCCCGGGCGCCCCCAACCAGTCCTTTAAACTGCCTTTGGCAGCAGCCCTGACCAGGGCGCCCGGAAGCTCCCGGGCGCCCCCATGAAATTGCCTATAAAAGGCATCCGAAACTCCTTCACTTCCCACACCAAAACCAACCTTCTTCTCCACTTCTTACTCTTCAAGAAGACCTTGCAAGTCCTCTCTCTCAACTATGCCTCCTCGAGCCGTCCGGTATGATTAGTAATTTTATTGCATTTAAATTTATTCCATGCAATATCTTTATTCATTCTTTAAACTCTCTTAACTTAGAAGACGCCGACCAAATCCGGCCAACCCCGGTGCCCAACCTAGTCCCGACCCTAGATTTCCTAATCTAGAGTTATGTAATAGGTTCGCATAAACAATCTACAAGCCTATTAAAACGAGTTATCTCAATAGGCACTTTTTTACCCAATCATGCCCGGTCGCCATGAACATCATCAACTTCTATCAATTGGACAATCTTGTCTTCTGCACGCATACCATTAATGAATCTTTATGCGCAGAATTTTACAATAATATTATTCGACAAGATAATCTTATGTTTCATACTACTGTCCAAGGGATTCCTCTATCTATAACCCCTACCCTATTGAACCGCTTCCTAGGACTGCGACCTTCTCAGTCCATATTTTCCTGCTATCCTCCTAGGAACCCCCCATTTGATCCTCCCTACTCAGACATTACCCTGGATACTATTCACAACTATTTCTACAGGGCAGACCTTCCCGAAAATAGACGCTTCCAAGCTGTAGAACTTCAGGCCCAGAACTATGCCCTGTATAGAGTTCTGGTCCGTTGTATCCTACCACTCTCTACCAGAGACCCAGGGACTATGCGACCCTTTCATGCTTTCCTTCTTTATTCACTAGTCCATCACCTTGACCTAGACATTGGACTCCATATGTTTCATACCATTCTGCATGCGTCCAGTGTCACGACCCAGGGATGAGTGCGCACACCATATTGCCACATCATTACTTCCCTTCTACATCACCACGGGCGGGACATTACCATTGGTGAAATCACCGCTATGACTGACTTTGACGAGATAGGGTTTAGGAACTTCTCATTAGCCGGTCTAGAGGTATCGGCCACCGGGGTTCTGAGCTGGAGACGACACCAGGCCGGAGCTCGAGTCGATTCAGATGAGGAGGTTGAGGTCGATGTTGGAGACGTAGCTGCAGCCGCTCGAGCACACGTCGACGAGCCCGCTCCGCCGACACTCTACCAGAGAGTGACACATTTGGAAACACAGATCCAAAGCCTCCGAGAGGAAATCGAAGCCAATCATGCCGAAGACTTGGAGACAAATCGGGGCTACTACACCGAGTATATGAGCGCCCTTAGAGCTGAGCGGGAGGCCAGAGATGCACAGTATCTAGAGATGATGGCACGATTTGATGCATGGCAGCCTGGCCCGTCTGATCATCTCGGTCCTTCGTCTTAGGCTGACTTATCATTGTACCTATTTGACTATCCCTACTCAGTAGGGTTGACTTGTGTTTGACTATATGACTGTGTTGAACCTTGAGTACCTACTTTATGTTATATTGACTAGCTCATGCTCACTAGTGATAGGATTGTGTTCAGTAGAATAGTTTAACTCAATTATTTTACTCTACTTGATTTCAAAAATAAGTTTTCTAAAATTAGAATTTTAAAAAACTGTTTTATTTAAATTTCAAAGTCAATTTTCATTTTCAACTTAGCTTTTGTTTCAAAAATCAATTTTAAAATCTTTTCGACTTAGTTTTATATTTATTTTAAAACTACCCCCTTCAAAACTAGGGCTTTTTCGAAAATGGACTTAGCCTAGGCTTTAACCCTAGAACTGCATGCACCTATAGACTTAGAAGCCAGCATCTCACAAGCACCTTAGGGTACTTTTGATTGATAACCTAGAAAGGGGTGAGATGCTTAGGTCTTTGCCTCAATTCAAGATGCTTTAAGTCAGTGCATCTGCAGAAATTGGGGCACTAAATACAACTTACATAGCAATCAAGTTAAGTGTCAAGTTTAGAAAATCTAACTTGAACAAAAACACTTAACTTGACTAACCCTAGCAAAAACTACTGTTTATAACAGTTAGTAAGTAGCTAATTGGGTTAGATAGGCCCCTACAGAGAGAATTGATTGATTTAGTGTAAATTTAATTATGAATTGATTCAGTACAGCAAAAATTTTACTTATTTCCTTTAGTTAAACTGTACTTATTTGTTTTGATATATGGCAAAGGGGGAGAGATAGGAAAGGAGAGAGTAAAATTTTCTTTTCAAAAATTTTCTTAACTCAATCCTTTATGCAAAAAGTATTCAAAAGTTTAACAAAAATTTTCTTAACTCTATCCTTTATGCAAAAAGTATTCAAAAGTTTAACTTTTTGAAAAATACTTAAGTTTTCAAAACTTCTACTTAAGCTTTAAGTATTTAAGTCTTTCAAAATATCTACTTAAGCTTTCAAAGTTAACTAAGTACTCAAGTTTTTTTTAGTTAACACTTTCAAAACCTTTGAGTACCTTGAAACTTAAAAGCCTCAAACTTTTTAAGTACTCAAAAATCATGTTTCAAAAAAAAAATTCTATATACTGTTAACTTAAGTTATTAAAAGTACCTAAAACATAAGTTTTCAAAAGTGCAAGTTTGTTACCCCACAAATTCTTGAAAAATCTAGGGGGAGATTCCTTCCAGGGGGAGGGAACAAAAGTTAAAGCCTTTTTCATATTTTGCTTAAACTTAACTTTTTGAACTAGGGTTGCCATAAATCAAAAAGGGGGAGATTGTTGGTGCAGAATGCACCTAAGTCAAACCTATGTTTTGATAATGGCAACATAGGTCAAAAGTTAAGTCTTTCTTGTTTTCTAACAAGTTAATCAAGTGTGCAGGAAAAGCCCTAGCGAAGGACTGCTAGGCACTGGCAAAGGAATGCCAGGAAAGAAAGTCCTAGTGAAGGACTGCTAGGCTCCAGGCGAAGGACAGTCTGGGACCGAAGCCCTAGCAAAGGACTGCTAGGCAACTGGTGAAGGACTGCCAGTTTACAAGACCTGACAAAGGACCGTCAGGCAAAAGTCCAACCAAAGGAACGGTTGGCATCAGGTAAATTCTCTCGAGAGGAGTAGGTGAGGACGCGTTCCCCGTCGAGGGAACAGTAGGCGTCGGTTCGACCTAGGGCTCCATTTTGGAGACCAAAGTCAGAACCAAGACAGCTAAGGCTGTATAAATCTAATAATTTATTATGTTATTGTGTTTTGGACTAACCCTGGATGCAGGACCGAAGGAACGTGAGTCTGCAGCTCAGAGTGCCTCAAACGAGTGAGGCAACTGCTGACCAGGGCGCCCGGAGTGTCCCGGGCGCCCCCAAGGTGAACACCAAACACACAATCAAAAAGTGCGCTTCGACAGTACAAGCTGCGGGCGCCCCCGTTGCTCGCGGGCACCCCCTGCGCTGCGGGCGCCCCCATGCGCACACTGATAACCACCATTTTTGCTGATTATTTTAGGCTCTAAAATCCATGTTTGATCCACATTTTATATGCTTGAGTTTGCATTTGTATTAGGTTTCATGTATTCCCTTCATTTTGGCATTTAATTCAAATCAGTGTATATTTGGGATATTTTTGGCACTAAATTTGGATATTATTTTGTAGGCTTCAATTGATCATGGACCTAGATCAAATCGGGTCAGACTTGAGTCAGCATTGAATCCAGATCAAAGGGATCAAGCATCGGATTGATAGGAGCCGTCCATTGTAGAGAATGGCTAGATCTGAGCCATCGGTCAACTTCTGGTCGATCCGAGTCCAAGATAGAATCAATCATGACCAGAGACCAAGATCTGAAAATTTCAGCCAAATCGGAAGTGATCTGACCGTTGGATCAAGCTTAAGATGTTCTAGACCATCCGTTCAAGACAAGGGAAGATCTGGACTATCCGCCACTGATCTGGTTAATCCGAGCTGGGGACAGGTAGATCAGGACCATTGATTGGAATCTGTGAAGTTTGGGTCAGATCGGAAGAGATCTGACCGTTGGATGAAGCCGAATCGATCTCAGCCGTCCGTTGCTTCCATCATTATATGGTTTGGCTGAGCTGTTTGATTGAATCAATTCAAGCTGTTTGGCTGAACCAAGACTGAACCGGATCCCTGACTGAACCGGGCGGCTGACTGAACTGATTCTCTGCTGGGCTGAGGCTGAGCTAACCAGAGCTGGACCGAACTCATTTGCTGGGTTGAATCCATTGAAGCTGCTTGGCCGAGCCAGAGCTGGACCGAGCCACGCGCAGCCACAAACAAAAGGGGGCCAGCCATTGCGAGCTAGGGCAGACGGGAGACGAGAGGCGACAACACAGAGACGAGGCTCGGGGGGTTCCCGACTTCTTCCTCTTCCTCTTCACCTTCTCCATCTCCTCCGGCCATTGCACGATCTAGGGCAAGGGGGTTCCGAACCCTAGCCGGCCGGAGTTCCATCATCGCCGTCTTCTTCACTGAGTTCCATCTCCACCTTTTCTCTGTCGGGGTTCGAAGAGAAGAGAGAAAGGAATTCTCTGTCGGGGTTCGAAGAGAGTTTCCTCCGTTTCATCACCGGCGACCAGAGGCTAGGGCTTTGGGGGTTCCGAGCTTTAGCCGAACGTAGCCGAACGCCATCCACCGCACGCCAACACAAGCTAGGGTTTTGGGGGTTCCGAACCCTAGCTGACATCTCGTCCATCTTCATCGCCTAGTTTGCCATCATCGCCGCCAGAGATCTTCATAGTAGTTTCCAGCAGATTTCTTCATCGGATTAGTTTCGGCAGACTTTATTTCTGTGTTTTCTTCACAGCAGCAATTCGTTTCAGTAGATGTTCTTCTTTGTCTAGCTCCAGCAGATTCAGTAGCTTCAATTCCCAGCAGCAATTCTTCCTTCATAGCAGTTCCTTCCCAGCAACTTTACTTAGGCAGTTCTTCATCAGCTCCTCTCATAAATTACGATAGCAGATCATTAGGTTTACAGCAATGTCTTTACAGCTCCTCCATCCTTCATCAGGCAACGTTTGCTTCACAGCCGAGTTGGGTAGCTCTGTTCCACTTCCAGCAGCCTTCCTCAGCTTGGTTGATTGAATTTTGTTGATAATTGAATGCTAGTGATAATTGAAGATTGTCATGTGTTTTGATTAAGTGAATGTTTGTATTTGATGAACTTCTCCAATTCAATTGGTGCTTGCTTTTGTCATTTTTATTCATGCTCATATAGTGTTTGGTTAAATGCCTGTTAGAACAATTTCTTTCAATTGTTATGTTTCCTAGTTGCTTAACTCTTGGTTTGTGTTGTTCTTCTTATTGCTTTAAGTTTTACGTTTTCGTTTACATGCAATTAAGCTAGGAGATTAAATTTCTTTCATGCTATAGGTTTCGTTCCATGTTTAGTTTCGTTAATGCTTCATTTCAAGTTATCTTTTCTTTACTGCAATTGTAATCAGGATAAACTAGATTTCCGTACCTGCCTTGTCTTTCCTTAATTAGTCTAGATTTCATACTTGCTCTGCTATTCATTTCGTAGTCATAGCTCTCAAATCCAAAACTCAGTTTCATATTCAAAACCCAAAAGCAATAAGATACGACTCGGAGATTTATCTTGCACCAACTACATTCGTTGGGAGACGACCCGAGTTACTCTATGCTACATTAGTTTAGAGGAATTCGGTACTTAAATTGTATTTGAAACCGTAACACGACAAAAACGGTTGTCACACACCTCGAACCGAAACCCTACGAAGCCAGAAGATAAGAATTGACCCGGTCAACCCGGGCGCCCCGACCGCTCCGGGCGCCCCGGTCAAAGCGAATCCAGAGGATCAGACGCGACCGAGAGCTCTGCGGATCGGAGGCCACGTGGGGGGCGCCCCCGACATCCCGGGAGCCCCCAGGCCCTATATAAAGGGCCCTCGACCCCATGCTTCGAACATCAATTCTTTCAACGCCTCAAAGCTCTTCTGCTCTCGCGCCTTGCTTCGGAAACTCTCCAATCAAGCCGACGACGTCCTGCTGCCCCGACATAATCGATCTACTCCGGACGTCGGTAAAAGAGCTAGTTTAACGTTTACTGTACTTCATTCTAATCCTGTGATCTTTTGTAAACGATTTTTGCGCCTGATATAGAATTGCCCAAAGTAAACGGTCAACGACCGTGGGCCTTGGAGTAGGAGTCGACACAGGCTCCAAACCAAGTAAATCGACTATGTCTTTGTGCTGTGTTTTCTTTTCATTTTCCGCTGTGCACTTACTCATACGTAAATCAGAAAAGTTTTCCGATATTCACCCCCCCTCTATCGGGATTCTCGATCCAACAATGATGTGGTCTTTTGTCTTTGCTTTGGTGGAGGTTGGAGCTTTTTCTTGCTCCGGTGTTGATGAGGGTCTCTCCTCCCCCTCAATTCTTGAAGTTGAGACCTCTTCTTCATCCCTTGATGAAGTAGATGATCTCTCACTATCTTGTGCCACTTCACTTGATGAGGTTAACAATTCTTTTTCTTCTTCCCTTTCTTGGACTATTGAATTTATTTCTTTGGGCTCTTCTACTATTTGAGCTTGTGTAGGGTTCTCATGAAATTCTCCTATCTTTTTCCATAACTCACATGAATCTTTATATTCACCTACACCACTCAAAATATTATTAGGTAAAATATTAATTAATATATCAATTACCTTCTCATTTGCCTTAGATTGGGCTTGTTGCTCCTTGGTCTAATATCTAGGTCGAAGCTTTTTCCCATGCTTATCCCTAGGAATTGCGAATGGTTATTCTAGCATCACCAAGCACTCACAATCCATTCCAAACCAAGTCTTCATTCTTGTCCTCCAATAGTCAAAATCTTCATGATCATAAGGAGGTGGAGTGTTGATATCATCACCCAACATGTCTTCCATCATCATTTCCTCTAGCTTGTGCTCATTTGGCGGTTATTCCAACAAGAGCGGACCTTCGCTCTGATACCACTTATTGGATTGTGATTGTCAAGCTACAGGGGGGAGGGGGAGAATAGCTTTTCTTTGATTCTCTACCTACAATGTTAGCAAGCGCGAGCGGAATAACAAATAAACAAACTAAAAACAATGCTAATGCCAACCTTTACATGGTTCGGAGATGACGCTCCTATTCCACGGCTGTCCTTAAGGTCGACGATCCCTTGATCCTTCGGTTGATCACTCCCCGGATGCCCTCCGCCTAGCTCGTGTAGCTCCTTGTGGTGGAGAAACATCGCCACAATCCAAACTTCACTTCTGAGCTCTTAGACTACTATTTGGCCTTTGACCAAAGCCAAATTCGTCAAGAGTCTCAGCCAAAACGAAGCCCTCTTAAATAGAGCCTAAGGCTGAAAAACATCTACCAGTCGACTGCCCCAAGGCCAGTAGACTGGTCCCACTCAAATTCGACTATTGCAAGTCCAACGTTCGAATTCCAGCCACTACCAGTCGACTGCCCCCATAGTAGTCGACTAACCACCAGTCGACTGGTCCATTACCAATTGACTGATCTTTCTGTGAGTTTGAGTTTTCCCACTGGCAGTCGACTGATCCATCCCCAGTCGACTGCCCAGCTTACACTTTTACTCTCCCTCACTTCGAAGACCCTCCTTCACGTATGCCTTCAAGTATACTCCCTCGGCTTGCCCCATGAAGTCCTCTTCCACCGGCTATCGTCCCTCAGATGCGCATGCAGGCCCTCAGCTTGCCTCCATGCCACCCTTCACGTGTGTCCCTTTGAAGTCCACTTCCCGTCTTGCCCTTGGAGTCCTCTTCCCTCGGCTCTTGTCCCTAGGATGCGCCTTCCATGTGTGACTCACCATGTAATGACCCGGCCCCTCTGCCCCTTGGGCGGCCCAACTGGTGGCCCAACAACCCGGCCCAACTGGGGGTCCCTTTTAGCGGCCCAACTAGCGACCCCTTATGTCGTCGACCAACAACCGATGTCGATAACCATCGGTCGTGCCGTTACTCACTAGGTCTTCCAACCCTTGGCTAGTGGATTTTTGCCTTCCTCAGGATTCGAACTCTAGACCTCCAGGCTAAGTACTAGAGTTTATGAATCCTGATAGCCAAGTGAGCAGTCGACTGATCCTATGATCAGTCGACTGGTGTCGGCTAGAATTTGAAACATCATGCTGTGACATTCGAATTCGCGAGGACCAGTCGATTGGTGTTAGCACCAGTCGACTGGTAACAGTCAAAACAGTATCGAGCACTATTTAAGAGGACTCGTTTTTTGCTAAGTTCGCTTGGCGAAATATGCTTGGGTAAAGCATGTTAGTAACCTACAAGTGCTCAGAAGTTGTCAAGAGATTGTGGCGAGGTTTCTCCACCCACAAGGAGCGACAAGAGCAAGCCAGAGGTGTTCCGGGGAGTCATTCACCGACGGATCAGGATCGTCCACCTTACGGGTAGCCGTGGAGTAGGAGTATCATCTCTGAACCACGTAAAAGTTTGGTGTTAGCATAGTTTTAGGTAATTGTTTTTGTTTTCTGCTTGCGTTTACTAACACGTGTAGGAAGAAAATCGAAAAGTAGCTATTCACCCCCCCTCTAGTAAATGTCAAGGTCCCAACAAGTGGTATCAGAGCAAGGTTCGCACATCTACGGACTAACTGTCGAGAGAGCAACAAGCTAGAGGAAATTACGACTGAAGAAAGATTAGGGGATGATATCAATGCTCCACCTCCCTACGACCGCGAGAGTTTCAAGTATTGGAGGATACAGACAAAGACTTGGTTCGACATGGATTGGGATCTTAGGATCGCACTCGAAGAACCATTTGAAGTTTCAAGAGATAAACATGGGAAAAAGCTCCGACTGAGATATTGGGCCAAGGAGCAACAAATCAATTAAAGGCAAATGAAAAGGTAATTTCAATATTTCTTAATATTTTTCCTAATGATATAATTAGTGGTGTAGGTGAATATAAAAATGCACACGAATTATGGAGCAAGATGTTAGCACTTCATGAAAACCCTACACAAGCTCAAGTAATGGAAGAGTCCAAGGAAATGAGCTCAATGGTCCAAGAGGAGGAGAAAGAGAAAAAAGATTAATCCATCTCCTCAAGTGAAGTAGCACAAGAAAGTGAAGAACCATCCACTTCATCAAAGGGAGAAGAAGAATCTCCACTTCAAGGATTGAGGGGGAGGAGAGATTGTTGGTGCTTGGATGGCTAGAGAGGGGGGGGGTGAATATAGCCAGACACAAAAAACTCGCTTTCTTTTAACAAATCTTTCTGCACTTAGGGTTAGTAACACAGCGGAAGCAATACAATGTATCACAGTAGAAACAAAGTGCAGAAACTAAAGACAAACCAAAACGCTAACAAAGAGGATTTACAAGGTTCGGGGATAACTTGCCCCTACTCCTTGGCGTGCCCTTAAGGTGGGCGATCCCTTGATCGTCGACAGATCAAGCCCCGGAAAATCCCTTGATTGTCGGTAGATCAAGTTCGTTTCAACTCTTAATCACTCTAATCCCTAATACAATCAGTTTTAATTTATTTGATCCTAAGGGTTCCCTTAATCAAAATACATTTCTTCAAACAATTATCAAAATATGATACTAATATCAAATTTCCAAAACATGATCAGATTTCATGATACAAACAAAAATATGATCAAATTTTCAAAAATATGCTTGTATCAAATTAGTATCAAAACATGATCAAGTTTTCTAACACATGATTGTATCAATACAGTTCATAAGGTTGTATTTTGTCCGACATGCTTTTATCTCATTTAACAAGTTTTAAAAACATTTCAAAAGCATGCATTGATCACAAAAACATGAGGTTGCCATGGAATTGTCTAAATTCTCTATGAGAAGGCAGTTAACTAAACTATATTCATGTATTTATACAATTTAGGCATTTTCAGACAATTCAAAATATTGATCATCAAAGCATGAAATTGTCTAAGGTTTATGATTGCAAGCAAATAAAAAACTTAGACCTAAAATTCATGTTCTTGTCTATTGAGGCCTTATCAATATAAATTATATGTTGATATTGTTCCTCAGCATGCATTCATGTTGTGTAACACATTCAAGAAGATTTTGACTTGCTTAAGAAAAACTTTTCTTTTACCAAGACACCTTAAACTTGAGATAAGGCATTTCATAAACCATAACTTGCATGAAAACATAAATCGCAATAACAAAACTTATTATCCTAAGCAATCCAAGGTAAAACAAGTTATGATGTCAACCTAAACCATTCATGTGAATTTGAGGAAACGATAAGCACATTCCTAATTAGGAATGGCTAGATGTTTGGAGCACCAAATATCAACCATCCATGTTGATAGATGCTCCCCCTCAATCAATGCCTATACAATTCGAAATATGGAAGTTTTAGGTACCCAAATTTTGGGACCTAATGAACCTTCAAGTAAAGACTTTGGCACCCATGCCTTAGTCAATTTCTTTCTAGCTTTTTGAACCCTAGAATCATTTTGTGCTCTAAATTGGGTCCTTGACATTAATGATACAAAGGTTGGTTCTTTAGGTCGGTAACCTATACCGGCCTTGTTGTAAATCGCCTTTTGGGAGTTTAGTATCATGTCTAAGGTTTTGGAGCTAGTGGAGAATTTCTCAATAATACTCTTGAGATTTTCAACTTCACTCTTTAAGTCCTTATTTTCATTCTCAAGGGTCTTAACATGCAAGTCATCAATTACCTCATCCTTAGAGATTTTCAATTTTTCTACCTCTAACTTTAAATATTTAATCTTGTTCTTAGACTTTTTGAGCATGTTTGTCAAGCAAGCTATTGTTCTATAGCACTTATCCAACTCAAGAGAAATTACCTCTTCATCATCCGAAGATGATGAAGGCGCGGTTGAGGAGCTTGATTCGTTGTCACTCTCCTTGGATGACTCTTCTAAAGCCACGAGAGCCACGTGACAGTGGCTTTCCTCCTCCTTGTCATTCTTCATTTTCTTTTTGTCACCTGCCACTAAAGCAAACCCTTTCTCTCTTGGGCTTGTGTTAGAGATCTCGTGTGGCTCCATCTCACAAAATAAATACTCTAACTTAACAAAAGATAAGTCCTTGGAAACCTTGTGAGCATCCACCATGGATGACCACAAGGTGTTCCTAGGAAAAGCTTTAAGAACATACCTTACTAGGTCTCGGTTTTCTACCTTTTCATTGATGGAGTGGAGACCGTTGAGGATTTCTTTAAAATGACCATGAAGTATACTCACAGTTTCATCTTCTTCCATAGACAGATTTTGAGGTTGGCTAAGAAGAAGGCCCTTCTTGACTGTCCGTGTATCTTGAGTTCCCTCATGGAGCTCAATGAGTTTGTTCCATAGGTCTTTGGCCGAAGTGAAGGGGCCAAGCTTGATTAGCTGCTCTTTGTTAATCCCACATTGCAAGGTGACAAGAGCTTTGGCATTGGCTTCCCCCTTTTTGACATGCTCTGTCAACCACATGGAGAAGTCTAGATCTTTTCCCTCAATATCCTTTGGAGGAGAGAAACCCTCCTTCACTGAGAACTACATGCTCATGTTTGTCTTCAAATAAAATTCCATCCTTGACCTCCATTACGAAAAATCTGAACCATCCAAGAATGGAGGTCTGTTTGTGTTGAACCCTTCTCTTCCCATGGCCATCGTTGAAGCTCTCGGATGTTAAGCCGCATGAACAGAGCCCCAAGCTCTGATACCACTTGTTGGTGCTTGGATGGCTAGAGAGGGGGGTGAATATAGCCTGACACAAAAACTCGCTTTCTTTTAACAAATCTTTCTGCACTTAGGGCTAGTAACACAGCGGAAGCAATACAATGTATCACAGCAGAAACAAAGTGCAGAAACTAAAGACAAACCAAAACGCTAACAAAGAAGATTTACAAGGTTCGGGGATAACTTGCCCCTACTCCTTGGCGTGCCCTTAAGGTGGGCGATCCCTTGATCGTCGGCAGATCAAGCCCCGGAAAATCCAGATAGAATGCAACCTCCTCGGTGGAGTAACCTCTCCACAGCGTTTCAAAATGAATGAAGTATTAAGTACAGGAAACACAAGAAGGAATCTTACTGAGCACTAAGAACCACAAGAACACAAGCGAACACCTCACCGAGCTCCACTCAGCACAAATCTCGCGCAAGAACTCCCTTCTTCATGTCTTCTCGCTGATGGACTTGCCAAGCTCCTTGTTTCTTCCAAAGTGCTCAAGTAACAGAAGGTTGCTTTAGATTCACAGTTTCTTGCTCAAGAGATGGATCAAAGTTGTCGCAAGAACTCAAGTGTTGTTGCCAAAGGATGATCAAGTGTTGCTGCAACAGAGAACCCCCTTTCTCTTCATCGCCAGCCAACACTTAACCTAGCTGCCCAACGCTAGGTCACAGACGCTCCTCTGCAGCTCCCAGCTGCTTCTCTGCAACTGCCCTGCTACCCTGACCTCTCCTGGACTCCCTGAGCTCTCCTCAACCGAGCCCCAATCAGCCCTAGGTCAGCTTCCAGCCGTTGCCAGCGCCCGTTGTAACCTGCGATGGAAAACTGTCAAACCTGCTCAAAGGAAAGCCTCCCATTGACTCTCTTCCAATGTTTGAACCATCCTTGTAAAGCCTGTGCACTTCAACAGAAGCTTAGCAAAACATATCAAATGAAATCAGCAATGTATCAGAGAATCAACAGAGAAAACAGTCGCGATCAGAGAGTCTGACAGCATATTTGAATTAAAGTTCAACTCCTGATCGGTCCCTAGACCGATCAGGGAGGACCCTGATCGGTCACCAGACCTATCCAACAGTCTACTGCACACTCCTGATCGGTCCCCAGACCTATCCAGCAGTCTGCTGCACACTCCTGATCGGTCCCCAGACCTATCAGGTTGTGCCCTGATCGGTCTGGTGACTGATCAGGCTGCTTCCTGACCGATCAGAAGTCATCCTGATCGGTCATAAGGAGAACCTCACGATTTCTGAGATCCCGTGGATCGTTCACCAGTCCGATCTGAATAGTATCCCTGATCGGTCACTAGACCGATCAGGAGCCGCACAGAAAGTTTTCCAAACTCACTGTATGCTCCCTGATCGGTCACCAGACCGATCAGGAGCCGAGAAGTAAGGTTCCCAAAGTCCCTATATGCTCCCTGATCGGTCACTAGACCGATCAGGAGCCGAGCAGTAAGGTTCCCAAAGTCACTGTATGCTCCCTGATCGGTCACTAGACCGATCAAATATAGCTGGATCTGTCACCACACCGATCCACGTGGGAACTCCGTGCCAACTTCCCTGATCGGTCACCAGACCGATTCAGGCAAGGTCAAATCCACTCTAAGTCACGAGAACAAGCTTCCAACCCTTCTCTGACTCGTGCTCAGTACCCCAGACCAAGACTCCATGCCCAGTCTCACTCACTGGGACTTCAACCTAGCCTCCCAAGCTAGGACCTAGCCCTCCATGCCAGGGTTTCATCCAACCTAGCCCTCCCCAGTCTCACTCACTGGGACTTCAACCTAGCCTCCCAAGCTAGGACCTAGCCCTCCATGCCAGGGTTTCATCCAACCTAGCCCTCCAAGCTAGGACCTGACCCTCCAAGTCAGGGTTTCATCCAACCTAGCCGTCCAAGCTAGGACTTTTTCACACCTAACCCTCTAAGTTAGGACTTTTCACACCTAGCTCTCCAAGCTAGGACTTTTCACACCTAGCCCTCAATGCTAGGACCTAACCCTCCAAGTTAGGACTTTTTCACACCTAACCCTCCAGGTTAGGAATTTTCCATGCCAGCTTACGATCTCCCGATCCACCTGGACTTAATCCGAATTCTTGCAACCAAACTTAAATCAAACTCAAATCATAACTTAAATTGGTGTCAACACCAAAACAACAATCAGGGTCAGACTGCATCAACAGAGATCATCCTCGATATCGGAGCAAGAAGAAGCATCCACCTCCACCAAAGCAAAGTCAAAAGACAACATTATTTGCTTTGGGTGCAACAAGAAGGGACACTACAAGGATAAGTGTCTATTAGGTAAAAAGGAGGTAAACCCTAAACCCAAGTCAATTTACTTAAAATCTAACTTGGGTTGTAGGGAAAACAAGGAGAAGAAGCACATTAGGTGTTTCACGTGTGGTGAGCTAGGACACAACCACACCAAATGCTCAAGGATAGGAGAATTTAATAAATTGGAGCATTTGAGGAAGTGGGAGAAGAAGGAGAAGAAGAAAAGCTCATATCAAGGGGGAGCTACAAGGGTAAGGGAGGTAATCCCTAACTTTAAATGTTTTTCAAATTCCTCCATGCATGTTAGAAATAATGAGAATTATTTACCTATGCATAATTATGGTTTTAGATATTGTGATAAAAATAGGGTTAATGTTGTATATCAAAATCCTAGAGAATTCATGTATCATGATAAACCTTGAATCTTTAGACCTAAGGACCAAGGTATTAATCCAAAGAAAGGGAGACACATGCCTAGACAAATGGGTAGATCTAGAAATACCCAAGATGGACATGGTGATGCTAAGGTTAAGAACCTAGAGAGGGAAAATCAAGCCTTGAGGGCAAAGCTTGATAAATTAGAGAAAAACCTAGATAGATTCGTTATTGGATCAAGGGTTTAGGCATGGTGTTGGGTAGTCAAAACCCTGACAATGATAGATCAAGTCTAGGATACCGATCTATGAGATCAAATGCTATGGAAAAGTCATATGCAAGGATGTCATATGACTATAGCAAGGGGAAAGCCAAAAATGGCAAGGGAATGCCATTTAAAGGGAAGAAGAAGAACATAATCAAGGATAAGGTGTACAAAGTTAAGAAGGTTAGGGTTGTAGGTCAAGAAGTACTGGAGGTACACCAGTGCGGCCTTGCCATTATAGATGAGTCGCCTAAGAAGGTGACTAAGGCTAAGAGCTCAAGGGGGAGCTCTAGGAGTCAAGATGGGACCCATGGTCAATGGATCTCAGGAGGATTTCTCCAGGAAGACTAGATAAACTGTGGAATGTGTCAAGGATTTGGAGATAAATTTGAGTCTTAATCCTAGAGATTTGGCACATCAAAAGTAAGGTTTATGCATGAAAATATGACAATGGAACCATATTGCATGAAAATTGGTTTTCAATGTATAGATGTCATATAAACCAATGTTAGGGATGTATTGTGGAATTATATGGGCAGAGACATCAAAGGGAAGCCAAAACTAGGACTTTAGGTCAAGGTTAAATTAAACCACTTAGATAGTTTTGAGTTTTGTGGCAATCATAGGATTGGTGATAGATTCATTTTTAAACGTATTTTTCCCAAGTAGACATGGGTGTCACAAATCTCTCCACGAAATTTAAAAATTTTTGAAGATTTGTGAAATTAGTTATGCATTTCTGAAACTAGGTCAGAAATACTGAAAGTATAGGGTACCAGTCGACTGATGCAGAGGGCAGTCGACTAATGCAGAGGGCAGTCGACTGGTCCAGATCAGTTTAGGAACTAAGATATTCCATGCATCAATTGACTGATCCTCTATCAATCGACTGATCTTTCTATTTACTCCATCAGTCGACTGATGCTTGGATCAGTCGACTGATGTCGCGAATCTTTAAAAGAATAGCCCGCGCGGGGCGGCCGAACCTAGGGTTTCAACGCCGCCCCTTGTCACCACTTCCTTTCTTTGATCTCTCCAGCTCCTCTATGGCTTCATACGACCTTGAAACCTTGTCCCTAGCCTTCCTCCATCTTAGATCCGAATCTAGGGCAAGAAAAACACCCTCCTTGTGTCAAACTTGATCATTATCCATCATGCAACGAATGGAGAGAAGGTAATGAATTATTTGCTTTATTTTTCCCATTTAATCCATGATTCATGACTAACTCTCTATATTTGCATGTTTCTCTTGGTATTCCTTCCTGATTGGGTCATTCTTGGTACATGCATATGGTATTTGCATCTTAGTGTTAGGTCAAAATGAAGGGCTAGTGAGGGACCGTCTCGATAGCCCCTCATAGATCCTACGACACCTCGGTTCCGTTCCGAGGGGTGTCGGAGAAGATTTGAAAATATCAACTTTATTTTAATGAATTGTCGATATCTCAATCTGTTATACTTTCAGGAGATCACTCCGCATATCATTGAGATTATCACCCATTATAGGTTGGAAAAGTTACTGTATTATCAGCATTACATAAATGTTGACCTCTGCAAAGAATTTTTTGCCAATCTCGCATGTAGTAGTACAGATGACATGACATATGAGTCTATGGTAGGGGGAGTCACCATCTCATTTTCACCTGCAGTATTAGGATCATTCTTAGGGTGTCGGGTTTCAGAAAACCCATTTACATGCTTCCCAAATGTCATTGAGCCTTTAGTATTGTCTAATGTAACCATTGATCAAATTCACCGCCATTATTTCGATAATCCTCAACCTCCTCTACAGCGTATTTTTATAGCTAGGCGCATGATGGCAGTTAGCAACATTCTTTATAAAATTGTCCTAGACAGCATATTGCCTATTGCCACCAAGGGGAGGTCCAAGATTCGGCTACCTCACCTAGTGATGATGCATGCTTTAGAGAGGAGGTTGGATATTGACATCGCCCGTCATGTATTCGCATCTATTTTGCATTTCTCGCATGAGGTTCATCAGAAGATCTACATGACATTCGGTCATATTTTGACTGAATTCTTTTCATCTAGAGGGATTGACATCACTAGGGGTCAGTTTCATCAGCTGTCCAAGGACTATGATCAGATAGGTTCTCGGCAGCTCTCCTTGCCTGGCATTGAGAGAAAGCAGGGAGTAATGGTCTGGCGACGAGATCATACATCCTCTAGTTCCGATGATGAGGAGGAGGCTGCTCCTACTGCTGCGCCTGTTGCTGCTCCTGCGGGGATTACAGAGGAGAGGTTCTCCCGATTGGAGGCAGAGGTTCACGAACTCCGGGAGGATTTTTAGAGTTTTCAACAACGACAGGTTGCTATAGAGGGGGAGGTTCACGGTCTCAGGGGCGACTTCCAGATTTTTCAGCAGCGACAGGCTTATATGTATGAGATGATGCAGCACTAGGACCTGATGTACGAGGCCCTGTTGGGGCAATCAGCCCAAGTATGATCGGGAGGATCATGGGTTTTGATGTGTATGCCACTATGATTAAGTTAGGGCTTGTTGTTGGTCTAATATGTGTATGTGAGTTTGCAGGTTTGTAGGTACACATAGACTTGGTTGATGTCTTTAGGAGAAGGGTAGCATGGAGGCAAGCTGGAGGCTTGTGTGCGCATCCAAGGGACCATAGATAAAGTAGGAACGATGAAGCTAAGGGAAGCGGACTTCGTGGCTACGTGAAGGGTAGCATGGAGGCAAGCCGCGGGCTTGTGTGCGTATCCGAGGGATGAGGGACAAAGTCAAAGAAGGCTTGAAGGTGATGGATCGAGGCTGCTGGAGCAGAGACGATGAGCCGAGGGACGCAGACTTCGAGGCATGCATGAAGGATGGCATGGAGGCAAGCCGGGGGCTTACGTGTGCATCCGAGGGACGGGAGCCGAAGATGAAGAGGGTGCGAAAGCAACAGATCGAGACTACTATTGAAGAGTCAATCAGGTCGTGATGCTCCGAGTGATGAGTGATTGTACTCAAGAACTAAGCCGGGAGGGTTCGAGTGCGGAGAGAAATGTACTCAGGGAGTGTTACCCTAGGCTTAAGGAAGGACCAGTCGACTGCCCCAAGAGCAGTCGACTGGTAATGGTTGGGGATTCGAACGTTAGAACTGTAACGGTCGAATCTGAGTGGGACCAGTCGACTGCCCCATGGGCACTCGACTGGTAGTGGCCAATTCAGACTCGAGCTCTATTTAAAGGAGCTCGTTTCATACTTTTGTTTCTTGGCGAAACTTGCTTGGTTAAAGCTAGTTAGTAGCCTGTGTTGCTTAGATAGTGTCCAGAGATTGTGGAGAGGTTTCTCCACCCACAAGGAGCTACGAGGTCTAGTCGGAGTTGCTCCGGGGAATCATCCACCGACGGATTAGGGATCACCCACCTTACGGGCAGCCATGGAGTAGGAGTTTTTATCTCTGAAGCACGTAAATAGGTGTGTTCCTTGTTGTTAGTTTTGTTCTTACATAGTATATTCCGCTTGCGCACTAACAATTGTAGGAAGAAAACGAAAAGTTGCTATTCATCCCCCTTCTAGCAAGATGTACACAATCTAGCAGGCCCCTCCTCCTCCTCCTCCTGGTGATGACGCATAGCTTCAGCATGACTTGGATATGATGGTGTTGAGAGTGTGTGTAGCTTGGGTATGTTTTTTTATTATCTCTCAAATACCATATTTCATATTGTAATATTTGAAGATTTTTGTAGCACTTATTTATGGTTCCGTATGAACTTTTAATTCATATCTTAGTATTGTCTATGTGAAGTGTTATTACCTTGCTATTATTTTATGGTTATATGATGAATTTCAATATACCTTCTATCAAAAGATTATGGTGTAAAGGGGGAGCTTTCATCACTTCTTCTTTCTTTAGTGTTAATTGTTGGAACTCGGATGGCTAGAGAGGGGGGGGTGAATATAGCCAGACACTTGAAGTTTAGCACTTATTAAAATTTCTGCAACACAAAAATCAGTAGCCCAGCGGAAGCACAAGGAAAACAGAGTATGCAGAAAACTAAACCTAAGTTAATCTCAAGAACAAAAACGCTAACAAGAGGATTTACAAGGTTCGGGGATAACTTGCCCCTACTCCTTGGCGTGCCCGTAAGGTGGGCGATCCCTTAATCGTCGGCAAATCAAGCCCCGGATAAATCGGATAGAATATAACTTCCTTCTCGGTGGAGTAACCTCTCCACATCGTTTCAACAGAGATATAGTTTTAAGCATAATGAAACACAAGAAAGATCATACTTAGCACTTAGCACAGGCAAGAACACAAGCAGCGCTTCAACAGAGCTCCACCCAGCGACGATCTCACACAAGAACTCCCTTCTTCGTGTCTTCTCGCTGATGGACTCACCAAGCCTCTTGTTTCTTCCTCCAAGTGCTCAAGTAAGGGATGATTGCTTCAGAGTTTGCAGTTTCTTGCTCAAGAAGATGGAACAACAGATCGCACAAGCAAAATGTGGAGAACTTGATCGCGCAGCAAGAACACAAGCCAGAAGTCACTTCCCAGAACTCTTCCTCTGCTCTTCTCCGCTACGCACCTTAAGCTTCTCCACTGATCGCCAGGTGACAACATCTCACTACAGCCTCCAGCTGCTCACCTGCAACACTCAGCTACCACTGAGCTCTTCCTGGACTCACTGAGCTTCCCTCAGCCAAGCTCCAGTCAGCAGCTCCAGTCTGCAACTCCAGCCGTTGCAACCTGAGATGACAAACGGACAAACCTACTCCAAGGAAAGGCCTCTATTGACTCTCATTGAGTGTTTGAATCCTTCCCTGTCACCTGCAGCTTAATCAGACCATTAGCACAGCATATCACATAGAGAATCATGCATCAGAAGTTTAGCGCAGGCAAATCAGATCTGTTCAGACGTGTTCAGAACATCTGACAGTGCATTTTGAATTAAAGTGATCGGTCACTGGACCGATCCAGGGCTTGTGGGTCGGTCACCAGACCGATCCACCGCTTTACTGGGACTCCCAGCTTTCGCGACGACACAGGCCTGATCGGTCACCAGACCGATCAGAGTGAATCCTGATCGGTCACCAGACCGATCAGGATAGCCACTGTCCGATCAGGCTCAAGCCTGATCGGTCCACTTCTGAGTGAACAGTAATCGCGGATATCAGATCCTAAGTCTTTGATCGGTCACCGGACCGTTCAAGAGCTGATCAGCGGGGGAACACAACTCACGGTGTGCTCCCTGATCGATCACCAGACCAATCAGGAGCAAGGCAGTGAGTGAACTGCCTGCTCCCTGATCGGTCACCGGACCGATCAGAAGCCAAGCAGTGAGGCAACTGCCTGCTCCCTGATCGGTCACCAGACCGATCAGGAGCCACACAGTAGGTTCCCAACCTCACTGTGTGCTCCCTGATCGGTCACCAAACCGATCATTCATCGGTGGATCGGTCATCGGACCGATCCACGAAGGAGCAGCGTGGCATCTTCCCTGATCGGTCACCAGACCGATCCAGGGACTCAAACCTAGCCCTCCAAGCTAGGATTTCACCTAACCTAGCCCTCCAAGCTAGGACCTGACCCTCCAAGCCAGGATTTTTCACCTAACCCTCCAGTTGGGACTTTTCACCTAACCCTCCAAGTTAGGACTTTTTACCTAGCCCTCCAAGCTAGGACTTTTCACCCAATCTTCCGAGTTAGAACTTTTTCACACCTAGCCCTCCAAGCTAGGATTTTTCACCTAACCCTCCAAGTTAGGATTTTCCAACACCTAGCCCTCCAAGCTAGGATTTTTCATACCATGCCTAATCCCCGATCAGGACTTAATCATAATCATAATCATCAACCTAAACTAAAATCGATGTCAACACCAAAACAACAATCAGGGTCAGACTGCATCAACAATCTCCCCCTTTTTGTTGTTTGACAATCCGATTTTAAGTTTAGAGATTCTCAATCAATTTTCTCAAATTTCAGAATCATAGGGGAATCAGGATCCTCCCCCTACAACATAATCATCCTAAACTTAACCAACCATACTCTCTCCCTTTGTCGAACACCGAAAATGGTCTAGAGGGGCTGTTAAGTTTAATCATACTCCCCCTCAACCCTAGGGGTATCCCAAAACAACATAAGATGTGAAAAGTTTGAGGGCATATGAAAACATATGACAAAGATAAGGCATGGCAAAATAAGCATATGTATCATATGACATAGCATAATCATGTGTGATAAGGCATACATAACGATATCAAGATTTTGAACAATCATATGCGCCCACAATAACCATGGCAAAACATAATCATATAAAGCATGGCAAAGCATAATCATAACAAAATCTAGTCATAGAAGTACGGTATGAAACATAGCCTAAGAAGTCAACAAAACCAAATAGATAAATAGATGCATATCAATGCATCAAAGTCAAGGCAAGTGCGGCACAAGGCCATAGAAAGCAAGTCATGGGGCATACAGCCCGAAAGTCATACATGCAAACAGTCAGGTAGGCAGATCACAAACAGATGCAGAGTATATCAATCGTCAGCGGGGGGGGGGGGGGGGGTCGGCGTCCTGCATGGTGTCATCCATCGTGTCATCATCGTCAGGAGCAACAGACCCTGGTGCAGTACTGGCAGAAGGCGCACCTCCAGGGAATGTGTGCTGGCGCCACTCAGCATACCACGTCTGCTGCAGCGTACGAACCCCAGAGATATCAGACTCCACCGTGGTCAATCTATGATCGAAGGATCGGAACTACGAGCGGACCTCCTCGCGATAGAGCTCTCTCAAGTGAATATCATGCTGGATTGTCTGATCCAGCTCGGAGATCTGTCATCGTAGGTTCGGGTCCGGCTCATAGTCGTAGTCATCAGCGGCAGCAGTGTGAGCCTCCAGTGGTGGAGCAGCATCTGCTGGTGCCTGAAAGTGTGGACCTCCCCCAGGTAGCTTGCCGAGGCCCCTCCCGTCCTTCCAAACTAAATCCCGATCGTGATCTCGGATGATGATGCCAGACTTGGCGAATCCCCGCCGGCCAAGTCTGCAATCCTGTCGGACCATGGGTACTGTCCTGCCCTTGGTAACATCAACACCTACTGACATAAGCCAGTCAGTGATGACGTGACCAAAAGGCATATAGACCGTGCGTCAGCTCGGCTCTCGATAGGATAAGATGGACTGGAAGATGCTCTCCATGATATCAATGACCATGCGGCGGTGCATGCCATAGAGCATCAGGCAATGATAGGGTCGGATCTCGATTAAGGGCTTGGAAGTGATTGACAAGATACAGTTTGTAATGGTCTTGAACAAAATGTAATCAATAGGGGAGAGGCGGAGTGCTGCAAAAGTCGAAAAATCAGGACCCAACTCATCAAGCCCAACTGGGAGGGGATGGCCAAAGAAATGCTGATATATAGAGTCGGGAGTGACATCCGCAAAAGGAGCCAACAGAGAGTCAGGGAGCTCGGGATAGATCGAATACAGATTAGGCCATCGTCGACCGCCCAGATACTCTGCTAGAATCTCATAAGAGAAATCAAGATTTCTCTTTGCTACGCGAGTGGTGAATTCGAAGCCCCCCTAAGGTCCTTGCTGAAGATTGTTGTAAAACTCGGAAACTAGATCATAATTTATCATTCGCTCCAGAGAGAGGAGAAAGCTAAGATTGTAGAAGGTGACTATCTCCATGATGGAGGGACAGTGCTCGGATAGAAAGGGAACATCAATTGATCGGCAGGAGAGTAACTTGAAGGTCCTGGACTGAAAAGCCTGCTCGCAGGCAGCATTGGGAAAACGAGAACTAGAGGAAGGCTGAGGCCTTCGGGAGGGCGCAGATGAAGAAGGGGCTTTGCCCTTCGCGCTGCCCTCTAAGGGTTCTTTTCCCTTTGATGATCTTCTAAAGGATTGGAAGAAGAAATAATCATAGAATTGATCACACAAGTTTGATCACGTAATCAAAGACACAGATTTGAATAATGATAAGATTACGATTAAATGATCACACAGTCAAGGTATCGATTTAATCAAAGGTGATTAGATTTAATTAGAGGAGCAAGATTTGATTTAATCAGTAGGGTCAGATTAGAATCACGACACCAAGTTGATACAAATCAAAGGATCACAAAGTTAAGAATTGATCAAAAATCAAATAACATCGAGATGTGATTAAGTTTAGGTCATGGCATAAGCAGGGTCACGGCAAACACCACAAGATAAAACCTTGATTAGCACAAACACATGTTTGATGAAGTAATCTATAAGATAAACCGAAACACAAACTTACTTAGGTGTCATTGAGGTTGATTGACTTCGTAAACTTGCTCACAAGAACAAAACCGCAGAAAGCTTGACAGGAAGCTTGGCGCAGGAAGGAGGAAAAACGCAGGAAGAGAACTCACGCATAGCAAGTCGCACGCGCACAAAGAAGGCGAGACACTCACGAGTAAGATCGCACGGGCATGTCGGGAGTGTTTCGGCGCTAGGGTTTGGGAAGAAAGGGTTTTCGCGAAGTTATTAGGTTGGTGGATCGGTCCACCAACCGAAATTTAATGTGATCGAATGGATCACCGTTCGATCTGGTAGTGCCCAGACTGATCAGGCTCTGGTCTGATCGGTCTGGCCTGGTCTTGATCGGTCGGGTGACCAATCAGGAAGGCTCCTTATCGATCAGCTAATCGATCAGGCAGTGATCAGTAGGATTCGGAGAGTGTTTTGTGAGCCCCCTGATCGGTCTGTGGACCGATCACCGCGGGGTGCCAGATCGGTCCGGGGACCGATCCAGGCCAACACAGTGAGTTTGGACGAAATTTCGCCACGTCTCTGTAACCCTTCTGATCGGTCTGTGGACCGATCAGCCATACTCCTGATCGGTCCAGTGACCGATCAGGGTTCCTGATACTCCCTGATATGATCTAAAACTTTCAATTTCAGACTTTTACACGATTTCTGAAGGAATCTGATGAATGATATCGATCTTGGAAGTGATCTCTTGTCTATAATTGATCCCTACACAAGGATCAAAGGTCTTTATGATTTTGGCAAATCATTTTGCTCCACCCAAGTGGAGTCAAACTCAATCAACAATCATTCAATCAATTTCAAACAAGATTGTGCCAATTTCAAGTTTCCAATCAAGTTTCCTTGATCGGAATGTCCAAGTACGATCATGGAGCCAAATACACATATGTTATGCATTGGTTTTCCCCATACTTGGTCACCGAAGTGATTTTTGTCTCGTCAACTTAATTTCTCAAGGGATGCATTGACATTTTGAGAAATTGAGTTGATCCTAACATCTCACCCCATTTCTAGCAAGCAAAAACGTTTTGTTGAACCTTATAGTTTGTGTGAGATGTCCCCAAGTTACCCAATTGTTCCCCAACAATTCGAAATGATCATCAAGGGTTTAAATGCATTTTGATGTCTATGAAGTGCGACACATTCCAACTCCCTTCTTAAGAAACTAAACTCATTTTCGGGGAGTGGTTTAGTGAAAATGTCAGCTAAATTCGATTTGGACTCTACATATGAGAGTGCAACATCTCCTCTAGCAACATGATCTCTAATGAAGTGGTGACGCACTTCTATATGTTTGGTTCTAGAGTGATGGACCGGATTCTTAGTTAGGTTAATTGTGCTAATGTTGTCACACAATACTTGCACACCCTTGTAGCTTAATCCATAGTCCTCTAGAGTATGTATCATCCACAACAGCTGTGATACGCTCTCTCCCATGGCGATATACTCTGCCTCGGTCGTGGAGAGAGCAACACAATGTTGCTTCCGACTTGACCAACCTACTAAGGATGAACCTAAGAATTGGCAGCCCCCACTTGTGCTTTTCCGATCCAACTTACATCCAGCGTAGTCGGAATCGGTATCGCCAATTAGATCAAATGATTCGGTACGGGGGTACCAAAGACCAACTCCAATTGTGCCTTTAAGATATCTCAAAATTCTCTTAACAGCGATTAAGTGAGATTCCTTGGCACAAGCTTGATACCTAGCGCACATACCCACAGCAAAGAGAATATCAGGTCGACTAGCTGTGAGGTATAGCAGACTACCTATCATGCTCCGATATTGAGTCAAATCAACAGGTTTACCACTCTCATCATTGTCTAGTCTTGTGTTTGTGGCCATGGGAGTGGTTACCTCTTTTGAATCACTCATGTTGAATTTTCGAAGCATCTCTTGAGTATACTTTGATTGATGCACATGGATTCCATCGCGAGTTTGCTTGATTTCAAGTCCAAGGAAGAAAGTCAACTCTCCCACTAGACTCATTTCAAATTCACTCTCCATGTGTCCAATAAATTCATTTAAATAGCCCTTGTTGTTTGAGCCACAAATTATGTCATCGACATATACTTGGGCTACAAAAATATTGTCACCATCTCTCCGTAGAAATAGCGTAGGGTCTATCTGGCCTCTAACAAAGCCTTTTTCAATTAAAAATGTCGACAACCGCTCATACCAAGCTCGGGGTGCTTGTTTAAGACCATAAAGTACCTTTTTGAGCTTGAACACGTGGTTTGGAAATTCGGTACTCTCAAACCCCGGAGGTTGTTCGACATAGACGTCTTCCCTTATTAAACCATTTAGAAAGGCCGATTTGACATCCATTTGATATAGCTTGAAGCCACGATGTGCTGCAAATGCAAGCATCAATCGGATGGACTCTAATCGTGCCACGGGAGCATAGGTCTCATCATAATCAAGGCCTTCAACTTGACTGTAGCCCTTGGCTACTAAGCGTGCCTTTTTCCTTATAATTTCTCCCTTATGGTTCAATTTGTTTTTGAAGACCCATTTGGTTCCAATGATGGTGGTCTTCTTAGGTCTAGGGACTAAGTCCCAAACTTGACTTCTTTCGAATTGACCTAGTTCATCTTGCATTGCAATGATTCAATCGAGATCATTTAATGCTTCATCAATTTTCCTAGGTTCAATTTCGAAAATTAGCGCAACTTCATTAGCTTCATTCCTAAAGAATGATCTAGTCCTAACCCCATGATGGATGTCTCCAACAATTTGGTCTTGGGGATGACTAGAGGCTAATCTAGTTTGCCTAGGTGTTGGTGGTGCATCATGAATGGTTTCACTAGACCCAAGCTCAGCCTAAGGATCCGGCTGATCTATGGGTTGTCTAGGCTCACCGTCATCAGACTCATCACCATTGTCAACAACATTTGGATTTTCATTTAAACTTAGTCTCCTAAGTTCGAATTGAACTTCATCTTCTGGTTGTTCATTGACTTTTGGAATTTCTTCAAAGACAACATCAGAAGACTCTTCAACTAATCTAGATTTCTTGTTGTAGACTCGGTAGGCTTTGCTAACTAGGGAGTACCCGACTAGTATCCCTTCATCAGCCTTTGCCGTGAACTTTCCAAGATGATCCTTGGTGTTTAGGATGAACACCTTACAACCAAACACCCTAAGGTGTTTAACCATAGGTGGTTTCCCAAACCAAAGTTCATGGGGAGTCTTTCCTAAGAATCTATGGATAAGGACTCGATTTTGCACATAGCAAGCTGTGTTTACAGCTTCGGCCCACAAGTAACTCGGTAGTGAGTACTCATTAAGCATGCTTCGTGCAGCCTCTTGTAAAACACGGTTCTTCCTCTCTACAACACCATTTTGTTGTGGTGTTCTAGGAGTGGAGAACTCATGTCTATACCCTCTATCTTGACAGAATTCTAAAAACCTTTGGTTTTGAAATTCACCTCCATGATCACTTCTAATTGTCTTAATGGTTGATGATTTTTCATTTTCAACTCTTCTACAAAAAGAAATGAAAACATCTAAGGTTTGATCCTTATATTTTAGAAAATATGTCCATGTATATCTAGTAAAGTCATCAATGATAACAAAGCAATATCTACTTCCATTCAAAGATATGATAGTGCTACAATCAAACAAGTCCATGTGAAGTAAATCTAAAGCGGTAGATGTACTTACAACGGTTTTACCTTTATGTGCAGATTTTGTTTGCTTACCCATTTGACATGCATCACAAATCTTTTCTTTCTCATACTTGATGCTTGGTAAGCCACGGACTAATCCCTTGTTGGCCAACTTCCGGATATTCTCCA
This sequence comes from Boesenbergia rotunda, assembly GCA_024364735.1. Classification (NCBI taxonomy): domain Eukaryota; kingdom Viridiplantae; phylum Streptophyta; class Magnoliopsida; order Zingiberales; family Zingiberaceae; genus Boesenbergia; species Boesenbergia rotunda. The sequence continues at coordinate 432,638 of JAGFNQ010001505.1, forward strand.
TGTTCACGTGTGCTAGTCTCCGGTGCCAAAGGGTGGACTCCTCTTCTTTTGACATGAGACACTTAGCAAAAGCATTAATAGCACTTTTAAAAGACACTTGGTAAATGTTATCTACTCTTGTTCCTACTAGTACCGTGTCCAAGGTGTCATGTTGTCTAACTAGACATTGACTTGGTTGAAAATCAATTGTGTAACCCGTGTCACACAATTGACTGACACTTAGGAGATTAAATGTCATCCCCTTGACTAGAAGGACATTTGAGATTCTAAGACATTCGGATATTTGAATGTCTCCTATTCCTATAACCTTAAGACTACCATTGTTACCAAATGAAACATTACCTCTACTTTTCTTTTGAAGTGTGGTAAACAATGATCTATCCCCAGTCATGTGTTTGGAGCACCCACTATCAACGAACCAAGTTGATAGATGCTCCCCCTCAATCATAACCTACACAATTCGAAAAATGGAAGATTTAGGTACCCACACCTTGGGACCTAAAGCATCTACTAAACAAGACTTAGGCACCCATGCCTTGACAGCTTTCTTTTGAGCCCTAGGTGTCTTAGATTGTCTCATATCAGTCCTAGACATCAAAGACACAAATGATGATTCTTTGGGTTGGTAACCAATACCGGCCCTATTATAGACTGCCCTTTGGGCATTCAAAATCATGTCTAGGGTCTTTGAGCTTGTTGAGAACTTCTCAAGAATATTCTTGAGTCTCTCAACTTCACTCTTCAATGATTTATTTTCATCCTCTAACAATTCAATATGCAAATCATCTCCATCCTCTTCCTTAGAGGACTTCAAATGATCAACCTCAATTTTCAAAGATTTAATCTCATCTTCTAACATTTCAACATGCAAGTCGTCTATGTTCTCATCCCTAGATGACTTCAATTGTTCAATTTCTAATTGCAATGATTTAACCTTATTTTTTGACTTCTTCAACATATTGGTTAAACATGCAATTGCTCTATAACATTTTTCAAGTTCGGGAGTGGTTACCTCTTCATCATCCGAAGATGATGAAGCCGCGTTTGAGGAGTCGGAGGATTCATCACTGCTTTCCTCTCCTCCAAGAGCCATGAGTGTCACATGCCTTGTGCTCTTCTCCTCCTTTTCTTCATCGGATGAACTTGAGGAGGATTCATCCCAAGTAGCCTTCAAGTCTTCTTCTTCTTCTTTGATTTCTCTCTTTCTTCTTGGATTTCTCCTCCTTCTTCTTGAGCTTTGGGCATTCACTCTTGAAGTGCCCTTTCCTACCACACTCATAACAAGAAGCATTAGTCTTATCAAGTTTAGCTTCACTAGGGTTACCTTTACCCTTGAAGCGTCGACCCCTTCTCATCATCCTTCTCACAAATTTCACATCTCGGAGGATGAGATCGCTGCCATCTTCCTCGGAATCGGACTCGGATTCGGAAGAGGATGAAGATGAAGATGAAGAGACCTCCTTCTCCTTCTTCTTCTTGTTGGATCGATCCCCTGCAACTAAGGCAATCCCCTTCTCTTTGGGGCCTTTGTTAGCCATTTCATGCAATTCCATCTCACAAAACAAATCATCTAACTTAGCAATTGACAAATCCTTGGATACTTTGTAGGCATCCACCATGGATGACCACAAAGCATTCCTTGGAAATGCTTTTAGTACATACCTCACAAGGTTGCGATTCTCGACCTTTTCATCAATCGAATGAAGCCCATTGAGGACTTCCTTGAACCGGCTATGGAGCTCACTTACCGTTTCATTCTCCTTCATGGAGAGATTTTGTAATTGGTTGAGGAACAAGTCCCTCTTGGCGATTCTTGAATCTCGAGTGCCCTCATGGAGTTCGATGAGCTTGTTCCACAAGTCCTTTGCACTTGTGAAAGGACCAACCTTGATGAGTTGGTCTTTGTTCATACCGCATTGTAGAGTGACGACCGCCTTTGCATCGGCTTCACTCTTACGAGTTTGTTCGGTAGTCCACCGCCACGATTCAAGTTCCTTGCCTTCATCATCCTTAGGAGGGGTGAATCCCTCCTTCACCGCGAACCAAGTGTTGATGTCCATCTTCAAGTAATATTCCATCTTCGATCTCCAATATTGGAAATCTGCGCCATCGAAGAATGGAAGTCGGGTGGTGGAGAAGCCTTCCCTCAATGCCATGGATGTAGCTCTCGGTTGTTAATCTGCAAAAATAGAGCCCCAAGCTCTGATACCACTTGTTAGAACCGGATAGCTAGAGAGGGGGGGTGAATATAGCCAAACACTTTGAGCTTAAGCTTTTATCAAATTTCTGCACTCAAACTTATCAGTAGCACAGCGGAAGTAGCAAACACAGAGTGAGCAGAAAACAAAAACGAAAACGAAGGCAAACAAACACAACTAGTAAGATCGCTAACAAGGAGGGTTTACAAGGTTCGGGGATAACTTGCCCCTACTCCATGGCGTGCCCTTAAGGTGGGCGATCCCTTGATCGTCGGCAGATCAAGCCCCGGTTATCACCGGATAGAAAGCAACCTCCTTCTTGGTGGAGAAACCTCTCCACAGCATTTCAATCACAGATATATGTTTAAGCACAATGAAACAACAAGAAAGATCTTACTTAGCACTCAGCAAAGACAAGAACACAGCAAGCTCCCTCAGAGCTCCACCCAGCAACGATCTCACGCAAGAGCCTTCTCCTCGTGTCTTCTCGCTGTTGGACTCGAAGCTTCTTGTTCCTTCCTTCAAGTGCTCAAGCAAGGACTGATTTCTTCTCAGATCTCAATGGCTTGCTCAAGGTATGATGGAACAGCAAGAACACAAGCACGTAGCAAGCCAAAAACTTAGCAGCAATACTGATTCGCAGAGATGTTGTTGAAGACCTCTCGCACTCGGCGCTTAAGTCTTCTCCACACAGCCGCAGGTCACCATCCCACATCAGCCTCCAGCTACTCTCCTGCAACCACCAGCCACTACTGAGCCCTTCTGGACCTCCTGAGCTCCCCTCAGACCAACCCCAGACAGCAGCTCCAGCCAGCGACAGCGCCCGTTGCAACCTGGATTGGAAAACAGACAAACCTGCTCCAAGGAAAGCCTCCATTGACTTCTCCTTGAGTGTTTGAATCCTTCCCTGTCACCTGCAGCTTCATCAGATCATTAGAGCAACATATCAAACAGAAAATCAAGCATCAGAGATTAAGCGCAGAGAATCGGATATGTTCAGACGCGATCAGAGCGTCTGACAGTGCATTTTGAATTAAAGTGATCGGTCACCGGACCGATCATAGGGTCTCCTGATCGGTCACTGGACCGATCAGAGGGTCTCCTGATCGGTCACCAGACCGATCAGGATGGGTTCAGACCGATCAGTCTTCGTCCTGATCGATCCCCAACGCTCAATCAGAAATCGCGATTTCTTTGGGATTCTCCTGGACCGATCACCAGACCGATCCCAGGTTGTGGATCGATCACCGGACCGATCCACCCCTATTCCAGGCGATTTCTGAGTTTCGCAGTCCAAACCTCCTGATCGATTGCCGGACCGATCAGGGAGCCTCCTGATCCGTCACCAGACCGATCAGATCATGACCAAACCGATCTGGCTCCGTCCTGATCGATCTTAGTGAGGAACTCCCGAAGCTGGATCGTTCTCCAGAACGATCTGCACAGTGTGTTAGATCGGTCACCAGACCGATCAGGAGCAGATCAGCAGGGAAACTCAACCTCACTGAGTGCTCCCTGATCGGTCACCAGACCGATCATGAGCCAAGCAGTGGGCGAAACACATACTCCCTTATTGGTCACCAGATCGATCAAGAGCCGCATAGTAGGTTCCCAACCTCACTGTGTGCTCCCTGATCGGTCACCAGACCGATCAGTCATTACTGGATTGGTCACTAGACCGATCCAGGGACTCAAACCTAGCCCTCCAAGATATGTTTTCATCCGCTTTAGCCCTCCAAGCCAAGGATTTTTCACCTAACCCTCCAAGTTGGGAATTTGCACCTAACCCTCCAAGTTAGGACTTTCCACCTAGCCCTCCAAGCTAGGACTTTTCACCCAACTCTTTCGAATTAGGACTTTTCCAGACCTAGCCCTCCAAGCTATGACCTGACCCTCCAAGCCAGGACTTTTTCACCTAACTCTCCAAGATGGGAATTTGCACCTAACCCTCCAAGTTAGGATTTTTCACCTAGCCCTCCAAGCTAGGACTTTTCACCCACCTCTTCCGAATTAGGACTTTTCAATACCTAGCCCTCCAAGCTAGGATTTACCACACCTAACCATCAGGTTAGGATTTTCCATCACCTATCCCTCCAAGTTAGGATATTCCATAACACGCCTGATCCACGATCAGGACTTAATCATAATCAATAATCATCAACCCAAACTAAAATCGATGTCAACACCAAAACAACAATCAGGGTCAGACTACATCAACAACCAAAAGGCATATAGACCGTGCGTCAGCTCGGCTCTCGATAGGATAAGATGGACTGGAAGATGCTCTCCATGATATCAAAGTCCATGCGGCGGTGCATGCCATAGAGCATCAAGCAATGATAGGGTCGGATCTCGGTTAAGGGCTTGGAAGTGAATGGCAAGATACAGTTTGTAATGATCTTGAACAAAATGTAATCAATAGGGGAGAGGCAAAGTGCTGCAAAAGTCGAAAAACCAGGATCCAACTCATCAAGCCCAGCTGGGCGGGGATGACCAAAGAAATACTGATATATAGAGTCGGGAGTGACGTTCGCAAAAGGAGCCAACAGAGGGTCAGGGAGCTCAGGATAGATCGAATACAGATTACGCGATCGTCGACCGCCCAAATACTCTGCTAGAATCTCATAAGAGAAATCAAGATTTCTCTTTGCTACGCGAGTGGTGAATTCGAAGCCCCCCTGAGGTCCTTGCTGAAGATTGTTGTAAAATTCGGAAACTAGATCATAATTTATCGTTCACTCCAGAGAGAGGAGAAAGCTAAGATTATAGAAGGTGACTATCTCCATGATGGAGGGACAGTGCTCGGACAGAAAGGGAACATCAATTGATCGGCAGGAGAGTAACTTGAAGGTCCTGGACTGAAAAGCCTGCTCGCAGGCAGCATTGGGAAAACGAGAACTGGAAGAAGGCTGAGGCCTTCGGGAGGGCGCAGATGAAGAAGGGGTTTTGCCCTTCACGCTACCCTCTATGGGTTCTTTTCCCTTTGATGATCTTCTAAAGGATTGGAAGAAGAAATAATCATAGAATTGATCACACAAGTATGATCACGTAATCAAAGACACAGATTTGAATAATGATAAGATTACGATTAAATGATCACACGGTCAAGGTATTGATTTAATCAAAGGTGATTAGATTTAATTAGAGGAGCAAGATTTGATTTAATCAGTAGGGTCAGATTAGAGTCACGACACCAAGTTGATACAAATCAAAGGATCACAAAGGTAAGAATTGATCAAAAATCAAATAACATCGAGATGTGATAAAGTTTAGGTCATGTCATAAGCAGGGTCACGGCAAACACCACAAGATAAAACCTTGGATAGCACAAACACATGTTTGATGAAGTAATCTGTAAGATAAATCGAAACACAAACTTACTTAGGTGCCATTGATGTTGATTGACTTCGGAAACTTGCTCACAAGAACAAAACCACAGAAAGCTTGACAGGAAGCTTCGCACAGGAAGGAGGAAAAACGCAGGAAGAGAACTCACGCACAGCAAGTCGCACGTGCACGAGAAGGCAAGACACTCATGAGTAAGATCGCACGGGCACGTCGGGAGTGTTTCGGCGCTAGGGTTTGGGAAGAAAGGGTTTTTGCGAAGTTATTAGGTTGGTGGATCGGTCCACCAACCGAAATTTAATGTGATCGAACGGATCACCGTTCGATCTGGTAGCGCCCAGACCGATCAGGCTCTGGTCTGATCGGTCTGACCTGGTCCTGATCGGTCGGGTGACCGATCAGGAAGGCTCCTGATCGATCGGCTGATCGATGAGGAAGCGATCAGTAGGATTCGGAGAGTGTTCTGTGAGCCCCCTGATCGGTCTATGGACCGATGACCGCGGGGTGCCAGATCGGTCCGAGGACCGATCCAGGCCAACACAGTGAGTTTGGATGAAATTTTCGCCACGGTCTCTGTAACCCCTCTGATCAGGTCTGTGGACCCGATCAGCCATACTCCTGATCGGTCCAGTGACCGATCAGGGTTCCTGATACTCCCTGATATGATCTGAAACTTTTAGTTTCAAACTTTTACACAATTTCTGAAGGAATCTGATGAAAAATATCGATCTTGGAAGTGATCCCTTGTCTATAATTGATCTCTACACAAGGATCAAAGGTCTTTATGATTTTGGCAAATCATTTTGCTCCACCCAAGTGGAGTCAAACTCAATCAACAATCATTCAATCAATTTCAAACATGATTGTGCCAATTTCAAGTTTCCAATCATGTTTCCTTGATCGAAATGTCCAAGTACGATCATGGAGCCAAATACACATATGTTATGCATTGGTTTTCCCCATACTTGGTCACCGAAGTGATTTTTGTCTCGTCAACTTAATTCTCAAGGGATGCATTGACATTTTAAGAAATTGAGTTGATCCTAACATCTCACCCCATTTCTAGCAAGCAAAAACGTTTTGTTGAACCTTATAGTTTGTGTGAGATGCCCCCAAGTTACCCAATTGCTCCCCAACAATTCGAAATGATCATCAAGGGTTTAAATGCATTTTGATGTCTATGAAGCGCGACACATTCCCAACTCCCTTCTTAAGAAACTAAACTCATTTTCGGGGAGTGGTTTAGTGAAAATGTCAGCTAAATTCAATTTGGACTCTACATATGAGAGTGCAACATCTCCTCTAGCAATATGATTTCTAATGAAGTGGTGACGCACTTCTATATGTTTGGTTCAAGAGTGATGGACCGGATTCTTAATTAGGTTAATTGTGCTAATGTTGTCACACAATACTTGCACACCCTTGTAGCTTAATCCATAGTCCTCTACAATATGTATCATCCACAACAGCTGTGATACGCTCTCTCCCATGGCGATATACTCTGCCTCGGTCGTGGAGAGAGCAACACAATATTGCTTCCGACTTGACCAACCTACTAAGGATGAACCTAAGAATTGGCAGCCCCCACTTGTGCTTTTCCGATCCAACTTACATCCAGCGTAGTCGGAATCGGTATAGCCAATTAGATCAAATGATTCGGTACGGGGGTACCAAAGACCAACTCCAATTGTGCCTTTAAGATATCTCAAAATTCTCTTAACAACGATTAAGTGAGATTCCTTGGCACAAACTTGATACCTAGCGCACATACCCACAGCAAAGAGAATATCAGGTCGACTAGCTATGAGGTATAGCAGACTACCTATCATGCTCCGATATTGAGTCAAATCAACAGGTTTACCACTCTCATCATTGTCTAGTCTTGTGTTTGTGGCCATGGGAGTGGTTACCTCTTTTGAATCACTCATGTTGATTTTTCGAAGCATCTCTTGAGTATACTTTGATTGATGCACATGGATTCCATCGCGAGTTTGCTTGATTTCAAGTCCAAGGAAGAAAGTCAACTCCCTCACTAGACTCATTTTAATAAATTCATTTAAATAGCCCTTGTTGTTTGAGCCACAAATTATGTCATCGACATATACTTGGGCTACAAAAATATTGTCACCATCTCTCCGTAGAAATAGCGTAAGGTCTATCTGGCCTCTAACAAAGCCTTTTTCAATTAAAAATGTCGACAACCGCTCATACCCTAGGGGTGCTTGTTTAAGACCATAAAGTGCTTTTTTGAGCTTGAACACGTGGTTTAGAAATTCGGTACACTCAAACCCCGGAGGTTGTTCAACATAGACCTCTTCCCTTATTAAATACATTTAGAAAGGCTGATTTGACATCCATTTGATATAGCTTGAAGCCACAATGTGCTGCAAATGCAAGCATCAATCAGATGGACTCTAATCGTGCCACGGGAGCATAGGTCTCATCATAATCAAGGCCTTCAACTTGACTGCAGCCCTTAGCTACTAAGCGTGCCTTGTTTCTTATGATTTTTCCCTTATGGTTCAATTTGTTTTTGAAGACCCATTTGGTTCCAATGATGGTGGTCTTCTTAGGTCTAGGGACTAAGTCCCAAACTTGACTTCTTTCGAATTGACCTAGTTCATCTTGCATTGCAATGATCCAATCAGGATCATTTAATGCTTCATCAATTTTCCTAAGTTCAATTTCGAAAATTAGCGCAACTTTAGCTTCATTCCTAAAGAATGATCTAGTCCTAACCCCATGATGGATGTCTCCAACAATTTGGTCTTGGGGATGACTAGAGGCTAATCTAGTTTGCCTAGGTGTTAGTGGTGCTTCTTGAATGGTTTCACTAGACCCAAGCTCAGCCTCAGGATCCGGTTGATCTATGGGTTGTCTAGGCTCACCGCCATCAGACTCATCACCATTGTCAACAACATTTGGATTTTCATTTAAACTTAGTCTCCTAAGTTCGAATTGAACTTCATCTTCTGGTTGTTCATTGACTTTTGGAATTTCTTCAAAGACAACATTAGAAGACTCTTCAACTAATCTAGATTTCTTGTTGTAGACTCGGTAAGCTTTGCTAACTAGGGAGTACCCGACTAGTATCCCTTCATCAGCCTTTGCCGTGAACTTTCCAAGATGATCCTTGGTGTTTAGGATGAACACCTTACAACCAAACACCCTAAGGTGTTTAACCGTAGGTGGTTTCCCAAACCAAAGTTCATGGGGAGTCTTTCCTAAGAATCTATGGATAAGGACTCGATTTTGCACATAGCAAGCTGTGTTTACAGCTTCGGCCCACAAGTAACTCGGTAGTGAGTACTCATTGAGCATGCTTCGTGCAGCCTCTTGTAAAACACGGTTCTTCCTCTCTATAACACCATTTTGTTGTGGTGTTCTAGGAGTGGAGAACTCATGTCAATACCCTCTATCTTGACAGAATTCTAAAAACTTTTGATTTTGAAATTCACCTCCATGATCACTTCTAATTGTCTTAATGGTTGATGATTTTTCATTTTCAACTCTTCTACAAAAAGAAATGATAACATCTAAGGTTTGATCCTTATATTTTAGAAAATATGTCCATGTATATCTAGTAAAGTCATCAATGATAACAAAGCAATATCTACTTTCATTCAAAGATATGATAGTGCTACAATCAAACAAGTCCATGTGAAGTAAATCTAAAGCGGTAGATGTACTTACAACGGTTTTACCTTTATGTGCAGATTTTGTTTGCTTACCCATTTGACATGCATCACAAATCTTTTATTTCTTATACTTGATGCTTCGTAAGCCACGGACTAATCCCTTGCTGAAGCAACCATCCCTTGCTTCATCCTTGGATCGGTCTGTGATCGTTGAAGCAACCATCCCGGCTGAAGCACTTGGGGGGAAAGAACAAGAGGCTTTGAGTCCAACAGCGAGAAGACACGAAGAAAGGGTTCTTGCGTGAGATCGTCACTGGGTGGAGCTCAGAGGAAGCTTGCTGTGTTCTTGTCTTTGCTAAGTGCTAAGTAAGATCTTTCTTATATTTTCATTGTGCTTAAACTATATCCTTGATTGAAACGCTGTGGAGAGGTTTCTCCACCGAGAAGGAGGTTGCTTTCTATCCGGTGTTCACCGGGGCTTAATCTGCCGACGATCAAGGGATCGCCCACCTTATGGGCACGCCAAGGAGTAGGGGCAAGTTATCCCCGAACCTTGTAAACCCTCCTTGTTAGCGATCTTGCTAGTTATGTTTGTTTGCTTTCGTTTTCTGTTTTTTTTTTTGCATACTCTGTGTTTGCTTCTTCCGCTGTGCTACTGATAAATCTAAGTGTAGAAATTCGATAAGTGTCAAAGTCCAAGTATTTGCTATATTCACCCCCCCCCCTCTCTAGCCATCCGGGTTCCAACAAGTGGTATCAGAGCTTGAGGCTCTGTTTTTGCGGATTAAAAACTGAGAGCTATCATCCATGGCTTTGAGAGAAGGTTTCTCCACCACCCGACCTTCCTTCTTTGATGGCGCTGACTTTCAATATTGGAGATCAAAGATGGAGTACTCTTAAGATGGATATCAACACATGGTTCGCTGTGAAGGAGGGCTTCACTCCTCCAAAGGATGATGAAGGCAAAGAACTTGAATCGTGGTGGTGGACAGCCGAACAAACTCGAAAGAGCGAAGCCGACGCGAAGGCGGTTGTCACTCTACAATGCGGCATGAACAAAGACCAACTTATCAATGTTGGTCCATTCACAAGTGCAAAAGACTTATGGAACAAGCTCATCGAACTCCATGAGGGCACCCGAGATTCAAGAATCGCCAAGAGGGACTTGTTCCTCAATCAACTTCAAAATCTCTCCATGAAGGAGAATGAAACGGTAAGTGAGTTACATAGCCGGTTCAAGGAAGTCCTCAATGGGCTTCATTCGATTGATGAAAAGGTCGAGAATCGCGACCTTGTGAGGTATGTGCTAAAAGCATTTCCAAGGAATGCTTTGTGGTCATCAATGGTGGATGCCTACAAAGTTTCCATGGATCTATCAATTGTTAAGTTAGATGATTTGTTTTGTGACATAGAATTGCATGAAATGGCTAACAAAGGCCCCAAGGAGAAGGGGATTGCCTTAGATGCAGGGGACCGATCCAATAAGAAGAAGAAGGAGAAGGAAGTCTCTTCATCTTCATCCTCTTCCGAATCCGAGTCCGATTCCAAGGATGATGGCAGCGGCTCTTCTTCCTCCGAGATGGCGAACTTTGTACGAAGGATGATGAGAAGGGGTCGACGCTTCAAGGGTAAAGGCAATCCTAGTGAAGCTAAACTTGATAAGACTAATGCTTCTTGCTATGAGTGTGGTAGGAAAGGGCATTTCAAGAATGAATGCTCAAAGCTAAAGAAGAAGGAGGAGAAATCCAAAAAGAAAGAAGAAAAGTCCAAGAAGAAGAAGAAGGCTTTGAAGGCCACTTGGGATGAATCCTCCTCAAGCTCATCCGATAAAGAGAAGGAGGAGAAGAGCACAAGGCATGTGGCACTCATGGCTCTTGGAGAGGAGAGCAGTGATGAAGAGGTAACTTCTCTCGAACTTGAGAAATGTTATAGAGCAATTGCATGCTTAACCAATATGCTAAAGAGGTCAAAAATAAGGTTAAATCATTGCAATTAGACATTGAACAATTGAAAGCATCTAGAGATGATAATATAGATGACTTGCATGTTGAATTGTTAGAAGATGAGATTAAGTCATTGAAACTTGAGGTTGAAAATTTGAAATCCTCTAAGGTTGAGGATGTAGATGATTTGTATGATGACTTGCTAGTAGAAGAAAACAAATCATTGAAGAGTGAAGTTGAGAGACTCAAGAATATTCTTGAGAAGTTCTCAACTAGCTCTAAGACTCTAGACATGATCTTGAATGCCCAAAGGGCAGTCTACAATAGGGCCGGTATTGGTTACCGACCCAAAGAACCCTCATTCGTGTCTTTGATGTCTAGGACTGATATGAGACAATCTAGGACACCCAAGGTTCAAAAGAAATTTGTCAAGGCATGGGTGCCTAACGCTTGTTTAGTAGGTGCTTTAGGTCCCAAGGTTTGGGTATCTAAAACTTCTATTTTTTGAATTGTGTAGGTTATGATTGAGGGGGAGTATCTATCAACTTGGTTCGTTGATAGTGGGTGCTCCAAATACATGACCGGGGATAAATCATTGTTTACCACACTTCACAAGAAGAGTAGAGGTAACGTTTCATTTGGTAACAATGGTAGTCTTAAGGTCATAGGAATAGGAGACATTCAAATATCCGAATGTCTTAGAATTTCAAATGTCCTTCGAGTCAAGGGGATGACATTTAATCTCCTAAGTATCAGTCAATTGTGTGACACGGGTTACACAATTGATTTCCAACCGAGTCAATGTCTAGTTAGACAACATGACACCTTGGACACAGTACTAGTAGGAACAAGAGTAGACAATATTTATCAAGTTTCTTTTAAAAGTGCTACTAATGCTCTTGCTAAGTGTCTCATGTCAAAAGAAGAAGAGTCCACCCTTTGGCACCGGAGGCTAGCACATGTGAACGTGAAGAACATCCGGAAGTTGGCCAACAAGGGATTAGTTCGTGGCTACCAAGCATCAAGTATGAAAAAGACAAACTTTGTGATGCATGTCAAATGGGTAAGCAAACAAAATCTGCACATAAAGGTAAAAGCGCTATAAGTACATCTACCGCTTTAGATTTACTTCACATGGATCTATTTGATTGTAGCACTATCATATCATTGAATGGAAGTAGATATTGCTTTGTTATTATTGATGATTTTACTAGATATACATGGACTTATTTTCTAAAATATAAGGATCAAACCTTAGATATTTTTATTTCTTTTTGTAGAAGAGTTGAAAATGAAAAATCATCAACAATTAAGACAATTAGAAGTGATCATGGAGGTGAATTTCAAAATCAACGATTTTTAGAATTTTGTCAAGATAGAGGTTATAGACATGAGTTCTCCACACCTAGAACACCACAACAAAATGGTGTTGTAGAGAGGAAGAACCGTGTTCTACAAGAAGTTGCACGGTGCATGCTTAATGAGTACTCATTCCCGAGTTACTTATGGGCTGAAGCTGTAAATACAGCTTGCTATGTGCAAAACCGAGTCCTCATCCATAGGTTCTTAGGGAAGACTCCCCATGAACTTTGGTTTCGGAAACCACCTATGGTTAAACATCTTAGGGTGTTTGGTTGTAAGGTATTCATCCTAAACACCAAGGACCACCTTGGAAAATTCACGGCAAAGGCTAATGAAGGGATACTAGTCGGGTATTCCCTCGTTAGCAAAGTCTATCGAGTCTACAACAAGAAATCTAGATTGGTTGAAGAGTCTTCTGATGTTGTCTTTGAAGAAATTCCAAAAGTCAATGGACAACCAGAAGATGAAGTCCAATTCGAACTTAGGAGACTAAGTTTGAATGAAAATCCAAATATTATTGATGGTGATGAGTCTGATGACGGTGAGCCTAGACAATCCATAGATCAGCCGGATCCTGAGGCTGAGCTTGTGTCTAGTGAACCCATTCAAGAAGCACCACCAACACCTAGGCAAACTAGATTAGCCTCTAGTCATCCCTAAGACCAAATTATTGGAGACATCCACCATGGGGTTAGAACTAGATCATTCTTCAGGAATGAGGCTAATGAAGTTGCCTTAATTTTTGAAATTGAACCTAGAAAAATTGATGAAGCATTAAATGATCCCGATTGGATAATTGCAATGCAAGATGAACTAGGTCAATTCGAAAGGAGTCAAGTTTGGGACTTGGTCCCTAAACCTAAGAAAACCACCATCATTGGAATCAAATGGGTCTTCAAGAATAAATTGAACCATAAGGGAGAAATTATTAGAAACAAGGCACGCTTAGTAGCCAAGGGCTGTAGTCAAGTTGAAGGCCTTGATTATGATGAGACCTATGCTCCCGTGGCACGATTAGAGTCCATTCGATTGATACTAGCATTTGCAGCACATCGTGGCTTCAAGTTATATCAAATGGAAGTCAAATCGGTCTTTCTAAATGGTTTGATTAGAGAAGAGGTCTATGTCAAACAACCTCCGGGGTTTGAAAGTACCGAATTTCCAAACCACGTATTTAAGCTCAAACAGGCACTTTATGGCCTTAAACAAGCACCCCAAGCTTGGTATGAGCGGTTGTCGACATTCTTAATTGAGAAGGGTTTTGTTAGAGGCCAAATAGACCCAATGATACGAACTCCACCAATAGACGTGATGGAACCCGAGACAAAGATGGATAGAACCCCAAGAACAAGATGACAAGAGTTTGAGCCTTCACCCGCAACCAAGACTGGCACGAACAAAGACTACGAAAGAAGGAAACGCCACACCAGGATGGTGATAAGTTTCGATTGTTGAACGCCACGAGATACACTCGATAAGTTCAGAAGTTCCCTTAAGAACCAAGAGATTACAAAATCCTCACTAGGATGTTTACCAAAACCAAAGTGCTTACAAATTCGGAATTCTCTCCCTTATATAATGGGAGCAAACAACTAAAGTACCTACATGCATGCATGCAAACAAATACAAGTACCCATGATGCATGCAAGCATTTAAACACTTAGAAACCCAAAAAAAACTCCAAGTCTCCATACTTTTGCATGCATGAAATTAAATACCTAGAAACCCCAAAATCCCAAGTTTCCATACTTCTTTTCTCCTTCCCTTTTCCAACCATCATGCTAGGGATGAGTCATGGCTGAATAAGACCGATCACATGGGTTAAGCCTTGATTTGTACTTGGCCTTAACTTGGTTTCTCGTTTCTCATAGCCAAGCCATTGTTCTTGGATTAGCCCGTTTAGTGCTTCCTTGAAACGCTTTGCTTGAAGTCTTGTAATTGGCCCTTCAGGAAGTGACAAATGATCTCTTGCGGTTTTAACCCGGTCTTGATGAACAGCTCCATGGTCTACATCATTCTCCCCCTCTTGAAAAGGATCTGTCCTCAAATCATCACCTACATCAAATGGGGACAAATCAGCAACATTAAAAGTAGTATGCACACCATACTCACCTGGTAATTCAAGTTTGTAGGCATTATCATTGATGCGTTCTATCACTTGAAATGGCCCGTCGCCTCGAGGTAGGAGTTTAGAACGTCGTTTCTCTGGAAATCGCTCCTTCCGTAGGTGCAACCAAACCCACTCTCCTGGTTCAAACACAACTTTCTTGCGCCCTTTGTTAGCTTGCTGTATATATTGCTTGGTCCTTCTCTCAATATTCAAGCATGCTTGTTCATGAATTTGCTTCACAAATTCAGCCTTCTTCTTTCCATCTAAGTTGACATGCTCACTTAAAGGTAGAGGAATCAAATCTATTGGTGACAAAGGATTAAATCCATAAACAACTTCAAATGGAGAAAATTGAGTTGCAGAATGTATGCTTCTATTGTATGCAAACTCAACATGTGGTAGACAATCCTCCCACGTTTTCAAATTCTTCTTTATGATGGCACGAAGTAAGAAGGATAATGTGCGATTAACAACTTCAGTTTGCCCATCGGTCTGGGGATGACAAGTAGTAGAGAATAATAATTTAGTTCCCAATTTTCCCCACAGAGTCTTCCAAAAGTAACTCAAAAATTTTGCATCTCGATCAGAGACAATGGTCCTAGGCATGCCATGTATCCTAACAACCTCTTTAAAGAACAAATCAGCTATATGGGATGCATCATTGGTTTTAAGGCATGGAATGAAATGAGCCATCTTAGAAAACCTATCTACCACAACAAAAACTGAATCCCTTCCCCTCTTTGTCCGGGGTAATCCCAATACAAAGTCCATTGAAATATCAGTCCAAGGTTCATTGGGTATAGGCAAAGGAGTATATAAGACATGTGGTTTCAACTTAGATTTAGCTTGTTTGCAAGTGATACACTTCTCACAAATCTTCTCTACATCACGTTTCATATGAGGCCAAAAAAAATGATCTTGCAAAACCCCTAAAGTCTTAGTGACACCAAAATGCCCCATCAACCCACCACTATGGGCTTCCTTAGTAAACAATTCACGCAATGAACATAGGGGTACACACAATCTATTTCCTCGAAATAAAAATCCATCATGCCTATAGAATTTTCCAAATGCAACTTGCTCACATGCTTTGAACACATCAGAAAAATCAGTATCATTGGCATATAAGTCCTTGATGTATTCAAATCCAAGTAATTTCGCATCTAACGTGGAAAGTAAAGCATACCTTCGAGATAAAGCATCAGCTACCACATTCTCTTTTCCTTGCTTGTATTTGATCAGATAAGGAAATGTCTCAATGAACTCTACCCATTTTGCGTGGCGTCGGTTCAACTTGTGTTGCCCTTTCAGATGTCGCAGTGACTGATGATCCGTGTGTATCACGAATTCCTTTGGCCATAGGTAATCCTGCCACGTCTCCAATGCCCTTACCAATGCGTACAACTCTTTGTCATACGTTGGATAGTTGAGAGCTGCCCCACTCAACTTCTCACTGAAGTAAGCAATGGGTCTCCGTTCTTGCATAAGCACAGCACCTATACCAATACCAGAAGCATCACATTCGATTTCAAATGTTTTAGAAAAGTCAGGTAGAATCAATAAAGGAGCCGAACTTAGCTTTTCTTTCAAGGTGTTGAATGCTTTCTCTTGCTCCTCTCCCCACTTGAAGGACTCATTTTTCTTGATGATGTTAGTAAGAGGAGCTGCAATGTTACTAAAATCTGGCACAAATCGTCGATAGAAGCTGGCCAATCCATGGAAACTCCTTACTTGGCTGATTGTTGTAGGTGTGGGCCATACTTGGATTGCTTTCACCTTTTCTTCATCCATCTCAACCCCTTTAGCACTAACAACAAACCCAAGAAACACAACCCTCTCCGTACAAAAGGTGCACTTCTTGAGGTTGGCAAAGAGCTTCTCTTCCTTGAGCACACTTAATACAGATGTTAAATGTATAACATGCTCTTCCAGATTTTTGCTATAAATCAAAATATCATCAAAATACACAACTACAAATCTTCCTAAGAAAGCACGTAAAACATGGTTCATTAAACGCATAAAAGTGCTAGGAGCATTAGTTAATCCAAAAGGCATTACTAACCATTCATATAGGCCATGCTTGGTCTTAAAAGCAGTCTTCCATTCATCACCTTCCTTCATCCTAATCTGATGATATCCACTCCTAAGATCTATCTTTGTGAACACACAAGAGCCATGCAATTCGTCAAGCATATCATCAAGTCTAGGAATTGGGTGACGATATTTTACCGTTATGTTGTTGACGGATCGGCAATCCACACACATCCTCCAAGTGCCGTCCTTCTTAGGAACTAGTAACACTGGAACAGCACAAGGACTTAGGCTCTCTCGAACATGCCCCTTCTCTAATAGTTCGCCAATTTGCCTTTGGAGTTCCTTTGTTTCCTCCGGGTTGCTTCTATATGCAGGTCGATTTGGGATTGGTGCACCAGGAATAAGGTCGATTTGATGTTCAATGCCTCGAATCGGAGGCAAGCCAGGTGGAACCTCTTCGGGAAAAACATCGGCGAAATCCTGTAAAAGAGAAACAACAACACTTGGCAAAGAATTGTTAAGATCGTTAGTGCTCAAAAGTGCCTCCTTATACAAAAGTATAAGTGGTGGCTGATTTGAGAACAAAGCTCTTTTGATCTCACTTTCTTTTGCATAAAAGTTTTTCTCTTTCTTTTTTTTTCTCAACTCCCTTTGATTCTTTCCACTCAATTTCTTTTCCCTCATCTTCCTTGTCTCTCCTTTTCCCACTTTCTTTTTCTCTCTTTTTTCATTTGCTATTTCTTTCTTCTTTTCATGGGCTCTTCGTAATTTCAGTTGGTCCTCCATAACTTGTCGTGGAGTCAAGGGTACAAGCGAAATAGGCTGTCCTTTCAGAGTAAAAGAATACCTATTTGTGAACCCGTCGTGAGTTACCTTCCGATCAAATTGCCAAGGTCTTCCCAACAAAAGATGACATGCATGCATGGGAACCACATCACATAACAACTCGTCTTCATATTTGCCAATAGCAATTGATACCAAGACTTGCTTTGTCACTTTGATTTCCCCGCAATCGTTCAATTCCACTGTAGTCGATAGGGACATGGATGTTTCAGGGCCGGTAGTGACAATTTCTCCACTAACTCAGTGCTTGCCACATTGGTGCAACTTCCTCCATCAATAATAACACTGCAAACCTTATCATTCACAAAGCAACGAGTATGAAATAAGTTTTCTCGTTGATTACCATCTTCCTCCTTAGCTTGTAAACTTAGAACTCGCCTCGCCACCAATAAGTCTCCAACAACAGCATGTTGCTCATCATCTCTGTCCTCCGTTTGTGGTACTTCTTCAGCAACTTCATCCTCATCTTCTGATTCAAGCTCCCCTTGGGCATTGATAACCATCACCCTTTTGTTCACACATTGGCTAGCAATGTGACCACGCCCCTGACATTTGAAACACTTGATATCACGAGTTTTGTAAGTAGTGGACTCGCTAATACCTGGGGTTGTGGATGTTGTTGGTTTGGGCTTCTTGAAGAGTTCAAATTTTGGCTTGCTTTGTAACTGTTCCTCTTGTTTTGGGGCTGCCCTCCATGTATTGTTGCTAGTCACTGGTTGTCCCCTTGTAGTAAGCCTCTTTTTCTTTAGTTGTTCCTCTACTTTTACTGCTTGGTGTACCATGTCCGACAACTCAACATAATGTTCAATTCAACAATATCAGCAATTTCTGGATTTAAACCATGCAAGAACCTAGCCATTGTGGCTTCTCGATCTTCATCCACATTAGCTCGTATCATAGAAACCTCCATCTCCTTAAAATACTCATCCACACTTTTGGTGCCTTGGGATAACCTTTGCAACTTCTGATATAAACTCCTATAGTAATGACTGGGTACAAATCTTTTTCTCATGAGCATTTTCATTTCCTCCCAATTGGACACAGGCCGCTCTCCATTTCGTCGCCGGTTCATAACTACTTGATCCCACGCCACAATAGCATAATCTGTGAATTCAATGGCAGCTAACTTAACCTTCTTATGTTCTGAAAATTCATGACACTCAAACACCATCTCTATCTTGGTTTCCCACTCCAAATAAATTTCTGGATCATTTTTACCTTGGAAGGATGGAATCTTCAGCTTTACGCTTCCTAAGTCATTAACTCTTCCATTTCCACCAATCCGATCCTCCCTATGCTCAGTCCGATCTCTATAGCCCCTCCTTTCTTCTCTATTACCATTCCAACCCCGATTGTAGTTTTGTTCACCAAATCCTTCCAACTCCTCTTCTTCTATTTCAGCCCTCGGAGCACGTCTTTGCTGTTGCACATTAGGATACCCTTGCTGATGTCTCCTGGGTGTTTCCGCTTCAACTCGATCCAGCCTCTCATGTATTGACTCCAATTCTGCCCTCATCATACGCTGCATTTCTCCCATTAATGCTTGCAATTGAAGATTTGGAAGTTGTCTAGTGTTCTCAGTTATACCATCCTCTGGAATGTTGGACATTTTTGCAAAAAAAAATAGAAGATACCTCACAAGCACTCCCTCTAGCGTTCTCAAGATTTGGGAACTCTCACTAGTAGTGGTCTCACACACTCTCTTCTCTTTTTTTTCACTCAATTGTGTCTCTTTAGTTCTTAATCAAACTTCGAGAGCAAATCAGAATATCATGTGACGATTCAGAGTAATCCAACCGAAACTTTAAGAAATGGCAAAAAAAACTTTAAGAGAAAAGAAAGAGCACAAGATGACGAATACAAAGAAATGGAAGGTGAAACTACTTCAAGGGTTCAAAGAAACTTGACTTGCACCATCAACTTCTTCTTTTTTTTTTTGAATAGTTTTTTTTTTCACGATTTTTTTTTTGACTTTTTTTTTCTGTTTTGTTTTTTTTTTACTATATCAAACAGCAAGAAAAGATAAATTGCGCACTTGCCTTTTGAAACGAAGCTCTGATACCAGATGATACGAACCCCACCAATAGACGTGATGGAACCCGAGACAAAGATGGATAGAACCCCAAGAACAAGATGACAAGAGTTTGAGCCTTCACCTGTAACCAAGACTGGCACGAACAAAAACTACGAAAGAAGGAAACGCCACACCAGGATGGTAATAAGTTTCGATTGTTGAACGCCACGAGATAGACTCGATAAGTTCAGAAGTTCCCTTAAGAACCAAGAGATCAAAAATCCTCACTAGGATGTTTACCAAAACCAAAGTGCTTACAAATTCGGAATTCTCTCCCTTATATAATGGGAGCAAGCAACTAAAGTACCTACATGCATGCATGCAAACAAATACAAATACCCATGATGCATGCAAGCATTTAAACACTTAGAAACCAAAAAAAAACTCCAAGTCTCCATATTTTTGCATGCATGAAATTAAATACCTAGAAACCCCAAAATCCCAAGTTTCCATACTTCTTTTCTCCTTCCCTTTTCCAACCATCATGCTAGGGATGAGTCATGGCTGAATAAGACCGATCACATGGGTTAAGCCTTGATTTGTACTTGGCCTTAACTTGGTTTCTCGTTTCTCATAGCCAAGCCATTGTTCTTGGATTAGCCCGTTTAGTGCTTCCTTGAAACGCTTTGCTTGAAGTCTTGTAATTGGCCCTTCAGGAAGTGACAAATGATCTCTTGCGGTTTTAACCCGGTCTTGATGAACAGCTCCATGGTCTACATCACCCTACACTATTTCTACGTAGAGATGGTGACAATATTTTCGTAGCCCAAGTATATGTCGATGACATAATTTGTGACTCAAACAATAAGGGCTATTTAAATGAATTCATTGGACACATGGAAAGTGAATTTGAAATGAGTCTAGTGGGAGAGTTGACTTTCTTCCTTGGACTTGAAATCAAGTAAAATCGTGATGGAATCCATGTGCACCAATCAAAATATACTCAAGAGATGCTTCGAAAATTCAATATGAGTGATTCAAAAGAGGTAACCACTCCCATGGCTACAAACACAAGATTAGACAATGATGAGAGTGGTAAACTCGTTGATTTAACTCAATATCGAAGCATGATAGGGAGCTTGCTATACCTCACAGGTAGTTGACCTGATATTCTTTTCGCTGTGGGTATGTGCGCAAGGTATCAAGTTTGTGCCAAGGAATCTCATTTAATCGTTGTTAAGAGGATTTTGAGATATCTTAAAGGCACAATCGGAGTCGGTCTTTGGTACCCCCGTACCGAATCTTTTGATCTAATTGGCTATACTGATTCTGACTACGCTGGATGTAAGTTGGATCGGAAAAGCACAAGTGGGGGTTGCCAATTTCTAGGATCTTCTTTAGTAAGTTGGTCAAGTCGGAAGCAACATTGTGTTGCTCTCTCCACGACCGAGGCAGAATATATCGCCATGGGAGAGAGTGTATCGCAATTGTTGTGGATGATTCACACTCTAGAGGACTATGGATTAAGTTACAAAAGTGTGCAAGTGTTATGTGACAACATTAGCACAATTAATCTAACCAAGAATCCAGTCCATCATTCTAGGACCAAACATATTGAGATGCGTCACCACTTCATTAGTGATCATGTTGCTAGGGGAGATATTGTACTTTCACATGTAGAGTCCAAATCGAACCTCGCTGACATCTTCACTAAATCACTTCTCGAAAATGAATTTAGTTTCTTAAGAAGGGAGTTGGGAATGCGTCGCGCTTCATAGTTTTCAAAATACATTCAAAACCCTCTATGATTATTTCAAAATTGTTGGGATACCATTGGGTAACTTTGGGGACATCTCACACAAACTATAAGGTTTACCAAAACATTTTTGTTTGCTAGGAATGGGGTGAGATGTTAGGATCAACTCAATTTCTCAAAATGTCAATGCATCCCTTGAGAAATTAAGTTGACGAGATAAAAATTACTTCGATGACCAAGTATGGGGAAAACCAATGCATAACATATGTGTATTTGGCATCATGATCATACTTGGACATTTCAATCAAGGAAACTTGATTGGAAATCTGATTTTGACACAACCTTGATTGAAATTGTTTGAGTGATTGTTGATTGAGTTTGACTCCACTTGGGTGGAGCAAAGTGATTTGTTTGGACAATAAGGACCTTTGATCCTAGTTCAAGGATCATTTATAGTCAAGGGATCACTTCCAAGATTGATATCTTTCATCAAAACCCCTCAGAAAATGTGTCAAAGTCTGAAACTGAAATTTCAGATCGTATCTGGGAGTTTCAGGAACCCTGATCGGTCACTGGACCGATCAGGCTTAGGGTTGATCGGTCCCCGGACCGATCTGGCTCTACCCTATAACGATCGGTGACAGCCCGATCAAAGGGGTCAGCAGAGACTTGGCGAACTCTCGGCTAAACTTTCTGTGCTAGCCTGGATCGGTCCCCAGACCGATCTGGCATCTTGTGGTGATCGGTCCAAAGAACGATCAGGAGGGCTTCTCGAATATCATCCGACCCTATTATTCGCTTCCTGATCGGTCATCCGATCGATCAGGAGCCTGTCTGATCGGTCACCCCGATCAATCAGGACCAAGCCAATCCGATCAGGCCAGAGCCTGATTGGTCTGGGCTCTCTCAGATCGAACGGTGATCCGTTCAATCGCATTAAAGTCTAGTTGGTGGACCGATCCACCAACCGATTAACTCTTCCAAAACCCCTCATTGCCGAACCCTAGCGTCGAAAACTCTCCCTTGCGCATCTATCTACTGTGTGTGAGTCCTCTTCCTCCCTCTCCCTTGGGTGCGAGTTCCTGTGAAGATCTCTACGAGCTCTTCTCTATTCTCGGCAAGTTCTCTACTTGCTCAAGGTTTCTGCGCGTTTGTCTTCCGCCGAGAGCTTTCTTCTGCGTGAGCTCTCCTTCCAGCTTTCAAGTTCGCTCAGATCACCACCAATGGCACCAAAGTGAGTTTTTGATTTAGTCTTCCTTGCAGATCAGTTCATAATGTCTGTATTTTCGCTAATCATGGTCTTTCTTTTGGTGTTCTAATGTTGTGTCGTGCCTCCTGTTTTGGTTGTGACCCTCTTGCCATGTCTTACCTTATGATTATTGTGATCAATTCCACCTCATGTATAATTGATTATCCTATACCATGACCAATTCTTGTATTATTTTTGTGTGTCATGATTACCTTGATTCGAACTCTTAGCATGATCTATTCCATTCTTTAGAAAATCATCTAAGGGAAAGGAACTCATAGAGGGCAGCTCAAAGAGCAAAGGCCTTTCATCGTCCAGACCTTCTCATAGACCTCAACCATCATTGAGTTCTAGATTTCCCAATGCAAACCTTGAACAAACTTTCCAAACTAGAACCTGTTGGATCGAGAAATACGAGAGAGGGGGGGGTGAATATCGCAATTCGTTCGGATTTAAAAAGAGCGGGTGCGCAGCGAAAATAAAAGAAAAACAGAACAATGCAAACACAGTCGGTTTACTTGGTTCGGAGCCTGGGTCGACTCCTACTCCAAGGCCCACGGTCGTTGACCGTTTTCTGCGGGCAATTCTATAAGTTCGCAAAGTTTACAAATAGATTTTACAAGAAGGCAGAATAGTAAACTTTAAATACAGAGCTCTTCGTTACCGACGTCCGGTGTAGATCGAAGTTTCGGAGCAGCGGGACGTCGTCAGCTTGAGTTGGAAGATTTCTGGAGCGTGTCGCGGAAGCAGAAGAGCGTAGAAGCGTCGAAAAACTTGATTGTTGAAGAAGAGGGTCGAGGGTCCCTTTTATAGGGCTGGGGGCGCCCGGGATGCTCGGGGCGCCCCCCCCCCCCCCCCACGTGGCTTTCGATCCGGCGAGCCCTCTGGTCAAGGCTGATCTCTGCTTCTTCGGGATCACATTTGACTGGGGCGCCCGACGCGCACGGGGCGCCCGGGTTGACCGGTCAAGGCTTCATCTTCTTCGTGAGGGTGAGCTGCTGCAGCTGCCAGTGGCGTGGCACAGTGGGCGCCCGCGACACGCGGGGCACCCGATGCGCGCGGGGCGCCCGAAACATCCGGGGCGCCCCCAAATGTGCTGCTGTCGAGGCGTTTACTTGCTCTGCTGACTTTGGGTTGACTCTGGGGCGCCCGAAACATCCGGGGCGCCCTACTCAGCTACTGCCTCACTCCTTTGAGGCTCTCTGAGCTGCAGAAACACAGTCCTTCGGTCCTGCATCCAGGGTTAGTTCAAAACAGCAATTAATAAATTAATTTTACACAGCCTTGGCTGTCTTGGTTCTGACTTTGGGTCTCCAAAATGGAGCCCTAGGTCGAACCGACGCCTAATGTTCCCTCTAGGGGAACGCGTCCTCACCTACTCCTCTCGGGAGAGTTTACCTGGTGCCAACCGGATCCTCCAGTTGGACTTTTGCCCGGCAGTCCTTCGCCAGGTCTTGAGTTACCAAGCTGCCCTTCGCTTGGTGCCTAGCAGCCCTTCGCTAGGTCTTTTCTTCTGGCAGCCTTTCGCCAGTGCCTAGCATTCCTTCGCTAGGGCTTGTCCATTCTGGCAGTCCTTCGCCAGAGCCTAGCAGCCCTTTGCTAGGGCTTTTCCTGTCTGGCAGTCCTTCGCCAGTGCCTAGCATTCCTTCGCTAGGGCTTTTCCTGTACACTCAAGAAACTTTGTTAGACAACGACTAACCCTTAACTTTTGAACCCTTTTGTCAATATCAAAACACAGGTTTGACTTGGGTGCATACTGCACCAACAATCTCCCCCTTTTTGATATATGGCAACCTAGTTCAAAAAGTTAAGGAAAAATGCTGAAATTAAAAATCCTAAGTTAGATTCCCTCCCCCTGGAAGAAATCTCCCCCTAGGTTTTTCAAAAATAGGTGGTGTAAGTGAAGTACATAGAAGATTTCATGTTTTGATAATAAGTTAGGAAATCTCTAAAGTTTTTGCTAAGTTTTTTGAAAAAACATTCTTAGTTTGGGAAACTTAGAAAATTTTCAGTTTTTGAAAAAAAAATTCAGACTTTAGAAAATATTAAGCAAAAAATCATTTTAAGCAAAAAACATTAAGTTTCGAAATAGTTCAGAGTTTAGAAATAAAGCTAGAAATGATTTACCAATTTTTCAGTTCAACCCTTTTGAAGAAGATGATGAAAAAAAATTTTTAAAAATTTTGTTCCCTGTTTCTTTTCCAACTTTCTGTTTCTTCTCCAACTCTCCCCCTTTGACATATATCAAAAAAAATGCAGAAAAAAAATAAATTTTGCAATAGTTGAATAAAGCATTGGCTGTACTGAATCAAAACAAGACCTAGGTCTGGTTAACTCTTTAGGGACCTGTTTAACCCAATTAGCTACTTACTAACTGTTATAAACAGTAGTTTTGGCTAGGGTTAGTCAAGTTAAGTATGTTGTTCAAGTTAGATTGTCTAAACTTGACACTTAACTTGATTGCTGTTCAGTTTGTATTTAGTGCCCCAACTACTGCAGATGCACTGACTTAAAGCATCTTGAGTTAAGGCAAAGACCTAAGCATCTCAACCCTTTCTAGGTTATCATTCAAAAGTACCCTAAGGTGTTTGTGAGATGCTGGCTTCTAGATCTATAGGTGCATGCAGTTCTAGGGTTAGAGCCTAGGCTAAGTCCATTTCGAAAAGAGGCCTTAGTTTTGAAGGGGGTAGTTTTTGAAATAAAACTAAAAATATTTTTGAAAAGAACCTTTTTCAAAAAAAAAAATTTTAAAAGACATTTCAAGATCAATATAAAATCAAAAGTCAAAAACCGAATGATTCTATTCTACTAAGCATAACCCTAACTGCCTTCTTAGTGAGCCAAACTCAGATTCAGGTAGGGGTTTAGTGAATATGTCAGCTAGGTTGGACTTGGAGTCTACATGCTTAAGGACTATTTCACCCCTAGCTACGTGATCTCTTACAAAGTGATGTTTTACTTCTATGTGTTTGGTTCTAGAGTGTTGTATTGGGTTTTTGGTTAAGTTAATTGAGCTAATATTGTCAATATTGACTTGGGTCTGATTGTAGTCTAGTTGAAAGTCCTTAAGAGTATGCATCATCCATAGGAGTTGAGCTACACACTCTCCTAAGGCTACATATTCAGCTTCAGTTGTTGATAAGGCAACACAGTGTTGCTTTCTACTGCACCAACTCACTAAGCTGTTTCCTAAAAGTTGACAGCTTCCACTTGTACTTTTTCTATCTAATTTACAACCAGCATAGTCAGAATCAGAGTATCCTGATAGCTTAAAGGATGAAGTCCTAGGGTACCAAATCCCTACATTTTGGGTGCCCTTAATGTATCTTAAAACTCTTTTCAGGGCTGCTAAGTGAGTTTCCTTAGCACATGTTTGGTACCTAGCACACATTCCTACTGAAAAAAGTATATCAGGTCTGCTGGCTGTAAGGTATAGTAGACTTCCTATCATACTTCTGTAAAGCTTTAGGTCTACTGGTTTACCCTCAGGGTCACTATCTATTTTTACATTTGTGGCCATTGGGGTACTTATATTTTTAGAGTTATCCATTTTAAATTTCTTAATTAGTTCTTTAGCATATTTAGATTGATGTACATAATTTCCATCTTTAGTTTGTTTGATTTGTAACCCTAGGAAAAAGTTTAGTTCCCCAACTAAACTCATTTCAAATTCACTTTCCATAATTGTTACAAATTCTTTTAGAAATTTAGAATTAGTTGATCCAAATATTATATCATCTACGTAAACTTGGGCAACAAATATATCCTTGTCTAAAATTTTAACAAACAAGGTTGGGTCAATTTGACCTTGTTTGAATTCTTTAGAGATCAGGTAATTTGATAATCTTTCATACCAGGCCCTGGGTGCTTGTTTTAGTCCATAAAGGGCTTTACTAAGTTTGTAGACATGATCGGGTTTTTCTATATCCTCAAATCCTGGGGGTTGTCCTACATAAACTTCTTCCTTAATAAGCCCATTTAAGAAGGCTGACTTTACATCCATTTGGTATAATTTGAATCCTTTATGGGATGCAAAGGCTAGTAACATCCTAATAGACTCAAGTCTAGCTACAGGGGCGAAGGTTTCATCATAATCCAACCCTTCTACTTGGCTGAATCCCTTAGCTACTAAGCGAGCTTTATTTCGGACTATCTCACCTTGATCGTTTAGCTTATTCCTAAATACCCACTTAGTGTCAATTACGGATTTGCCCTTAGGTTTAGGTACCAACTCCCAGACTTGGTTTCTCTCAAATTGGGCTAACTCTTCTTGCATGGCTAAGATCCAGTCATGATCAGGTAGGGCTTCCTCAATAGTCTTAGGTTCAATCTTTGAAATCATGGCTATTTGACTAAGATTTCTATAAGAAGCTCTAGTTCTGACTCCTAAGGTTGGATCACCTACTATTTGGTCAGTTGGGTGACTGAGTCTGGGTTTCTTGGTTTTTCTAGTAGTTGGTTCAACTGATTCAGTAGTTGGTTCAATTGTTAAGTCATTAAAGGGTTCATTTAGGGTTTCAGAGTTATCTTCTTGATCAGTATTTGGTGAAGCTAAGTCAGACTTGTCAGATTTTGGGTTAGTTTCTTCATCAAATATTAAGTTGGTTGTTTCTTCAATTTTCTTAGTTATTTTGTTGTAGACTCTATAAGCTCTACTTGTTGTAGAGTACCCTAAAAGATATCTGGGTTTGACTTGGATTGGAATTTTCCAAGATAGTCTTTGGTGTTAAGAATATGGACTTTGCATCCAAAGACTCTAAGATAGTTGTAGTTTGGAAGTCTGTGGTAGTAAAGTTCATAGGGTGTTTTATTTAACCTTTTATTAAGCAGAATCCTATTTTGGATATAGCAAGCTGTGCTAATTGCTTCTGCCCAATAGTGGTTGGGTAGGTCAAA
>JAGFNQ010001505.1:465566-524307 GCA_024364735.1 Boesenbergia rotunda
GGACAAACAGAGAGAGTAAATCAGATTTTAGAAGACATGCTCAGGGCTTGTGCGTTGGACTTTAAGGGTAGTTGGTGCAAATTTCTGTGCTTAGCTGAGTTTGCCAACAACAATAGCTATCAGGCCACCATCAGGATGGCGCCTTATGAGGCATTGTATGGCAGGAAATGTAGATCACCCATAGGTTGGCAAGAAGCTGGTGAGAGGAAGGAGATGGAGTCAGAACTAGACAGCCAGGCTGAGCTTATAGATGAGACCACTCAGGCTATCCAGACGATCCGCCAGAGGATTGAGACTGCCCAGAGTAGACAGAAAAGTTATGCTGACACACGCCGTAGGCCACTTGAATTCCAAGTTGGAGATTCAGTATTTCTCAAGGTCGCTCCTATGAAGGGAGTGATGAGATTTGGTAAAAAGGGTAAGCTAAGTCCTCGCTACATAGGACCCTACAAGATCATAAAGAGGGTTGGTAAGGTAGCATATGAGCTGGACCTACCAGAGGATATGTCAGCTATCCACAGTACCTTTCATGTCTCTATGCTAAAGAAATGTATTCACGACCCTAGCCAAGTGATTCAGCCTCAGTCAGTACAGATCCAAGAAGATCTTAGTTATGAGAGCAGACCGACACAGATAGTGGACAAGGCAGTTAAAAGATTAAGAAACAAAGAAGTGCCACTAGTGAAGGTCATCTGGCAGAATCAAAAGCATGAAGAGGCTACTTGGGAACGTGAGGACAGCATGAGAGAGAGATATCCAGAATTATTCTAAGTTCGAGGACGAACTTTTCATAAGGTATGGGGGATTGTAACGCCCCAAAATTCCCATTTTTAGTTCTTAAAGTCCTTAGAATTATTTAAAAATGGTTTAGAAATATTCTAGATATTTTTAGGAATTTTTAGAATATTTTTATGGAATTTTTCGAGTCCGTTTGGTATTTTAAAAAAAGGGAGAAAGAAAAAAAAAGGAAAAAACCAGTTAAGGGCAGCAGGGGGTTCGAACCCGCGACCAGCACGAAACCAGACAAGCACGCGACCAGCCAGGCTAGGGTATCAAGCACAGCAAAGGATGGAGAGAAATATATTTAAGGTGTAGTTAGGTTAATCCGCCCCCATAAGTATAAATAGATAAGTTAAGAGAGGAAATTAGAATTTTGGTTTTTCTCTTCCTCACCCTAGCCGCGCGACATCCTCCCCCTCTCACGCACGCATGCCAACACCAAGCCCTTTCTCTCCTCTTCCAAGGGGCGCCGGCCAAGGAGGGACCAAGGAAAGCGGAGCGTTGCGTTCGTCTCGACGAGGAGAACGCGTAGGCGCGAAGAATTCTCCGAGATCTCAAGTTTCTCCCGAGTCCTAGACGTCAATCTTGGTTGTAAGTCCAAGATATCAATGTAAGTACTGCTCACCTGCAGTAAGAGGTGGTTTTTCCGCGAGAATTTCCTTTAAAAGTTTTTAAAAGAGATATTTCCTTTTTGTTTGAGTTTTTGCATGTGATCTTAGTTTATTATATGCTTATATATGTTGATTAATACCCTATGTGAGTTTAGGGTCCAAGAAAAGCTATGAGAAAAGAAAAGAAAAGATAAAGATAAGGAGAGAAAAGGCCAAGGCCTTAAGAAATCCCCAAAAATCAAGACTTAGGGATTTTAGCACGCAAGGTGCTCCAGAAAATGCCAAGGCATTTACAGATAAGAAAGAAAAGAAAGAAAAGCTATTTTATTTTATAAGGCCAGTACCCGGCGTCCAAGGGCGTCGTTAAAGAAATCCAGGTGTCCAATTCCAAGGTCTTGGCCCTGGTAGACCAAGGTCTGCTCTATTAGGATTGGTGGCTCGCTACCCCAACCTTTTAGGGAACGCGCATATGAGATGGTACTTACGTCTTCAGTGGATCCAAGTGATTATTATTTTCAAGTATATGCTTTAGCAAAGTTTCGAAAATTTAAGAAAGTTTTCAAAAGTTAAAGAATAGCTAAAGTTTCAAGTTGAGCCAAGAAAAGTAAATTGAGATTTATTATTGCTTGAGTATGCATGTTTTGAGTTATACGTGTTCTTAGTTTTCTTTCAAGCATATTAGTATCTCATATGATTTTCATATTGTTCTAGAAGCATGTTTGCACATTTCGAGATTTTGTGAGCTAGATGGTACTTACTAAGCTTTTTGCTCACTAGATGCATTTCCTCTTATTGCAGATAAAGATAAAGGCAAGCAATTCTGAAGGAAGGCGACGAGGCGGTGCTGAGAAAAGTGTGTGTGGTGGCTGATTTTGGAGAGATCTTTGAGACGAGACAATTTAACTATTTAAACTACAATGTTATAGTTTATTCAGATTTCAAGTTATTGCTTTATGGAGTTTAGCGAACATTTAAGCTTTGGATAGTTTTACATGCTCAATTTCTTAGAGTTAAGATTCCATGTCATTTCATTTAGCATACATATCCTTATAATTGCATTGGATGAGTAAAAGTGTGAGTAGTTGGAAATATTGATACTTTGTTGGAGAAATAGATGTTTGTGCCAAGATAGTATTAATTTCTCTTTGAATCAAGTTTTATTGCTTAAATATGTTTAGAAAAGTTGCATTCACATTTCATAATGCTTTAACAAGGTTCTAGAACATGTATTTGGTGTTATGAATGCATAGGAGTCTAGATTGGTACAAACTCTATTGTTAAAGTTTATATAAACTCGAATAGCTCATTTTCTTCCGCAAAAGTCCTAATTTCAAGTTTATGGATTCATTTTGATTGGCTAAATTGTTTAGAAAACTGACATAGAGTATAGAAATGGTGTCATGATTCTATATGGCTCGAAAGTATAGGTTTGGTGGAGTTTTGAAGCAAGTGCCGAAACCTGTAAATTCAGAATTCAGGCCTATCAGTCGACTGATACAGTATCAGTCGACTGATACCCGAAGGTTGAGTTGGGTGAGGCAGGTTTCAATAAGTATCATTTTACGAGTTTTTGAGAAAGGAAGTGTGACATGGTATCATGCATGACTACTTAAGTTAGAATATCATTCTTAGATGAATTTAAAAAGAAAAAAAAAAGATTTCCGCATTTCTATTAGTTGTGCAATAGAGTCGAGAAATAGACAGAAGTAACGATCCGTCTAAGGCAGGAGAAGGCGGGTCGCTACAATTAGTTAATCCAAAAGGCATTACTAACCATTCATATAAACCATGCTTGGTCTTAAAAGCAGTCTTCCATTCATCACCTTCCTTCATCCTAATCTGATGATATCCACTCCTAAGATCTATCTTTGTGAACACACAAGAGTCATGCAATTCGTCAAACATATCATCAAGTCTAGGAATTGGTTGACGATATTTTACCGTTATGTTGTTGACAGCTCGGCAATCCACACACATCCTCCAGGTGCCGTCCTTCTTAGGAACTAGTAACACTGGAACAGCACAAGGACTTAGGCTCTCTCGAATATGCCCCTTCTCTAATAGTTCGCCAATTTGCCTTTGGAGTTCCTTTGTTTCCTCCGGGTTGCTTCTATATGCAGGTCGATTTGGGATTGATGCACCAGGAATAAGGTCGATTTGATGTTCAATGCCTCGAATCGGAGGCAAGCCAGGTGGAACCTCTTCGGGAAAAACATCCGCGAAATCCTGTAAAAGAGAAACAACAACACTTGGCAAAGAATTGTTAAGATCGTTAGTGCTCAAAAGTGCCTCCTCATACAAAAGTATAAGAGGTGGCTGTTTTGAGAACAAAACACTTTTGATCTCACTTTTTTTTTACATAAAAGTTTTTCTCTTTCTTTTTTTGCAGTTTTCTCAATTCTCTTTGATTCTTTCCACTCAATTTCTTTTCCCACATCTTCCTTGTCTCTCCTTTTCCCACTTTCTTTTTCTCTCTTTTTTTCATTTTCTATTTCTTTCTTCTTTTCATGGGCTCTTTGTAACTTTAGTTGATCCTCCATAACTTGTCGTGGAGTCAAGGGTACAAGCGCAATAGGCTGTCCTTTCAGAGTAAAAGAATACCTATTTGTGAACCCGTCATGAGTTACCTTCCGATCAAATTGTCAAGGTCTTCCCAACAAAAGATGACATGCATGCATGGGAACCACATCACATAACAACTCGTCTTCATATTTGCCAATAGCAATTGATACCAAGACTTGCTTTGTCACTTTGATTTCCCCGCAATCGTTCAACCACTGTAGTCGATAGGGACATGGATGTTTCAGGGTCGGTAGCGACAATTTCTCCACTAACTCAGTGCTTGCCACATTGGTGCAACTTCCTCCATCAATAATAACACTGCAAACCTTATCATTCACAAAGCAACGAGTATGAAATAAGTTTTCCCGTTGATTACCGTCTTCCTCCTTAGCTTGTAAAGTTAGCACTCGTCTCGCCACCAATAAGTCTCCAACAACAGCATGTTGCTCATCATCTCTGTCCTCCGTTTGTGGTACTTCTTCAGCAATTTCATCCTCATCTTCTGATTCAAGCTCCCCTTGGGCATTGATAACCATCACCCTTTTGTTCACACATTGGCTAGAAATGTGACCACGCCCCTGACATTTGAAACACTTGATATCACGAGTTTTGTAAGTAGTGGACTCGCTAATACTTGGGGTTGTGGATGTTGTTGGTTTGGGCTTCTTGAAGAGTTCAAATTTTGACTTGATTTGTAGCTGTTCCTCTTGTTTTGGGGCTGCCCTTCATGTATTGTTGCTAGTCACTGGTTGTCCCCTTCTAGTAAGTCTCTTCCTCTTTAGTTGTTCCTCTACTTTTACTGCTTGGTGTACCATGTCAGACAACTCAACATAATGTTGCAATTCAACAATATCAGTAATTTCTGGATTTAAACCATGCAAGAACCTAGCCATTGTGGCTTCTCGATCTTCATCCACATTAGCTCGTATTATGGAAACCTCCATCTCCTTAAAATATTCATCCACACTTTTGGTGCCTTGGGATAACCCTTGCAACTTCTGATATAAACTCCTATAGTAATGACTGGGTACAAATCTTTTTCTCATGAGCATCTTCATTTCCTCCCAATTGGACACAGGCCGCTCTCCATTTCGTCGTCGGTTCATAACTACTTGATCCCACCACACAATAGCATAATCAGTGAATTCAATGGCAGCTAACTTAACCTTCTTATGTTCTAAAAATTCATGACAATCAAACACCATCTCTATCCTAGTTTCTCACTCCAAATAAATTTCTGGATCATTTTTATCTTGGAAGGATGGAATCTTCAGCTTTACGCTTCCTAAGTCATTAACTCTTCTATTTCCACCAATCCGATCCTCCCTATGCTCAGTCCGATCTCTATAGCCCCTCCTTTCTTCTCTATTACCATTCCAACCCCGATTGTAGTTTTGTTCACCAAATCCTTCCAACTCCTCTTCTTCTTCTATTTCAACCCTCGGAGCACGTCTTTGTTGTTGCACATTAGGATACCCTTGCTGATGTCTCCTGGGTGTTTCCGCTTCAACTCGATCCAGTCTCTCATGTATAGACTCCAATTTCGCCCTCATCATACGCTGCATTTCTCCCATTAATGCTTGCAATTGAAGATTTGGAAGTTGTCTAGCATTCTCAGTTGAGTAATGATAGGGACAGTGAATTTGGGACAGTGAATGATGTGGCAATTATTGTGTACACGTCCGATCGTCGATCGGACTCTACCGGCGGCCTTCGGCCGTCGCCCCGAACCAAACTATACCCTGGGGGCACGGTGAACCCGTCGGGGATCGTCGCAATTGCGATCTCGCATCATTGACTGTCGATTTCGATAGGTTCACCGTTGCCGACGATCCTGACGAGTTCACCGTCCTCCGAAGGTATAGTTTGATTCAGGACGATAATCAGAGGCCATCGATGGTGTCCGATCGGCGATCGGACGTGTACACATTAATTGCACGTCATTCACTGTCTCATTCACTGTCCCAAATTCACTGTCCCAATCATTACTCTTCTCAGTTATATCATCCTCTGGAATGTTGGTCATTTTTGCAAAAAAAAAATAGAAAAAACCTCACAAGCACTCCCTCTAGCGTTCTCAAGATTTGGGGGACTCTCACTAGTAGTGGTCTCACACACTCTCTTCTCTCTTTTTTTTCACTCAATTGTGTCTCTTTAGTTCTTAATCAAACTTCGAGATCAAATCAGAATATCATGTGACAATTCAAAGTAATCCAACCGAAAGATTAAGAAAGGGCAAAAAAAAACTTTAAGAGAAAAGAAAGAGCACAAGATGATGAATACAAAGAAATGGAAGGCGAAACTACTTCAAGGGTTCAAAGAAACTTGACTTGCACCATCAACTTCTTCTTCTTCTTTTGAATATTTTTTTTCCCCACGAATTTTTTCTTCTTTTTTTTTATCTTTTCCCACGATTTTTTTTCTTTGTTTTGTTTTTTTTTCAATATATCAAACAGCAAGAAAAGATAAATTGAACACTTGCCTTTTGAAACGAAGCTCTAATACCAAATGATACGAACCTCACCAACAAACGTGATAGAACCCGAGACAAAGATGGATAGAACCCCAAGAACAAGATGACAAGAGTTTGAGCCTTTACCCGCAACCAAGACTTGCACGAACAAAGACTACGAAAGAAGGAAACGCCACACCCGGATGGTGATAAGTTTCGGTTGTTGAACGCCACGAGATAGACTCGATAAGTTCAGAAGTTCCCTTAAGAACCAAGAGATCACAAAATCCTCACTAGGATCTTTACCAAAACCAAAAGTCCTTACAAATTTGGAATTCTCTCCCTTATATAATGGGAGCAAGCAACTAAAGTACCTACATGCATGCATTCAAACAAATACAAGTACCTATGGTGCATGCAAGCATTTAAACACTTAGAAACCCAAAAAAACAACTCCAAGTCTCCATATTTTTGCATGCATGAAATTAAATAACTTAGAAACCCCAAAATCCCAAGTTTCCATACTTCTTTTCTCCTTCCCTTTTCCAACCATCATGCAAGGGATGAGTCATGGTTGAATAAGACCGATCACATGGGTTAAGCCTTGATTTGTACTTGGGCTTAACTTGGTTTCTCGTTTCTCATAGCCAAGCCATTGTTCTTGGATTAGCCCGTTTAGTGCTTCCTTGAAACGCTTTGCTTGAAGTCTTGTAATTGGCCCTTCAAGAAGTGACAAATGATCTCTTGTGGTTTTAACCCGGTCTTGATGAACAACTCCTTGGTCTACATCATTCCTCCAACACTTCGCCTGCAGTCGGAGGTACCATAAGACAAGTATCAACCTGTTCGCCCTAATGCAGGACCCGAAGGAGTCACTCCGGGCCTACATCAAGAGATTTAACGGGGTGACACTAGACGTGCCAACCGCCACACCCGAGGTATTGATTAACGCATTCTCCCAAGGATTGCAGGAGGGAGATTTTTTCCGCTCGCTTATCAGGAAACTGCTAAAGGACTTCGACAGCCTGCTGGAAAAGGCTGTCAAATACATCAATGTGGAAGAGGCACAGGTCGCTCGAAAGATAGAGTCGGCCAGTACACCATTCCCGAGTCCCGCGCAGTCTAGCCAACCGCCGGGTGGGCCCATTTGCAACCCACGGGGGCCTACCGACCGTGCAGGGATGGAACGCCGACAAGTGCAACAAGTGGGTTAGGGGTGTCTGCCGACCCGCTGGAGACTCTACTGCGGGTTTCATCATAGCCACACCCACGACACGGAGGAATGCTGCTAGTTCGGTAGGGTTCGGGCTCTTGCTGCGGCTGTGCAGGGACAAGAACAAC
Organism: Boesenbergia rotunda; assembly: GCA_024364735.1. NCBI lineage: Eukaryota > Viridiplantae > Streptophyta > Magnoliopsida > Zingiberales > Zingiberaceae > Boesenbergia > Boesenbergia rotunda. The sequence goes on from JAGFNQ010001505.1 coordinate 473,313, forward strand.
AAGTTTCCCCTGGGCGTGGCCCAGGTCGGGGAAGTCAAACCCTTCGCCCAGCCACCGAAGAACCCAGACCGGATCCCCCGATCGCTCGCAGCTCGTTCCCGCTAGGGGAGCAAAACAAGTTAGATGAAATGGACGAGCAGCAGGCCAATCGACAAAATGCCATCCGAGGAGGAGTGCACATGATTTCAGGCGGGCCAGCCCAAGGAGGCTCTCGCCAAACAGGTTATTAAAAAAATTGTACTCTGTAACCCCACGAGAATAGTGGAAGACCCGCCTTCTCGGATAATTGGCCAGTGCTCCAGACTCTCGCTCCATGGGAGTTATAAGTGGGCATGCTCCCACGAATCCCTCAGCTCGGCTCCCAGTCCGGACGCGTGGCGACCCACGCTCCCTGAGATACCTTCGACCGAGAAGTCAGACTCTCGCTCCATGCGAGTTATAAGTGGGCATGCTCCCACGAACCCCTCGACTCGGCTCCTAGTCTGGACGCGTGACGTCCCACACTCCCTGAGAATTTAAAGAAGATGATGAATTTAATCCCACAACTTTTAATTAACCCAGAAATTTTGAAATTTAACTCTTAATTAATTCAAATTAACTTAACTCGTAATTCAAACTTAACTCTTAATTCAAATTCAATTAATTTTTAAGTAATTCAATTAATCCTTAATTAATTCAAATTCAATTAATCTTTAATTAATTCAAATTCAATTAATCTTTAATTAATTCAAATTCAAGTAATTCCTAATTAATTCAATTAACCCTTAAATTAAGTCTTAATTAATTCAACTTCAATTTACTTTAAGTAATTCTTAATTAATTCAACTTTAATTAATTCTGAATTCAGATCCAATTCATTCTAAAGTAACTTAAACTCGAATTAAATAAAATCTTACCCAAACCGTAATAATTAATTTAATAAAATTAAATATGTCAAAGTGGGTTGGCATATTCGCGAGTTCACACGACATGTATCAAATCGGGAATTTGATACATTTTTAGAAACTTAATTAAATAATCTAAAATGTTTGACTCATGCATAACTGTCATGTCATGCATCTGCTATTTTTTTTAAATATATGTCATGTCATTCATATTTAAATTTATGCATGATTTAGAGTCGGTTATAGGAAAAAGACAAATTAAAACTTGAACAACCTAATATTATGTGGAGGTGAGATGATAGTACGTTAGGGAAGCCCTTCTAATAAGGTCAAGGAAGGTAAGGTGTGCCCTACTTGGTCTGTTTAGTCTGGTGAAACTAGCCGAAGCTACCGATCCAAAACCTAAGCTAGTTAGACCAAAATTTTTCAAGAAGTAATTTGAAAATGAATTTTCGATAAAAGGCTTTGTCAAGGAAAGGGTTGTTGCTCCAATAAGGCTACGGCCAAAGAAGACCTTATGCCTCACCAAGACCTGAAAGTCAATTAATGAAAATCAAATTCAATTTACTGTTTGTTAAATTTAAATCTAACACAAATTTTGATTAAGTCTTAGATTTAACAATAAATTAAGAAAAATTATTCAAGCATCTCACAAAACACCCATAAGGCAACCTTGCTTGCTTGTACTGAGACATCTAAAATGGGTGAGATGTTAAGGACTAATAAATTGAAAAATATTTTTCAAAATTATTTTCCATAACTCTTAAGATATTTTTCTAAAAATTTATTTTCAAAATAGTGCTTTAACATAATAATATTTTTATAGATTTCATGATTGTCTGATTGTTTATACATATTATACATTTTCAAAATTATATCTTTTTGAAAAATTGTTTGACATACACAATTAGACACAAGCCTCTTAGGTCAACACTAAAGTTCCTTAATGCACTTAGATAGAGTCAAATGATGTTGGTGTCAGGGGGAGTTGGTTTTCAAAGTTTTTTTTGGATCTTTCGAAAATTATGCTTTAAAAACTATCTTAAATCCAAATTGAATTTTCTTAGATTATCTTCTTGAAAATTATCATACTGTCATTTATTCTTTTGATATTGATAAACCCTAAAGACACACAGGAGGTCTACTTCATGATCTACAATGACTCCTAGGATGTGTCAAATTTAGGGGGAGTCTAAGTCAAAAGAAAATTATCTGACAAAATATTTTTTGAAAACTTTGTTTGGCGTTTTGGAATTGGTAGATAATTCTTATGATTTGTACCAAATCCTAAAGACTCAGAGGAAGAGTACTTGTGGTCAACAAGCTTCATAGGACTGGGTCAAGTTTAGGGGGAGGTCAAATTAAAAGAGTTACTAAACATTTCAAAATAATGTGTTTTCATACACTATATTTTCAAACTCTTGTCGAAAACATAAGTAATTCGTCTTTCAAAATATTATTATTTTAAAATAATTTTGTGGCTTATAAAATCATTTTTTGAAATACCTTTTGAAATAATATTTTCTTGAGTTTGGAGAATTTTCAGGACACTTAGAGAAATGTCCTTGTAGTAAACAAGGTTTTCTAGGATTGTGTCAGACTGGAAAAGAAATTAAGTCAAGTAAAATATTATGTTTTAAAAATAATATTTTTCTAAGTACTTTCAAAATATAAGCCAAGTATTTTTTTTAAAGAACTTATGTTTTTCTAAAGTACTTATGTGTTTCAAACTCATAATATGTTTCAAATTACTTATGTTTTTCAAAGTTCATAATATTTTTCAAAAATTATACTTATATTTTCAAAAATGCATAATATCTTTTGAAAATACTTACATTTTTCAGAAAGTTCAATACATTTTTCAAAAGTACTTGCATTTTTCAAACTTAATATCTCTCAAAGTACATGTTTTTGCACAAATATTTTTCAAAGTATTCTTTTAAAATGTAAAAATCTCTAAGTGAAATATTTTTTTAAAAAATACATATTTTTCTAAGGAAAAATAATTTAAGTATGCAATTCTTTTTGAAAAATCTTTCTCAATAGAAATTTTTTTCAAGGCAATATTTTCATTAGGTGGAAAATTTTCTAAGTTTTCTGAAAGTACGAAATTTGTTTAATGCACAATACTTTTCAAAATGTAATTTTTTGGTGCAATTGTTCTTGTTAACTAGCTCTCTGCTATGATTTTAAAGATTTATACTAAATACTTTTAAAATGAAATTTTTTCATTGTTGGTGCAAGGATGTTTTTTGTTATTTTTTATGTATGACAAAGGGGGAGAGTATGCTTAAGTTAGAAAAAAAAATCTCTCTTTCCAAAGGATCTAACTAAAAACAAAATGCTTTTTCAAAATAGAGGGAGAGTGAACTTAAGTTAGAAGTTTTTTTTTCTTTTTCTCCCAAAAGATCAAAACTTATTTTCAAAACTTAGATCAGTTTTTCAAGGATCATAATTTAGTCTCCTTCAGCCAATCTAACTTAAGATATTGTCAAACATCAAAAAGGGGGAGATTATTAGTGCAAGATGCATTAGTGATGTCCTCCTCTAAGTGTTTCAATGTTTGACAATATGCTTAAGTCAGTGATACATTGAACAAGGGAAGAGTGAGTCAAGAGAGGAGTAACAAAGTGATGAAAAGTCCTAGTTAAATTAGGCACAAAGTCCTGGTTTGAAGAATTGGGCACTAAGTCCTGATCATGGATTGGGCACTAAGTCTCGACCAAGGGTTGGGCACGAAGACCTAGTTCGAGAAATTGGGCACTAAGTCCTGGCCGAGGGTTGGGCACCGAAGACCTGGTTCGAGGAATTGGGCACGAAGTCCTGGCCGAGGGTTGGACACCGAAGTCCTGGACCTAAGATTTGGGCACGAAGTCTTGGTCCGAAGGATTGAGCAACTTAGCTGAGCGATGACTAAGGACATAAGTAGAGACGGGTCGAGGGTCGAACGTCTTGAGATCTGAGAGTCTCGAAGGCTAAGCAAAAGTCCACCCGAATGAACTGGGTGGCAACTATCTCCTGAGAGGAGTCGGTTGCAGGCACATTCCCGGGGGTGGGAACTTGCGTCGGTTCGACCTAAGGTTTGGCGGAAATCCGAAGTCAGAACCAAGTCATTAAGGTTAAGATTATCTGCATGTTTGTCTTGTCTATTATTGTATTGCAGGTACCTAAAAGTTGGAAACAAGGCAGGTAAGCGAACAAAAACCAACCTGGAAGAGGCATCCAGGGCACCTGTATTAATACAGGCGCCCAAGAGCTACAGGGCGCCTGTTAACAGGGGCGCCTGAAGGCTACCAGGCGCCTGTGATGAGACAGACGCCTGGGAAGGGAAAAGTTATCCCTGCTGCGAGTTCGACGCGGAGATGATGTTTGACCAAGCCTTTTGAGGTGCCCCCTTCAACACATGCGCCCCCATGAGTACTATATAAAGGGGCTTCGACCCCTCAACTCAACACAACTTCGAAGATCATTCCTTCTGACTGACGACAAAGCGCTAACGGCGAAGCTCTGCAACTAAGGAAGCTCCGGGAGGAAGTGCGCTGCACTTCGGAGTTCCAGATCGGCCGAGTCTTCAACTTTTGTTTGGTTTAAATTTTACAATTCCGCACTTATTTTTCATATCTTTTAATTGTAATTTCTGCACTGTAAGACGAGTTTCTCCACCTCTGGAAAGTCTAGAAAGGAGTCCATTAGTGGATGGGTATTCCCGTGCTTAGGCCTTGGATGTACTGACCCCGGGGGGTTGGGAACCAATTAAAAATCCCGCGTGCGTTGTGTTGTTTATTCGTTCTTTTTGTTTTCCGTTGTGCTACTAACTTTGTGTCCAGAACGAACCGAAAAGTTTTACAAAATTTCTGAAGATTTTTACGGTCGATATTCACCCCCCCTTCTATCGACGGCACCGGTCCAACACCACGAACCCCTAGGCTCGACTCCCAGTCCGGATGCGTGGCGACCCATGCTCCCTGGGATACCTCCGATCGAGAAGCCAGACTCTCGCTCCATGCGAGTTATAAGTGGGCATGCTCCTATGAACCCCTCAGCTCGGCTCCCAGTCCGGACGCGTAGCATCCCACGCTCCCTGGGATACCTTCGACCGAGAAGCCAGACTCTCGCTCCATGCGAGTTATAAGTGGGCATGCTCCCACGTACCCTCGGCTCGGCTCCCAGTCCGGACGCGTGGTGGCCCACACTCCCTGGGATACCTCCGACCGAGAAGCCAGACTCTCGCTCCATGTGAGTTATAAGTGGGCATGCTCCCACGAACCCCTCGGTTCGAGTCCCAGTCCGGACGCGTGGCGGCCCACGCTCCCTGGGATACCTTCGACCGAGAAGCCAGACTCTCGCTCCATGCGAGTTATAAGTGTGCATGCTCCCACGAACCCCTCGGCTCGGCTCACAGTCCGGATGCGTGGCGGCCCACGTTCCCTGGGTTACCTCCGACCGAGAAGCCAGACTCTCGCTCCGCGCGAGCCCTAAGTGGGCATGCTCCCACGATCCCAAGGCTAGGTCTGGAAGTTCAGCTCTCAACACCCCATGGATCGGACAACCAGAAAACCTGAAAGATGGCAAGGCAGATACAACCCGACAAACCCCCGACTCATGGTGTATCCTGTGTCTCTCGGCTATACTACACCCGACCCGGTCCATACCACTTGGGCTTGCCGGTCGGTACTCGATCTCCGAACCAGCTCTTCTTTACACCGCCCCAACATCCGGACATCTTTGGTACGACCATGACGTCGAGAATAGTGCACACCTCACCCATCTATGACACACCGTAGATATTCCGTTGACTCGGTACGAAAAAATGGAGGATGGAAGCAAATTTATATGTTACGCAAGCACAAAAAATGATTTACTGGAAAGTCTTAGTAGATGTAGCTTTAGGTATATTAAATTTTACAAGGGGAGAAGAAAAATATCTGAGGCTAGACTTCACAATCGACTCATATCATTAGTGATATTTCATCCGTCGGGCTACACCATTCAATATATTCACATTAATTGTTTTATTCTAGTCCTCACATGATAGACTAATAATTAATTCATAAATATTATCATCTTGAGGTCTGAGTGTCAAAATCTAACAAAATTAGCGTGCTCGCCTTCCTTATATACTAGCTACAATATCCAGACTAATAGTCCCCATAATTTATCTCTTCCGTATTATTCTGGGATAGATTAGTGGGGGCGCTGAGGACGAGTGAATCACCATTAAGTGTTTTATTCTATTGTGTTTAAAAATTATAAGAACAACATTAATAAACGTCAATATTGGCTCTCGGATTGCCCCATGTAATTGGGCAGGGATCCTCTGGTCCCAAAATCCCTGGTCCACACTAAAATTGCGGTCGGATCGTGATTGCGATTCGGCCGCAATTTGTTCCAATCCCCTCTAGGGTTCACCGTGCCCCTCAGGTTATAGTTTGGGTTCGGGCGGGTGGCCGGAGGCCACCCGACGGCCTAAACCCTAAATCTAAAATCCTAAACTCTAAATCCTAAATCTGAATTTAGGGTTTAGGCCGTCGGGTGACCTCCGACCACCCGTCTGAACCCAAACTATTACCTGAGGGGCACGGTAAACCCTAGAGGGGATTGGAACAAATTGCGGCCGGATCGCAATCACGATCCGGTCGCAATTTTAGTGTGAACTTAGGATGGACCAAGAATTTTGGGACCAGAGGATCCTTGCCCCATGTAATTAAGCTGGTAACTATATGATAAATTACTCTCAATGATTTGAAATCGTGGAAATTAAAATTTCACATTTTATAGAATATTAATCCTTGTATTATGAAATTAAAATTTCTTTTGAGAATCAAAAGTTAATTATTTGAGAGTAGTAAAATATTGTTGAACGCTGGAGAAGGAAACCTACGAGAATAAGAAAAATTTTCAAGTCAAAATGAATTTTTAAAAGGATTTTTAATGTTTTTTAAAAACATTTTGATGGTCCATTTCCTCTTAAAAGACTTCTTTTAGAAAAATAAAAAACATTCTAATTGAAACTATCATAAAGACACTAGTACAATTGTTTAGCTAAAACATTTTCTTACTATTGGATACAATAGTATTTGTTGATTAAAATACTTTTACTAAAATATCTTAATAATCCTCCATTTGTTAAAAATATAATAAAATCATTTTTTTACCATTTGGACTCTTAAAAAGTTTATATTTTTTTTCTTTTCTATAGTATAATAATATAGAGTTATTAAAGCGATTTTATAAAAACACCAGCTTCCCTAAAAAACATGCCTCCGAGTTATGAATAGGAAGAATTTTGTTACTACGATTTTACAAAATAAAATTCTGCATTCATATGCAAACAAATTATAATCTCTATTCCTCCCTTGGCATTCCAATGGAAGATATATTGATTTGAGAACAAATTATATAAAGGTTTCAAGAGCCTGCTCAATTAATAAATGCATACGATAATGACCTTACTGGTCTGTAGAATTTCACTCGTGCACTTGTTAATTTAAAATTTTCTTATATTCCCTTTTGATGGCGTGTGACAGTCGTGAGAGAGCTGTTAACCTGGCATATTTTATAATAGATTATAGAAAATTACTTTTAGTAAGATTACACTTGATTGAAGTAATTAATGAAGATGTAAAGAATTAAATATGCGAGTCTTCTTCGTTTAAGTAGATGTGAATCCTCTTTATATTGATAGGTTTTGGATGTGAGTCTTCTTCGTTTTATTAAAAGAGACTTGAAAGAGATTCAAGCTAAAGTTCAACATAGAAATATCAGTTGGAACAAACTCATGTAGAATTAAACACCTACATAATTATCATTAATTCCGACATGTTGTGTTCTTATAATTCTAAACCTCAAGATCTTCTATAAGCATGGCGAAAAATTCTTGAAAATAATGAGTTTTTCACACACACAATTAATACATATATACCGTAACAAGGGATGTGGACAAGTCCCAAGCATAAATACCTGCAATTTTAGTGTAGCTGTAAGAATGTTGTGCCAACAAATCATGGAGAAAACAAGATTCTAATACTAACCAAAGAGGAGCCCATGCAGTTGAGAGCTCAAGAAAAGGGTAGGGCCACCTGAGAAACTTGTGTTAGCCATCAACTTAAATAAGAAAGCAAATAGTTTACATCTTTCTTTGACGAAGGGTTAGCTCGAGGACAACAATAAAAAGTTATATTTAGGATCGGTTACATGGACTAAACTCTGCTATCCTCAATTCTTTGACATAGCTTGACCGTTCATTTTTCAAGATACTAATGTTGATTGTGTGTGGCGAAATGTAAGCACCAAGGTCGAATGGAAGTGACTAAGTTCTTGTATGCAGTAAAGCAGTGGAGGTATTTGTGTATCATGTAACTACAACTAGTACTGTAAGAATGCTACCATTTTAATTGTTGCATTGATGCGTAAATGTTGGTGCATGGCAGCAAAATTTAGAAAACAACACCCACCATGAAAATCCACAAGCGTGCAGAATCCACTGGAAGATTACGTAGATACAACTCCAAAGGACAAAATATGCCATTCGAAACCATGGAAAAGGCTGCAGAACACACAGATTACTTTCTCATTTATTGAATATGTAATATCACACTTTTAGGTGATTAAATCTAGTGAGCAGGAAACTTACAAGACTGTTTAGAGTAGTGTCAAGGAGAAGAAAGATAAAGTTTAGCGTATGCATGCACCCCATAAGCTGGCAAGAAAAATATGCATAACAAATTTTAGCAACATAAGGACAAACAAACCTTTAAAAATAGGAGAAACTGGAAGACCAATAATTTAATACTCAAGAAAAGCAATAAAAGCATATGGTTATTACTATAAATGAATTTTCATTCTACTTTTAAAGTATAGTTCTACTCTTATCTTGTTCTTAACTAACTTTTTTTTTGTGAGTGCGCACGCGCTTATTTGGGTAGGGTTGATTCGTGACCAAATTCACAATGCTAAACTTATTCAAAATATAGATTTGATCTTAAATCTGGAGTCCTTGTAAAGAAATATCAGGAGATTAAATGTATGAACATGTAGCAATGTGATGGCAATGTTTTTCAAATTCATGTTTTTTAAAGATCTGGTATATTGATACAATAAATTCTCTGAAAAAAATACATTAAAAAGCTTGTATTTTTAAGCTAAACATTACAAAAATAATAAACAAGATATGAAATGATTAAAGTAATACTTTTTATGCATTCAGGAATCAGAAACTACTATAATGCCAACATATCATTGCAAAATGAAACAAGGTAAAACATAAATGGCTGAAGTATAGTTTAACAAATAGAGAGCACCCACCAAATCTAGTTTGAAATGTTCATCAACAAGAAATGGTACTAGAAGGCCCCAAAACACAATGTCTGTCAAGACAACAGCACCTGCGCTAGTCTGTTCAAGTGAATGGAACAACATCATTTATAAAATTTAAGAAGATAACTGGCATAATTAACCTAGCTAGCAGTTCTCATGTATGGTTAGACTATGAAGAATGAAACAAATTCATAAAAGGAACACAACGAAATAGTTTGAAGTGCCAAAATGGAGATGGAGATAGAAAAAAAATTAAATAGTAAAGAGAAGTTTTTCAATTCTTTGTTATAGGGTCAAGCTATTGAGAAGTTTACCTGATAAGCAATTAGCATAAGGTAACCCCAAAACCCAGCTTTTTGTTGACAATAACCACGCTCATAGTTGCTACGTGATTTGCTAGCATTTTTGTTTCTATTTGTTGCATTCAAAGTTACAGGTATATCTACTGCAACATCTCCTTTAAGGAATGCATTTGCCTCGTCATTTTCAGTGGCACACTTTCCATACATCCAACAACCATAAGCAGATATCACACTAGCAATCTGTAAGCATGTAAAATTGCACATAAATAAGCAAATCATATGACAAACAAAGCATATGCCTAAACATATGTATGTTCAAAACCCCCATAAGAAATACTAATGATATGAGCAAAATGCATCCAACTATACCGAGTTAGCAAATATTGCATATAGAATATAATCACAGATAGATGGGGAAAGAAGTTTGGAAATAAAACAAAAGTCCAAAAAAAAGGAGCTGGAGCATACCAAGAAATAGATGATCACTAAGAAAAATGTCCACCTGCAGGCACCAAATTTAAATAGTCAGTAGCTGGCAAAATTTAGAGTTGTCATGAATTTCTTTCGCAAGAACAATTTAGTTACCAAGTGAAATGATAAATTTAGAAACCTCTTTCTACAGTTCATGTTCTAGCTTGAACAAGAAAGATACATTGTCGCAATGGGAAGCAATTCATACAAGAAGAAACTTAACGCGATACTACATATATTTCGACGCACTCAATCAGCTCATGACCAGAGACCTGAACCCGAATTAGCAAGAGGAAACTTATGAGCACATCGGCAGCAACCATAGAATCGAATTTTATTCTTGAAGAAATTTCCACGAAATCCTAATAAAACATTTTCTCTTCGATCGAAGCAAAAAAAAAAAAAAGCAGGATTTTGTGAGCAAACATTCGACACATGATGCGAGCAATTCAACTCAAAAGGGCTTACTGAGTATAGAAATAGAAGGCGAAGACGCCGTCAAGCAGAAGCACCTGGCACAACAACAAGCACAAGATCGATAGAGAAACAACTCGAAGTCCTAGAAGCCAAAAGGGGCTGGCCTTCTTCCAGCACGAGAGCCAGAGATCGGAGGATCTGAGGGCTTCAGCCCTGCCCGACGAGATCACAGACACCGACACGGCGGCAGGGAAGGTCAGAACCACGAGGCATACAGCAACTTGCCACCGCAGCCAGTAGCCTAGGCCTTGCTCCGCCTCGCCGACGACCATGGGGCATGGGCGAATATGCGACGAGGGAGATCGAGACCGCAGATACGACGCACCCGTTGACGTACCTTAAGCAAACTGAGTGCCCGAGTTCCCTCCATTTCCTCCAATCGCGCGTCCCACCCATTTGTTCGCTGACATTGCGTTGGTTCATGGTTATTCTTCGGTCCGGATGACGTGATACTATTTTTTTTAAAAAAACTAAAAAATAGGTGTCAAAATTGCTTTATAAAAGAGATATTTTTTTCAAAAAAATTTATTTATTTGTTTTACTTCTCTCGGTGATCCAGTTGGAAGTTAATTTGACCTGATAGGAAGCCCATTCGGAGGGCTCGATTGGGATAAAGATAGTCGGGCACACAGGGTGTTAACATTGCTGGTGGAATGCGCTTGGGCCTATGCGGATCTGGTCCGGTCGGCGATAGTCGGTCGGATGAGATCGGTCGGTTGAACCCGACCAAGAGGATTCAGTCGGGCGGATGGAAAACACGACTTCCTTGAAAAAGGGATACCAAAGGTGTAGTTGACTGCCGAGCGGACTGTCCTGGTCGGGAATGCCCGACCAGACGGCTCGATTGTCCTGCCAATGAAATCACACTCCACCCTACGAAGTGACTCACGGTATGTGGTCGGCTACCCGGTCGGGCATACTCGGTCGGCCGGTCGGACTGGCAAGCACCAGAAACGGCTGAACCCACTCAGGCGACTTGCCCACCCAAGAGCCGTTGACACCCGAGTGACCGAGCCCCTCCGTGCGACCACTGTCGGTCGGTCGGCCAAGTCCGGATGGATTCACAAGTACATAATAAGACAAGTCAGGGTGATCTAGACCCGACCACGGTTCGGAACCGACGGTTCGGAACCGCCGGTTCGACGGTTCATGGGAGGTCGACCCTTAACCTTAACCGCCCAAGACGGTTACGGTTCACGGTTCGGAACCGTCGGTTCACGGTCCGGTTCACGGTTCGCCACGGTTCGGCACGGTTCAAGATTATTATATTAAAAAAATTAAAAATTAAAATAAAAAAAAATAAATTTTATTAAAAAAGGGCTTGCACTTATATAAGTTGCCTACGTATCCCCTTAGGGTATAGGGGAATCAAAGCCCACGTAATTCTTTTACATTTTTACCCTTTTACATTTTTACATTTCTCACTCACTTGTATTTCCTCCCGTTCCCGTTGTATTTGTTCCTTCGGTATCAAATTCTTCGGCTTCGTCTTCTGAAAGTTGCATTCCTTGGATTCGCTTTTCGGCTCTGGTCCAATCATCAAGTAATGCTTGAGCTTCCAATGAGTCGGGAGACATGGTTGATCGTCGTTCATCTAATATGTTGCCGCCGGCACTGAACGTCTGCTCCACAGCAACAGTCGACACTGGAGAAGCTAAAATTTCTTTTACGATCACGGAGAGAACGGGAAAGCTTTGAGCCTTCTGTGACCACCACTTCAAGATGTCGAAGTCTTCGCTATCTGCTTCATTAAAATCAAAAGAAGTCGTAAAATAATTCTCAAGTTCCTGTGTGGAACTTGAGGATCCTCGTGGACGTTTCGTCCGTTCTTTTAATAAAAGTTGGGCTTTTGTAAGTTTTAAATTAGTAGTAGTAGGTTGTTGTGTTTCAGAAATATTAGTTTGTGTTCCATATTTAACATAATATTGATTATAAAGATCATATAAATAATTTCTAATATTATATACAATATTAGCTGGATCCGGAGAGGAAGAATCCTTAATAGGAATTAATGCGTCATAATATAAAGTTAGCATTTCTTGTAAAACTTCTAATTTAAATCTAGGATCTAAAGCAAATGCAATTAAATAAATTTCAGGAATTAAATAAAAATATTTTTCCCATTTAGTTTTCATAGCTATTATACATAAAGTTAAAGCTTCATCATTTACATGTTCATTTAATATTAATACTATACTACAAAAATTTACTAAAATTAAATGAGCAGTAGGATAATAAACACCAGAAAGTTGTTCAGTTGCATCGTTAAAAACTTTTAAAATTTCACAAATACTACTACAAATATTTCATTGTTGTGAAAATAAATATATATTGGTATTACTATTTTGTGCAAAAAATAAACATAATAAATCTTTATATTGAAAAGAATCTTGTAATAATTGATATGTTGAATTCCAACGTGTTGGAACATCACGTGGAAATTTTTTTGGTCGCATTCCATTAGCTTTACAAAATCTACCCCATTGTTTCATCATAGATGGATGAGACCATAAATATGAAATTGCGGTTCTAATTGGTTGAATATAATTTTGTAAAAGTTTTAATCCATCTTGAACACATAAGTTTAAAATATGGCATACACAACGAATATGAAAAAATAAACCACCAATTACAGGTTGACAAATAAATTTTAATTCATCTATTGAAGCGGTATTAGAACTAGCATTGTCTAATGATATTGAAAAGATTTGATGAGTCAATCCATATTCTTCTAAAACTATGTGTAATAATTGTGCAATGTTATGAGCAGTGTGTGATTCATCAAAAACTCTATAAGCTAATAATCTCTTTTGAAGGATCCAAGAGTTATCAATCCAATGGCATGTTATACCCATATAAGAATGAGTTTGCCAATGATCACTCCAAATATCGGAACATAAAGAAACTTTATTATTTAATTTACTAAATTCTTCAATTAAATTCTTTTTTCCTTGTTTTACTAATCTTTTAATTGTACGAGTTAGTGTAGTCCTAGGTACACGTTTAGCAGCAGGATTAAGAGATTCTTTACACAAATCTTCAAATGTGCATTTAGCTCCAAAACTAAAAGAAAGATGTTCTACGGAAACAAATTTAGCTAATGATTCTCTTAATTTATTATCTGAATATAAAAATAAACCAGAATCAGTACTACTACCGCTAGAAAATCTAGATAATTGTGTTTGAGAGCGGTCAAGCCCATATTCCGTCGGGTGCTTCGTTTCTACATGTCGTTTCAACGACCCATAGCCGCCGCCGGCTTGGAATTTGTAGGAAGCATTACAATGCTTGCATTTTGCACGCATTTCTCCCGACGGAAGTGTGACTTTCTCAAAATGTTTAGTAAAAATAGACGATTTTAAAGGAGCATTATCCCGAACCTTAGAAGTAATCGCATCGGTACTTCCTTGCGTTTCGGGGATCGGAGGGCATTGGGGCTGAGCCTCGGTCTCATCATCGGTGGATTGAATTTGAAGGTTGGGATCCTCGTATGCAATTTCTTTTCCCCTCCGAGATCGAGATGATGAAGCTCCGCGTCCGCCTCCGTGACCTCCTTCCATTATCGTCGACGTCGATGAAGAACGTGAAGAGAAGTTGAGAGTTAGAGAGTTGAGAATGAGAGATTGAGAGAAGAGAAGTTTTGTGAGTGAAAATGATGAAATGAGCTCCCTATTTATAGAGTTCGGATCATAACGGTCACTAAATCCTAGCCATTGATCAAAAAACGGTCAAATGATCTCATCCGTCCAAAAAAAACAAAAAAAAAAACTCAAACGGCACTGAACCGGCGGTTAACCGCCGGTTCAGTGCCGTTGGAACCGGCGGTTAACCGCCGGTTCACGGGTTCTGGCGCCCGGAACCGGAACCGGCCCGGCATCTTGCCGGGCCGGTTCCGGTTCGGCCCGGCGAACCGGGTCAACGGGCCAACCGACCCGTTGACCCGGGCCGGTTCCGGGCCGGGTCCGGGCTGGACCCGGCCCGTGGTCGGGTCTAGGGTGATCGCATTGTCTAAGTTGTTTAATTAGATTAGACTCTCTTAGATACAGATATACCCCCTCATTATGAAGAAGGGACACCTGCCATTATCCTGTGAACACCAGACATTAATGAGGACGGAAGTGACAGCCTGGAATATACCTCTTGGTGGTCATGCCAAACCCTTGGGGAAACTAAGGTTGCCATGGGATTATGTCAGAAGATTAACTTTTATGAGATAAGATAACCCAGACAAGACAGGGGTCCTCCTCCTCCCCTATATAAGGTCCATTTGGTGCTTCAGAATGGGGATTCTGCTGGATTGATTTCTCATCCTCCCCTAGCTTTCTGTAACTCCGTTCCCTTAAAAGTCACAGTGACTCTTCTGTCTGACCAAGTCATCTGAGCGAGAGCCCTCTGCACTTGTCGACAAGATCAAATTTGGCGCTATATGTGGGAATTCTTTGCCTGATCGAAAGACGAAGATGGACGACTCTAACAAGGTGACAATTAGACTCTCACAAGAAGACTTCGAGTTGCTGGTGACCTCTAAAGCTCAAAAGTTAACAGCAGAACAGAAGACTAACGGTCGTCCGACTCAAGAAGGTCCCTCTGAGGCGGCTACTCGGGTTGGCACAGAAGGCGAGGCTCGCCCGGGTGGTAGTCCCTACTTCCCCCAAGCACTCTTTGGCCCGGCGGAGGGTGCATGACAGTCCGACCCACTGGAAGTCTCTTCCAGTCATGCAATGCTCAACAAAGGGAAGGCCTCGGTTAACCAGGCTCCGTTTGACCGCACCGAATTCCCCTTTTCCAGCCGAATCCTTCAAGAGCCAGTCCCCAAGCACTTCCGACTCCTATCTATTCCAGTGCATGGAGGAGTCACAGATCCTGAAGAGCACTTGATGAAGTTTGAAAATGCGACCCTGCTACATTAGTACACAGACGACATTAAGTGTCGAGCGTTCCTGACCACCCTGGTCGGGCCCGCTCAATGATGATTTCACAGAATCCCGGAAGGGTCGGTGCAGGGATTTGCTGACTTCAAGAGGCTTTTCCTCCAGCATTTTTCAAGAAGCAAAAGATATCACAAGACGAGCCTTAACCTCTTTGCTTTGAAGCAGAGCCCTAAGGAGTCCTTGCGGGCTTATATCAAGAGGTTCAACTAGGACGTGCTGGACATCCCCATGGCCACTCCGAAAGTGCTAATCAGCGCCTTTGCCTAGGGTTTGCAGGAGGGGGAATTCTTTAGATCGCTGATACGCAAGCCCCTAAAGACTTCGAGAGCCTCCTGGGCAAGGCCGCTAAGTACGTGGACATAGAGGAAGCATAAGCCGCTCGACTTCGGGAGGTCGGGCCTCTACTTGTGGCTCCTCATAGTCAGAAGACAACACCTCCCGGAGGACCCCTCCGTAGTCCCCGAGCCATGGGACAGAGAGTTGGAGCCGAGCGTGGCATAGTCCAGCAAGTCGCCCAGGGGTGCCTCCCCAACAGGTGGCAGCCCTACTGTTCGTTTCATCATAGTCATACTCACAATACCCAAGATTGTTGGCAGGCCGGGCGAGGACAAGCTCGCCCCGGTCAGGGAACCCCTAGGGGGCATCTCAGGGAGGAGCCCTAGGCCGAGGAAGGTCGCAGGCAGAAAGGCGAGAGTCGGACACCCAGGCTGATGGATCGATGTGGCGTGCTAGAGGGGGGGGGGGTGAATAGCACTTTTTCCGTCGTTTCTCTACAAGTTTGTTAGCGCAGCGGAAACAATAATATGTAAAGGAAAATAAGAACAATGCTAACAACGAAAGTTTTACTTGGTATCCATCCAGATGGATGACTAATTCAAGGATCCACGCCGTACACCACTTCCACTAAAAAAAATTCTCCTTCAGGTGGAGAAACCTGTACAGTGGTGATCTTCCTCTTTACAGATTGTAGTAGTATAAGAGAGAGGAAGTAGAGAACACTTTTCAGATGAGCATCACTTCGTTATCGTACGGAATCGTACCGCTCACGTGCAAAAAGGTCCTCCTTTTATAGGAGAACAGGACAAACTCGTAGTCTGTCCAGCCCTGCACGACTGGCCTAGTATTAATTGCTAGCCAACGGCTAGTTTTGGGGGTATACCAGTCGGCTGCCTCTGGGCCAGTCGACTGGTAGAAGGCTGAAAACATTCTGTGAGTTTTGGCAGTCGACTGCCCACTCACTCCCAGCCAGTCTTCACATAGTCCTTCACGTATGCCTTCAGGTTCACTCCTTGGCTCGCCCCTTGAAGTCATCTTCCTCTGGCTCTCGCCCCTCGGATGCGCACACACGCCTCCCTTGGCTTGCCTCCATGCCACCCTTCACGTGTGCCCTTGAAGTCCACTTCCCGGCTTGCCCTTGGAGTCCTCCTCCCTCGGCTCTCGTCCCTCGGATATGTCCACCATGTGTGGTTCTCCAAGTCCTGCAAACTCAATCATACATATCAAATACAACATAACACTCTAACCTTAAACATATTCACACACACACATCAAAACCATGATCTTCCAATCATTTAAGAGTCGATTGCCTCAACACAGGCAACTGCCCCAACGGCAAGATAACTATTCCCGACCCCTGACTCTCCTAAGCAAGGAGAAGTAAACGAAGAGCAGGCGAATCAACAGAACACAGTACAGGGCTCGGTCAACATCATCTCAGGCGGCCCCACCTATGGGGACTCCAACTGAGCCCGGAAGTCTCAGGTCAGGCGCCTGGAGATTCATCAGGTGGGGACCTGCTCTGCTCAAGCCTGAGGGCCCCAGATCAGTTATGGCCCACAGGATTTACAAGGGCTGGAAGTTCCGCATGACGATGTGTTGGTCATCACAATTGTCATAGCCAACTACCAGGTCCACTGAACCATTGTGGACACTGGTATTTCAGTTAATATTTTGTACAAGAAAGCATTCAAGCAGTTACAGATTGAAGCCAGTGAATTGCAACATGTAGCCACACCCCTCTTTGGGTTCACGGGGAACGAGGTCCAGCCGATCGACCAGATCAAGTTGGCCATTTCACTCGGGTAGGAGCCCCTGAAGAGGACTCGATGGTCGACCTTCCTGATAGTGGATGCGCCATCGGCCTACAATGTCATCCTGGGGAGACCAGCTCTCAATGAATTCAGTGCTGTGGTGACCACTTTCTATCTGAAGGTTAAATTCCCGATCAGCGATCAGGTAGGAGAAGTAAGAGGTGATCAGAAGGTAGCACGTCGGTGCTAAGTGAACGATGCTCGCACGAAAGTGCGGAAGGCGTTCCGAGCTCCGTCGGCCAACTGTAACATGGTGCAGCTCTCCCCTTGGACTGAGTTGAGAGATCAAAAGGAGAAGGTCCAGCTCCTTCCCGATCGAGAGGAAACAAAGGTGAAGATAGCATTAGAGCTGGAGCCCGACCTTAAGCAACAACTAGTGAAGTATCTGGCAAAGAACCAAGATGTATTCGCATGGTCGGCCTGGGATCTGAAGGGCGTCCGACCAGAAGTCATGGAGCACAAGTTGCATGTCTACTCTAACGCCAGGCCTGTGAAGCAGCGGAAGAGGGACTTCAGTCCCGAGCAAAACAAGATAATTCAGACCGAGGTAGATAGACTCTTGGAGGCAGGGCATATTCGGGAGATGTAGTTCCCGTCCTGGTTGGCCAATGTGGTGCTAGTGTCCAAGTCAGAGAACAAATGGAGGGTCTGTATAGATTTCAGAGATCTCAACAGAGCCTGCCCCAAAGATTGTTACCCACTCCCTCGGATCGATCATATGGTGGACTCCACAGCTGGGAGCGAGCTTATTTGCATGCTAAATGCCTACCAAGAATACCATCAAGTGCCACTAGCCCCTAGCGATCAGGAAAAGGTCAATTTCATTACATCTGAAGGCACCTATTGTTACACAGTTATGCCGTTCGGATTGAAGAACGCAGGGGCTACATATCAACGGCTGATGAATAAAGTGTTTAAGGAGCAGTTGGGAAGGAACATTGAGGTGTATGTGGATGACATTCTCATCAAATCCCTCCGGGCGGCGGACTTGATAGTAGATGTGGAGAATACCTACTACACTCTGAGAAGGTATGGCCTGAAATTAAATCTGGCCAAATGTTTGTTTGGAGCAAGAAGTGGGAAGTTCTTGGGTTACATCCTGACTGAGCAAGGCATCGAGGCCAACCCCATCAAGGTGAAGGCTTAGCTGGAAATGCCACCGCCCAAGAATCTGAAGGAAGTTCAACGACTGACCGGGAGGATCACAACTCTTTCTCGTTTTATTTCTAGGTTGGTCGACCGCAGTCTGCCCTTCTTCAAGATCCTGCGCAAGGCCACTAAGTTCCAATGGGATGCCGAGTGTGACCGAGCCTTTGAAGAATTGAAGTCCTATCTTGTCAGTCTGTCGGTCTTAGCCAAGCCTGAAGAGGGAGAGATTATGTTTGTATACCTTTCGGCCACGGAGGGTGCGGTGAGTGCATTGCTTGTAAAACAAAAGGAGGTTGAACAACATTCCATTTATTTTTTCGGGCACTTGCTGAAAGAAGCCGAGTGTATGTATAATACACTCAAGAAGTTAGCTTATGTGCTTGTGTTGGCTGCTCGGCGCTTGCGCCCTTACTTCGTGGCTCATCCCATTTGGGTGTTAACTAATAGCACCCTTGGAAGAGTATTTGTCAACCCGGAGGCCTCCGGCAGATGATCAAATGGACCACGGAGTTAAGTGAATATGATATTTATTATAAGCCCCGGACTGCTATTAAGGCTCAGGCGTTAGCTGATTTTCTTAGCGAGCTTCACACTAAGGAAAAAGAGGAAACATGGAAGGTCTATGTAGACGGCTCGACCACTTGGTCAGGCAGCAGCATTGGGATTCTCTTAATTTCTCCAAAGGGAGATCATCTCCATCTGGCCGTGCGGTTGGAGTATCGGACTACCAATAATGAAGCAGAGTATGAAGCCCTCCTGGCTGGGTTATAAGCTGCTCGACACGTGGGAGCTGCTTGGGTCATCTTTCACTCAGATTCTCAGCTTGTAACTCGGCAGCTAGTTGAACAGTTTGAGATAAACAGTTAACGGTTGCAAACCTATATCAATGCATATGAGCAATTGAAAGCCGAATTTCAGGAATTACAAATACTTCAAATTCCTCGGGAGGACAACTTAAAGGCCGATGAGCTAGCCAAGATAGTCAATGCCATCACTCCTTGGGTATTCACCCATCCTTCGCCTCAAGTTATGCTAGTAGCTCAAATCGAAAGGGAGATGGATACGGAGGTTGAAGGTGACTGGAGAGCTCCGCTCATATCCTATTTGCAGCAAAGAACTCTCCCGACCCATCAGGAGCGAGCTCGCCTCCTGAAGATGAGGGCGACCAAGTTCACCTTGGTGGGAGATACCTTATACAAACGAGCTTTCTCAAGGCCGCTGCTCAAATGTTTGGGGGAGGAAGATGCAGATTACGTACTGAGAGAAATACATCTAGGCTCCTACGGTAGTCATTCAGGAGGTCGGTTAATGGTCGGAAGGTGTTGTTAGCAGGGTGCTTTTAGCCCACACTACAACGGGATGCGGATCAGTTGGTCACTTCCTGTGTCTCTTGTCAGAAACATCAGAATCTCTCTCACCGACCAGATGAAGTTTTGAGGGCATCTACTATGTCTTGCCCCTTTGATCAGTGGGGCATGGACATAGTAGGGTCTTTCCCTATCGCAGTCGTTCAGAAGAAGTTTCTACTGGTAGTCATGGATTATTTCTCAAAATGGATGAAAGCGAAGGCTCTGGCTCAGATCACCGAGCAGGCAGTCATCAAATTATTGTAGCAGAACATTCTGTGTAGATATGGGATACCGCATAAGTTGGTCTCGGATAATGGTCGACAGTTCCAGGGCCGAAAAATTCAAGAATGGTGTGCACCTATGACATCATGTAAGCATTCACCTCAGTAGCCTACTCCCAGAGTAACGGTCAGGCAGAGGTCGCCAATCGGGAAATCTTGCGTGGTCTCAAGACTAAGCTAGATCATATGGGCGGGACCTGGTCGATGAACTGCCTAGTATCTTATGGGCTCAACGAACTACTCCTAAAGAAGGCTCAGGTTGTACCTCCTTTCAGTTGGTGTATGGAGGTGAGGCAGTTGTCCCAATGGAGGTAGGGTGTGAGTCTGATCGAAGGCACCTCTATGGAGAAGATAATGCAAAGAAAAGGCGTCTAGAGTTGGATTTGATCGAGGAAATCTGAGACAGAGCAGCGATCCAAATGACTGCTTACCATCAAAGAATGCAGCGAAGGTACAACCAGAAGGTCATACCCAGGAGTTTCTATGTCGGCGACTACGTAAGGAAAAGAGTCAAGCCAGTCGGGGAGGTGAGTAATCTGGTACCCCAATGGGGAGGACCCTTCCTGGTGGTCGTGAACTAGGGTCCGGGCCTTTCTACTTGCAAGACGCTCAAGGAAAAGGCAAGGAAGACCCTGGAGCGCCATACATTTAAAATTGAGTAATCTGGAACCCCAAAGGGGACTGCGTTTGGAAAAGAGTCAAGCCAGTCGGGGAGGTGAGTAATCTGGAACCCCAATGGGGAGGACCCTTCCTGGTGGTCAGGAGCTAGGGTCCGGGGCTTACTACTTGCAAGACGCTCAAGGAAAAATGCTAGGAAGACCCTGAAACGCCATACATTTAAAATTGTATCATGATTAAAACTCGGGCAATCCTTGTAATAGTATTAGTTGTAAACATGATGATGGTGATCAGGACAACCACGACCCGACGTCCAGACTCTCGCTCACGCGAGTTATAAGTGGGTCTGCTCCCACGAACCAGCCTACCTCAGTGCCGATCGGGCGTGGCTGTCCATGCTCGGTCGGGTGAACCAAGTGGCATCCAGACTCTCGCTCACACGAGTTATAAGTGAGTCTGCTCCCACGAACCCGCCGACCTCAGTGCCGGTCGGGCGTGGCTATCCACGCTCGATCGGGTGAGCCGAGCGGCGTCCAGACTCTCGTTCGCGCGAGTTATAAGTGGGTCTGCTCCCACGAACCTGTAAGACTTCATATGGTAATCTATATAGATATGTCAATGAAGTTCTTACTGCAGCTTAAGTGCGATGTTCCTTTGACTTGCGGTGTTCAAGTCATCTTGGTCATGGAGACTTATACTTTAACATCTTAAGCAAGCATCTCCAAGGAGGTGTGGACCCAAGCTAGTCACTCCAATGAACTAGTTCCCATAACTAGCATCCATGTTTATTTCCGGACATCATCCCAATGTCACCAGCCAGTGAGAATCAGCTGATTAGAGAATAACTCATGCTAGTCTCAACAGAATTGATAGTGTCCATATTTATCAATTCATCGACTAGGGATATTTTCAATACTTCACATTTGCACATTTAGAGATAATCACTAGTTGTGATCCCATCACAAATTCTCTTATGCTGTGAGTTGTATTGCGGACATTCAGTAGATGAGTTTAAGATCCCAATCAAATACACAAGCATGTATACTCAAATAGTGAATTATCATTTATTGAAATAAATGTTTACAATCATAAGGCGATTGCCTTAGGATACTTCTCTCATATCACTAACAAACTCCCACTTGGCCTAATGCCAATCGCTACGGTTTCCAATACCACAGGCTCTAATATGACCCTCAAACTTGCTCTGAGGTAAGACCTTAGTTAAAGGATCCGCTAAATTCCTTTCAGTGGGAATTTTCTTAATTTGTATATCATTCCTACTTATAATCTCTCTGATCAGATGATAGCGGCGAAGCACGTGTTTGGATCGCTGATGAGACCTTGGTTCCTTTGTTTGTGCAATAGCTCCATTGTTGTCACAGTAAACCGGCACTGCTTCATCAATGGTTGGAACCACGCCAAGTTCGGAGACGAACTTCTTGATCCAGACTGCTTCCTTTGCTGCTTCCGAAGCTGCGATATATTCCGCTTCCGTGGTAGAATCCGCTACGGTGTCTTGTTTGGAACTTTTCCAACTTACTGCGCCTCCATTTAAAGTAAATACGTATCCAGACTGCGATTTGGAGTCATCCATATCTGTCTGGAAGCTGGCATCTGTATACCCACGTATTACCATATCTCCTTCTCCATATATTAGGAACACATCCTTAGTTCTTCTTAAGTACTTAAGGATTGTCTTGACAGCCGCCCAATGATCCATTCCTGGATCCGACTGGTATCTGCTTGTGACGCTCAAAGCATACGATACATCGGGCCTAGTACATAACATAGCATACATGATAGATCCTATCGCGGATGCATAGGGAATCTTATTCATGCAAATCCTCTCGTCTTCTGTGCGCGGACACATAGACTTTGAAAGGTTGATCCCATGCCTGATGGGAAGGTAACCTTTCTTGGATTCCGCCATGCTAAACCTTTTTAGCACTCGGTCTATATATGTAGACTGCGAAAGACCAAGCAACCGTTTTGATCTATCTCTATAGATTCTAATCCCAAGGATATAGGTTGCTTCTCCCAGGTCTTTCATGGAGAAAGTTTTGGACAACCAGATTTTAACTGTCTGTAAGACTGATATATCGTTTCCTATAAGTAAGATGTCGTCGACATATAATACTAGGAATACGACTGCACTCCCACTAACTTTCTTGTACACACAAGGTTCGTCAGGATTTTGTGAGAAATCAAACTCTTTGATTGTCTCATCAAAACGGATGTTCCAGCTCCTAGATGCTTGCTTCAGTCCATATATGGATCGTCGAAGCTTGCATACTTTGGTTTTATCAACCGATGTGAAACCTTCAGGTTGTATCATGTATACATCCTCAAGCAGGTTTCCATTAAGGAAAGCTGTTTTCACATCCATTTGCCATATCTCATAATCATAATGAGCTGCTATGGCTAGGAGCATCCGAATGGATTTAAGCATAGCTACTGGCGAATAGGTTTCGTCATAATCAATTCCTTGCTTCTGACGATATCCTTTTGCCACTAATCTAGCCTTAAAGGTAACAACATTACCTTCCATGTCGATTTTCTTCTTGAAAACCCACTTGCACCCTATGGGCTTAATCCCTTCAGGTGGTTTAACCAAGTCTCATACTTGGTTTTCGTATATGGAATCCATTTCCGACTTCATGGCCTCGAGTCATTTGTCCCTTTCTGAACTTTTCAGAACATCTTCATAACTGATAGGTTCGTCATCGCTTATGAGTAACACGTCGTTCGATTCACTTACGAGAAATCCGTATCTCTCTGGAATATTGCGTGTCCTATCAGATCTACGAAGAGGTGGTGTAGTTTTAGGTTCAACTGATAGCTCATCATTATGAGGTATTGGTTGTGGGTCTAAACTAGGTGTCTCTATAATGTCTATTGGAGTTTCTTGAACTTCATCAAGTTCAATGCCACTCCCACTGTTTTCTTGTAAAAGAAATTCTTTTTCCAGAAATACAGCATGCCTTGAAACAAACACCTTTTGTTCCAAGGGATGATAGAATTGGTAACCCTTCGTTTCCATAGGGTATCCAATAAATAGACATTTATCAGACTTAGCATCCAATTTGTCTGATACAATCCGCTTCACATAAGTAGGACAACCCCATATCTTAAGGTGAGTTAAGTGGGGTTTCTTACTATTCCATGTCTCATATGGAGTAGTAGAAACTACCTTGGTCGGGACTCTGTTTAGCAAGTAAACAGTTGTCTTAAGTGCATAGCCCCAAAAAGATTTTGGAAGAGTTGCATGATTCATCATCGACCTAACCATGTCCATCAAGGTTCGGTTGCGCCTCTCAGATACACCATTATGCTGTGGTGTATACGGCGGAGTCCGTTGGGATAATATCCCATTGTCCCTAAGATAATCTTGAAACTCTTGTCTTAAGTATTCACCACTCTGATCGGATCGAAGTATTTTAATACTTTTGCCAAGCTGTTTCTCTACTTCATTTCTGAACTCTTTGAATTTCTCAAAGGCTTCAGATTTGTGTTTCATCAAGAACACGTACCCGAATCGTGAGTGATCATCGATAAAGGTGATGAAGTAGCTATAGCCTCCTTGTGCAAGAGTTGACATTGGTCCACATACATCAGTATGTATTAGACCAAGCAATTCTCCCACTGGATTACCTTTTCCGGAAAAGGGTAATTTGGTCATCTTGCCTTTTAAGCATGATTCACATGTATCAAATGAACCGGGTTCAAATGATTCCAAAATTCCACATCGGTGTAATTCGGTCATGCGTTTCTTACTTACATGGCCAAGACGACAATGCCAAGTGTAGGAGTCTATTCGATTATCTATTCGAGCACGTTTATTGCTAACTTCGATATTGAAAACGTCACTGGATAAATCTAACGTGTAAATACCATTGCATAAAGTTTCATTCCCATAAAGAACACCATTTAAAGTTATGTAACAATAATTGTTACTAAAAGTTAAATGATAACCCTTTTCATTCAAACATGAAATAGATACAATGTTCTTTATTAACGAAAGAACAAAATAACAATTATCCAATTCTAAGACACGTCCAGTAGGGAGCTTTAGCAAATATGTTCTGATGGCAATAGCAGCAATCTTTGCTCCATTTCCAACTCGCAAATTCGCTTCTCCTTTGACGAGTCTTCTTCTATACCTTAGCCCTAGTATGTCATTACATATATGTCAGCTACACCCAGTATCAAGTACCCAAGTGTTTGAGGAAATAGAGTGACATTCAATAACGAAGATATTTGAAGAGGATGGGGCATCGGATGCCTTTTTTTTCAAGGACTCAAGATAAATCTTGCAGTTTCTTCGCAAGTGACCCTCCTTGCCACAGTGATGGCAAGTGCCTTTTAGGGTATTTTCAGTCTTTTTGGCCTTTTTCTCCTTTCCCTTATTCTGTTCTTTGGCCTTCCTCTTAGAACCTTTCTTCGAGGAACCAACTAACAGTACCGTCTTTAGATCCTGCTTCACAGAAGGCTCTAAAGTCTTCAGCAGGTTGAGCAACTCAGGAAACTGGTCTAGAGTTGCACTTTCGGGAGGACGGTTGGGAAGTTGATCTTCAAGGACATTAGCAAGCTTCTTTGCCTTGAGGATTGTCCTTAGGTTTCGAAGCCAGTCCATGAAGTTCGGCCCAGTCAGTTTATTGGTGTTCAAAATGGAACGCATGTTTAGGGAAGACATGATCGAGTGATTATCCTAGAAATACAAATTGAGCTTATGTGAGAAGAATGATTAAAGAATGTATCAATATACATAAATTGAAATCCTATTTATTTTTCAAATTGAATAACCCTTTTTATCAATTCGGGAGATTGTAGGATCATCTCCAAATAGGTTGATATCCAACCATAGGTAAGAACAACCATGGCTGTGACCATCAAGTTATTCTTAGCTATGAATGTAGGTAATTATACCGATTACACATCACATATATGTAACTATTACTTTATGCTATCAACTAATTGAATGTTTGCATAAATCATTGGGTTGTTAACTCATTAACAAGTATGCAACATTATACATAGCACCCAACTGCACCTCTCTTTACATCGACCTTGGCTGTGGCACAACAAATCGATGCTCCAAGCTTAAGGCTGACCCATTAATCAAGAAATAGTTTTAATATGGTTGGGGCTCATTAAACCGCTTAGTCAGACTTGGATGTGTCCAACAACCAAAACTAATGATTGACCTCTGACTCCAACTATATTATTCATAAACTAATTCCATGGTTTGAACATGTTGAGGTTCAAGTCGGGCATGGATGTGTCCATCAACCCAAACGAGAAACAAAACTCCGATTCTAACCATATTAATGGAAGGTGTTAGCCTTAATATTTTGTAAGGGGTTTTGAGTCTCATCTTTCTTTTCTAAGCACATTCATGACATAGAATTATGTCATGACTAACGATTTCCTTAATTAAGTATGTATGTGACTTAAGTTATCAAGTCTCATAAATTGAATTAGGAACCGGATTTCCTAATTCCAATTTCATACTTAATTAAAGGAATTGTTTTGGGAAACAATTTCCTAAATTGTCATAATTAATTTCGGAAATAATATGTTCAAGACTTTGATTTCTCTAAATCAAATCTTATTAAATTAAGAGACAAATCCCTTAATTCAACTACATATTATTTTCATGAAAATCTCATTTAAGAAAACTCTATAGGAAACCATTTTCCTAATTAATTTTGGAGACAACAATATGTAAGAGCATCACCTCTTCAAACATATTTTATTCATGGATTTAATTAATTACAACAAATTGTTTTCTAAGGGTGGCTCCCCGAGACTCAGATACCCAAAGAAAAGTAATGTGTTGTAAATCCAATTGGACGGCTCCCCGAGGCTCAATCCAAATCAAACATGACAATTTCAATTAAAAATTGGGAAATTAAATTACAACAACTAACTTTAAATTGGACGGCTCCCCGAGGCTCAATCCAAAATAAAGAATTTTATTGTCAATTTAAAAACCAATTCAAATTTAATTGTCAATTAACTGTCCATGAATTTGTCTAGACTTTCTTAAAAGAAAGTGCCCAAAATTGCGAGATTTCAAAAATAGATTTTCAGAATAATTGTAAGTTTCTGGTACAAAGGAAACTTACATATTTCCAAAATTGGAAAATTTCTGAAATAGAAAAATTTCCAAAATTGGAAAGCTTCCAAAGATGGGAAGTTTTCACAATTATTATAAAATTTCAGAAACTAGAAAATTTCAAACGTTTGCGAAATTTCATGAGGATTTCCAAACTTTGAAATTCCTAAATCTAAAATTTATTATAATTTGAAAGTTTCCATAATTGAAAATTTTTTCCGAAATTGAGATCATGACAAAGTTTTCCACAAAACAATTATATGATTAAGTCGAACACTAACCGGCTCTGATACCACTGTTGGGACCGGGTGCATGTCGACAAGGATACGGGTTCGTAAAATTTTAAATTTTTACGTGCAGCGGAAGAATTAGCATAAAATAATTTCCTAAATTATTTTAACCTCGTATCTAGCATGCAACCTTATGGTGTGTTGACATAATCATAAATTAAAACTTTGCGGAAAAGTAAACTAATTTACCAAGTACCTCGCGTAACCCGAAGTAAGGGACGAGATCCAACCGTAGCGTCCCTTGGAAGCTTCGCCTCTATTCGCGTCCACGCCGAGTTCTCTTCGGGATGACTTCGCAAAGTCACGAGTTTTGTGCCGACGAGAACTACTAGACTCTCGGAAGGCACAACTAGAAGAACAAGAGAAAAGATAGGAAACTAACCAACGAAGTAACGGAATCGAATTCCGAGAGAGAGGGAGATGTGATCCGCTTCTTCTTCTTCTTGGTTGGTTTCTTCTTCTCCTTGAAGCTCACGGCAACACCTTGCCTTGGTGTAGGTTGGGCGCCGACCCTAATGGAGCTAGGGTGGGCGCCGGCCCTAATGGAAGGGAGGGGGAAGGAGGAGAGAAGAGAAGAGAGAGAGGGAGAGCTCTATTACAATTACTTAGTTCAGAATAAGGGCTTGCCTTTGGTTCCTTTATATAGTAGTAACTCCTTTGCTAAGTCTCCCTCTAAACGGAATTAACGGAATTAGTTATAAGAAATTTATCTTATAAATTTTCTTATTGATTATTCCGTTTAATCCTAGTCTTATTATAACTAATTTATAATAAAACAAATTAGTTATCATAAGAAATTTATCCTATAAATTCTCTTATGAATTTTATTATAACTAACTTTATAATAAAACTAATTAATTATCATAAGAAATTTATCCTATAAATTTTCTTATGAATTATTCCGTTTAAACCAAGTTTTATTATAACTAATTTATAATAAAATAAATTCTTCTTCTCTTTAAATTATAGAATAAATTTTATAAGAAATTTATAAACTTTCTTATTATGAAAAAATCAATTCATAATTGATTTTATAAAATTAAAATAAACCAATTCATGGATTATTTTAATCTTCCACAAAAGAATAAATTTCTATAAATTTATTTATATAAATTTCTTTATACAAATTTATTTATCCATAATTTATAAAATAAATCGCGCTGGATTTATTTTATTTAAACCAAAATTAATTGGTTTTCTCCTCTATTGTGGCCGACCACCCAAGGGGGGTTTGGCACCCTCTTTGGCCGGCCAAACCAACCCGAATCGGTCGCGAATTAAACTCATTTAATTCGCCCAAAAAGCCTTCAAAAGACTTAGCCATTTTTAGCTTCCATTGCGCCTCTGATTAACTCAAATTCGACTTATTTCTCTTGATCGGAAAATCTAATTTTCAACTCGTTTTAAATCCCTCGGATCACTCGTAGTGCGTGTGACTAAATAGGCTTTCGATTTATGTTGGCCGTCTATAATCAACTAATTATAGAACGATCATGAGTGGCACCTAGTAGTACATCATGATCCCCAATTAATCGAAAGATCAACGGTTTGACCTCAGAAGAAATTATTCTGAAACCCTTCAGCAGCTCTAATGAATCGTGCCCCATTCCCTTCACCATCTTATACCCACTTGGTTCAGGACACGGTTTATTTGTGTCAGTCCCCACTAGGCTGACTACGTCACACCTAGCCCAAGTAATGTCTTTCTCGTCCTTTGGATTTCTAATTACTCTCATGTATTTTAGAGAGTCGCACTCTAAACATGATATACTCTGGCCAGAGGTTTTGAGTAACAATCCGACGATAGGCCTGGGTATACTTCTCCTCGCAAGGAGTGGTGAATCCTTTGTAGGCTGTTCAAACATCTTCAGGCACTTCGGCTTATACCCAATCATCCTGGGTCCACACCTCCTTGGAGATGCTTGCTTAAGATGTTAAAGTATAAGTCTTCATGACCAAAATAACTTGAACACCGCAAGTCAAAGGAACATCACACTTAAGCTGCAGTAAGAACTTCATTGACATATCTATATAGATTACCATATGAAGTCTTACAGCTAGTCACTCCAATGAACTAGTTCCCATAACTAGCATCCATGTTTATCTCCGGACATCATCCCAATGTCACCAGCCAGTGAGAATCAGCTGATTAGAGAATAACCCATGCTAGTCTCAACAGAATTGATAATGTCCATATTTATCAATTCATCGACTAGGGATATTTTCAATACTTCACATTTGCACATTTAGAGATAATCACTAGTTGTGATCCCATCACAAATTCTCTTATGCTGTGAGTTGTATTGCGGACATTCAGTAGATGAGTTTAAGATCCCAATCAAATACACAAGCATGTATACTCAAATAGTGAATTATCATTTATTGAAATAAATGTTTACAATCATAAGGCGATTGCCTTAGGACACTTCTCTCATATCACTAACAGAACCCGCCAACCTCGTTGTCGGTCGGGCGTGGCTGTTCACACTCGGTTGGGTGAGCCGAACGGTGCCCAGACTCTGGCTCACGCCAGTTATAAGTGGGTCTGCTCCCACGAACCTGTTAACCTCGGTGCCGGTCGCCGACCTTGGTGCCGGTCGGGCGTGGCTGTCCACACTCGGTCGGGTGAACCGAGCGGCGTTCAGACTCTCGCTCACGCGAGTTATAAGTTGGTTTGCTCCCACGAACCAGCCGACCTCGGTGCCAGTCGGGCGTGACTGTCCACGCTCGGTCGGGTGAGCCGAGCGGCGTCCAGACTCTCGCTTACGCGAGTTATAAGTGGGTCTGCTCCCACGAACCCGCCGACCTCGATGTTGGTCAGGAGTGGCTGCCCACGCTCGATCGGGTGAGCCGAGCGACGTCCAAACTCTCGCTCACGCGAGTTATAAGTGGGTCTGCTCCCACGAACCCGCCAACCTCGTTGCCGGTCGGGCATGGTTGTCCATGCTCGGTCAGGTGAACCGAGCGGCGTCCAGACTCTCGCTCACGCGAGTTATAAGTGGGCTTGCTCCCATAAACCTGCCAACCTCGGTGTCGATCGAGCGTGGTTGTCCACGCTCGGTCGGGTAACCCAAATGGCGTCCAGACTCTCGCCCTGGCGAGTTATAAGTGGGACTGCTCCCACGCACCCGCCGACCTCAGTGTCGGTCGGGTGTGGCTATCCACGCTTGGTCGAGCGAGCCAAGCGGCGTCTAGACTCTCGCCCTTGCGAGTTATAAGTGGGTATGCTCCCACGAAATCGCCGACACCGAGACCGATTGGACACGACTGACCTCGACTGATCAGAATGGCCGAAGGACATATGGGCCTAATTAAGTTATAAGAGAGCCGAGTGAAACGGTTGGATGGTTGAACAAAGATCCTAACTAGCCCGAACCCCGTGAGAACCCAAATGATCGATCCCCAGTGTACTTATGCCCTGGAGGGCGTGAGTAATCTCTATTTATAGTAACTGTTGAGTCTTAACCCAGGGCGAATGAGAGCCTAAGGGTTTACCCACTAAAGAGCCGAGCTAGGGCCTATGGGTATTAGTGTCGGCCAGCCGACATGGCCGGTCGAATGACCCAACACCCAAGGATAATAGTTCAAGAAGACTTAAATCAACTTAAGTCGCGTCTCTAAGTAATCTCGAGCTTGAAGGAGTGTCGAGGAACGAGGGACCGACTAAAAGAGTGGTAGTAAACAAACCCTATTAAGCAAGCGACAGAGTGGCCGAATAGAAAGACATGGACAAGAAAAGGAAACTAACATTAAAATAGGGCCCGAGACCATTAGATTACAAGCAGGCCCGACGGGCAGAGTTAAAAGGAGAAACTAAATTACAATTTAAGTAAAAGGAGGAAAGGCGTCGGGCGGATGACTTCTTGCACCCGAGTGGGTTTCACCGTGTTGGGAGGCAGATCTTCAGGGATATGACCAACCTCCTTCAATTGTTGCAAGGTGCTCTCGATGTCGTATTTAAACATGTTGGTCGTTCGGCGAGCCAGCTGGTGGTAGAAAGGCTCCGATTGGAGGTAGGCCAGTCGATGTGCCTCCAACCGAGCCGGCTCTCCCAACTTGTAGGCAGCTAGTTCGTCATTCAGTCGATTGATCTCGGCATCCCGCTCAGTTATCTCTGCGACCCGAGCCACCAGCTGAGCCTCCAAGGCCTTGAAGGCCTCCTCCTTAGCAGCCAGCTCCGTCTCTTTATTAGTCAGGGCCAGCTGTGTTGAGTGATGGACGACTGCCAACTCTTTCAACTGTACAACTAAAGCCTTGGCCTCGGCTGTCTTCTTGTCCAAATCCGAGCGGGTGCGGGCCTATCGAGTCAAAGTCATTTTCTTCTGGGCCTCCACATTCTCCAAACGGAGGTTCAGCTGTTCTATGTCTCGAGAAGCAGCTACCAAGGTGGCATGTTCCTCCTCCGACCGAGCGTCGACTTCTTCTAATTGTGTCCTCAAGAGGGCAATCGCGGATCGTAGGACCTCCACACCCGCCTTGCCGGGAGGAAGGGTGTCGTGGCTTAGCTGGGTCTCCAGCTCTTGCACCCTTTGCTCCGCCGCCCGACGCTCTCTGGTAGTGCGAACCCGGGGTTGAGTAACTGCCCGACATGCCACCCAAAACTGCACAAGTGAAAGTGTTAGGAGCAGGGCGATGAATAAGCAAAAGAAAGGGTTTAACCTGAGTCGCGTCCATGAAAAAGTTGTCAACTAAGTTTAGCGGACTCCGTTCCTGGGTAGTCAACACCGCCTGATCCCAGCACCCAACCAGCCGATCGTGCAGATTGATCGGCTGGGGTTGGACGACCTGAGTCAGGTTGACTGCTGAAGGAAGTTGCAAGTCAACCGGAAGCCAAGGAGGAGACCGAGGCGCTGAGGTAGATGGAGCCGAGAGATTTGTCCTCGGAGGGTCGGTCAGAGTGCCCAAGCGAGGTGGCATCGAGCTGGAAGCCAAGGCCCTCGTGTCGGAGGGAGTGCGGCTGAGCGGGGGAGCTATCAGATCGTGAGTTTCTTCGATCAACTCCCGAGCCAGAAACGCGTCCGGGGAAATAGTCGCTCGACGGCATTTTCTCGTCAATCTCTCGGAGGTTGGCTGCTCTGCCTCTGCCTCCACCACGAGTGCCTCCGTCTCTGTGTCCACCACTATCGGCTCTATTTTAGAATCACCGACTAGTGGTTTTGCCCCCGAGTCACCCTCAGCGTTCTCTGATTGCTCCGGGGCCTCAGTGTTGCACACTGGTGGCACGACTCGCTGTGCCAGCTCCTCTGCCGCCCTAGCGTTTAGCTCTGCCTCATCGAGGCCAAGCACTTCAGCAAGCGCAACACTCCACATGGTCTGAGCTGCAACATAGAAAAAGCCTTAGTTAGAGCTAAAAGGTTCGAAGAGAAAGTAAGAACTTACCAAAAGAGCCAGGCAGAGCGGTCGGGATCTGGCTCAGTCGAAAAATGTACATCACCACCTCACTCAGCAAGCGGCCAGCATGGACGCGAAACCCCCCGAGCTTAGAGTAAGCCAGCTGAAACGCTGGCTCCGAGCGATAACTCTTGGGCATATATGGCTGAGTAGGTAGGTCTTCTACCCATTCGGTAGGCCAGTTTGGAGCGGGAGTAGTATTCACAAAAAAGAAATGGGTCTTCCATCCGTTGTTAGAGGAGGGGACCTTATCCAAGAAGGCTGATTTGGCTCGGGCCTGGAAGAAAAAGTTGTTCGACTCTTGCTTCTTGGGGTAGTAGAAAAAGTGGAAGACCCGAGAGTCTAGAGGAATGCGATATATAGAGAAGATGACTACAGTGCCGCAGAGAATCCGAACGAGATTCGGAACCAATTGGGAAATGGGTATTTGAAAATATCTATAGGCTTCTATTATGAAAGGGTGAAGAGGGAATCTCAGCCCGACCAATAAATGGCCTTTAAAGATAGTAAAATACCCTAGGGGAGGTTGGTGTGGTCGGTCGCGGCGACTAGGAAGGGCTAAGTGGTGGTCGGCCGGGATTTGGTAGTCCGACCGGAGGGTTTCAAGGTGGTCGCGGGTCAGGGTCGAGACAGTGGTGGTGTACCATAAGCCGACCGAGGAGGTTAACTTGGCCATTAGGTCGGGATCGGGAACTGTAGCTATAAAAAGTTAGGCAAGGAAAGGAGTACCTAGGGGTCGGGTCGCCGGAAATGAAGAAACGCAGGTGGTCGGAAGATTGCCGGAGACAACAAAAATCTGGAATGCACGGTGGTCGGAGGGCGGAGGGCGGAGGGCGGAGGGCGGAGGGCGGAGAGGAGAAA
Organism: Boesenbergia rotunda; assembly: GCA_024364735.1. Lineage (NCBI taxonomy): Eukaryota > Viridiplantae > Streptophyta > Magnoliopsida > Zingiberales > Zingiberaceae > Boesenbergia > Boesenbergia rotunda. The sequence goes on from JAGFNQ010001505.1 coordinate 506,841, forward strand.
CGAAGAGAGCAAAGCGGAAATAGAGAAGACAAGAACTGTAGAGAGATACCTATTTATACTACGGTGAAACTCAGGGGGTCGTCGAATGCGCGGGGTGAAAAAAGCGGGAGTAGATCCCGACCGTCGGTTTCCCACCCTTATCGACGCTTCGAGATTCACCCTGATGCCACATGAGCTCCTGACAAGTGACGCCTCATTGTCAGGAAGGCCCAGTCGGGGCGGGACGCGTGGCGAGGACCTTAAATGGTGATATGACCGAGGATTCGGTCCATAATGATTGTGATTCGGGGCCATAACGGGCTTAGGAACCGAGGACGACCAGAAGGTTCGACCGGGCGGATAGCCTAGTCAGTCGGACTCATCGCCTCCTTCGACTAGACTTGAAGGGAAGCTTGTGATCCGGTCGGGAGTCAATTTGACCTAGTAGAAAGCCCAGTCGGGGGGCCCGATCGGGATAAGGATAGTCGGGCACACAGGGTGTTAAGCTTGCCGGAGGAATGCGCTTGGGCCTATGCGGATCTGGTCTGGTCGGTGATAGTCGGCCGGCCAGTTGAACCCGACCTAGAGGGTTCAGTCGGGTGGACGGAAAACACGACTCCCTTGAAAAAGGGATACCAAAGGAGTAGTTGACTGTCGAGCGGACGGTCTCGGTCGGGAATGCCCGACCGGGCGGCTCAATCGCCCTACCAATGAAATCACACTCCGCCCTAAGAAGTGACTCACGGTCTGTGGTCGGCTGTCCGGTCGGGCATACCCGGCCGACACCAGAAATGGCTGAACCCACTCAGGCGACTTGCCCACTCAAGAGTCGTTGACAGTCGAGTGACCGAGCCCCTCTGGTCGACCACTACCGGTCGGCCGACCAGGTCCGGATGGATTCATAGCTACATAATAAGATAAGCCAGGGTGACCGCATTGTCTAAGTCGTTTAATTAGATTAGACTCCATTAGATATAGATATATCCCCTCTTTATGAAGAAGGGACACCTGCCATTATCCTGTGAGCACCAGACATTAATGAGGACGGAAGTGACAGCCTGGAATAGACCTCTTGGCGATCTTGCTAGACCCCTCGGGGAAACTAAGGCTGCCAGGGAATTATGTCAAAAGATTGACTTTTATGAGACAAGACAACCCAGACAAGACAGGTGTCCTCCTCCTCCCCTATATAAGGTTCATTTGGTGATTCAAAAAGGGGATTCTGCTGGATTGATTTCTCATCCTCCCCTAGCTTTCTGTAACTCTGTTCCCTTAAAAGCCACAATGATTTTTCTGTCTGACCAGATCATCTGAGCAAGAGCCTTCTCCACTTATCGACAGGATCACTCGGATTAATCAGACCATAAAGTAACTTAACAAAAGACAGGCATTGCCTCTCTACTAAATACGTACTCTTCGAATTATGATATATTGTAGGCTACAATCATGATACTACTGCAAACTCTTAAAATTTTATAATACATTATTAATAATTAAAAAACATTTATATATAATATATAAAATTTCTATTAACATAATAATAATAATAATAATATTATTATTATTATTATTTAATCTCAAAAATATTTATTTGATTTATAAGATGATCCAATTAAAAATTAATAAAATACCTAATATATCTAATATGACAGAAATTATTGAATCTTTGATTTAAAGATAGATGCTAGAATTAATCTTTTAAAAATTATTGATTAAAGATAAATTTTGAATTTCGATTTAATATATTATAGATTCTGTGTTAACAATTATGATTTTTCAAATCTTTCTAATTTTGTTACGACCTTATCGATTATGTTCCGATCATACCAATCCTATCACAATCCTATTGTAAAAATTAATTTTACACGATTCAGAATTGATTTGTGTTTTTGGATTGTAAGATTGTACGCAGGATCCTATTATCAGAATCTCAATTTTGTAAACGTTGATTGTAGGACATTTCTATTCAGTGGAATGATAAATTTAGAATGCTGGACGGTTGGTCATCCCTTATCCGTATTTCTAAATTTATCCTGATGAAAAATTTTGCTAAAACTGATTAATCCTCTCTAGAATTAATAGACAGATTGGATACTCGAAAAAAAAAATTCATGAAATATCAAGCCGCGACACTCAAAAACTTCGAAATCAAAAACACGTCTGAACGAACTCAAGTTCTAATTTTTCAATCCCTTCCCCAAAAGAAAGAAATTATCTAGGGTTACCTACTCGGTGTAATACACCATGATGCTCCAGTCGTAAGTGCGCAGATCCCAGATGAAAACCCCGATCATGGCGACGGCCGCGGCCAGCCTCACCCCGAGGAGGGCAGCGGGGTGCACCGGCCGCCACCGGCTCATCCACAGCTCGCATCCCAATACTTCATCTGCCTCTCCTCCTCCACCGCCGCCGCCGTCTTCGCCCCCGGACAGCAACCTACGGTACATGGAACTAGCTCGAGCTTTGCAGCTGCGCTCGCCAGCGACGATGTAGGAGAGGGAGGCCGCGAGGGCGGCGGCGACGAGCGCGAAGCAGAGCAGATCGTACCAGTGGACGGAGAAGGCCATGGATTGGCTTGCTATCGAAACTCCTCTTCTCTCTGATTCATATCGGCGTGTGGGAGGAGGATAGAAAAACGGGTAGTTCGGACTGTGCGGTGTGGTAAAGCTGTTGACGTCGGCACGCGTTCCACGTGCACGTTTGAACTTCAAGTTGACGTCAGCACATTTGAAATTCAAGTGTCGAGAACATGTTCCACTGCAGAAAACATATAAAAGAAGACAACAGACAGAAGCTATGAAGCCTGAACAAATCTCGATCGAGAGCCTCAAGCAACGATAAACAAGTGGCTACAAATTTCAACATGCGCCTCACCACCAAATTTCAACGATAAACAAGTGAGACACAAGAACAACATCGATCTGCCTCAAGAGTGCTCTGTTCGCCTCCAGCTGCAGGTTCAACTGTCAACTTAATACCATCCCCTGAAGTGTCAACTGCAACAACCTTTGTCTTGAGCATGAATTTCATTTTCTGCTTCTCAAGCATGCCCTGAAACTGCTTCCATCCATGGAAGGTACAATATCAGGTGCAAACTCAACAACAGTGACCCCAGCACCAAGCCGTCCCCAAACTGATCCCATCTCCAAACCGATGTAGCCTGCACCAATCACCACCAATTTCTTTGGGACGGTGGACAAAGATAGAGCTCCAGTGGATGAAACAATTTTGTTCTCATCGATAGTAATTCCAGGGAGAGATTTCACATCAGAGCCTGTGGCAATGATGATGTTTTTGCCTCTGACAACTGTGTTTCCTCCATCAAGGGTGTCGATGAAAACTTCTGAAGGTGAAATGAACATGCCAGAGCCTTTCACATAGTTTACCTTATTCTTCTTGAACAAGCCTTCAATACCTCGAGTGAGACCAGAAACAGCTTTATCTTTTTGTGCCAACATGGCAGGTAGGTCAATTTCAAGCTTAGTGAACTTAACGCCATGATTTGGGAATGCATGCTTAGCTTCATGGTACATGTGAGAGGAATGAAGGAGAGTCTGCAAACAAGAAAAACACATTGAGCCTAACAATGCTTCTGAGAATGATAATCCAGTATACGCAAAAACATCATACAGTCTCTAACAAAGCAAGAAAGAAACAGCCTTTTATATGGATCCTCGATTCCTATACATGATTGTTGCCATCAAGACATTAAAATCATCATACTTGTCAGTCATGCTGTTGCAAAAGAATTTCAGTATGAGAAGTATCATAAGTGTATGATGACAGTTACTGCATGCATATATATCGATTCTTAAGGGTTTACCTCAACATGTACAGAATAAAATTGCATTTGCACAATAATATTGATTTTGCAACACAGCACTGATATGTGCTAGAAGAAACATCTCTGATAAGTGTTTCACTAATCCAAAGTAAAGATGAAAGTTCCCAATCCAAAAACTAAATTTAGTAAGAGAGATTATTGCCAAGAAAACTGTGAAACACGAACAAAAATAAACATGACAATAAGTCTAATACTAAGCTCTACTCTATATATGTATTATCCAAACAATAAGTTTTTAAAATAAGTTTTGATCTTTTGGGAGAAAAAGAAAAAAAAAATTCTAACTTAAGTTCACTCTCCCTCTATTTTGAAAAAGCATTTTGATTTCATTTAGATCCTTTGGATAGAGAAAAAAAAATTTCTAACTTAAGCATACTCTCCCCCTTTGTCATACATAAAAAATGACAAAAACATCCTTGCACCAACAATGAAAAAATTTCATTTTAAAAGTATTTAGTATAAATCTTTAAAATCATAGCAGAGAGCTAGTTAACAAGAATAATTGCACCAGAAAATTACATTTTGAAAAGTATTGTGCATCAAACAAATTTTGTACTTTCAGAAAACTTAGAAAATTTTCCACCTAAAGAAAATATTGCCTTGAAAAAAATTTTCTATTGAGAAAGATTTTTCAAAAAGAATTGCACACTTAAATGATTTTTCCTTAGAAACATATGCATTTTTTTAAAAATATTTCACTTAGAGATTTTTGCATTTTAAAAGAATACTTTGAAAAATATTTGTGCAAAAACATGTACTTTGAGCGATATTAAGTTTGAAAAATGCAAGTACTTTTGAAACATGTATTGTGCTTTCTGAAAAATGTAAGTATTTTCAAAAGATATTATGCATTTTTGAAAATACAAATATAATTTTTGAAAAATATTATGAACTTTGAAAAACATAAGTAATTTGAAACATATTATGAGTTTGAAACACATAAGTACTTTAGAAAAACATAAGTTCTTTAAAAAAACTTGACTTATATTTTGAAAGTACTTAGAAAAATATTATTTTTAAAATATAATATTTTACTTGACTTGGTTTCTTTTCCAGTCTGACATAATCCTAGAAAACCTTGTTTACAAGGACATTTCTCTAAGTGTCCTGGAAATTCTACAAACTCAAGAAAATATTATTTCAAAAGGTATTTCAAAAAATGATTTTATAAGCCACAAAATTATTTTAAAATAATAATATTTTGAAAGACGAATTACTTATGTTTTCGACAAGATTTTGAAAATATAGTGTATGAAAACACATTATTTTGAAATGTTTAATAACTCTTTTAATTTGACCTCCCTCTAAACTTGACCCAGTCCTAGGAAGTTTGTTGACTACAAGTACTCTTCCTCTGAGTCTTTAGGATTTGATACAAATCATAAGAATTATCTACCAATTCCAAAACTAATTGCCAAACAATGTTTTCAAAAAATATTTTGTCAGATAGTTTTCTTTTGACTTAGACTCCTCCTAAATTTGACACATCCTAGGAGTCATTGTAGATCATAAAGTAGACCTCCTCTGTGTCTTTAGGGTTTATCAATATCAAAAGAATAAATGACAGTATGATAATTTTCAAGAAGATAATCTTAGAAAATTCAATTTGGATTGAAGATAGTTTTTAAAGCATAATTTTCGAAAGATCCAAAAAAACTTTGAAAAACAACTCCCCCTGACACCAACACCGTTTGACTATATCTAAGTGCATTAAGGAATTTTAGTGTTGACCTAAGAGGCTTGTGTCTAATTGTGTATGTCAAACAATTTTTCAAAAAGATATAATTTTGAAAATGTATAATATGTATAAACAATCAGACAATCATGAAATCCATAAAAACATTATTATGCTAAAGCACTATTTTGAAAATAAATTTTTAGAAAAATATCTTAAGAGTTTTGGAAAACAATTTTGAAAAATATTTTTCAATTTATTAGTCCTTAACATCTCACCCATTTTAGATGTCTCAGTACAAGCAAGCAAGGTTGCCTTATGGGTGTTTTGTGAGATGCTTGAATAATTTTTCTTAATTTATTGTTAAATCTAAGACTTAATCAAAACTTGTGTTAAATTTAAATTTAACAAACAGTAAATTGAATTTGATTTTCAGTAATTGGCTTCCAGGTCTTGGCGAGGCACAAGGCCTTCTTTAGTCGTAGCCGTATTGGAGCAACAACCTTTTCCTTGACAAAGCCTTTTATCGAAAATTCATTTTCAAATTACTTCTTGAAAAATTTTGGTCTAACTAGCTTAGGTTTTGGATCGATAGCTTCGGCTAGTTTCACCAGACTAAACAGACCAAGTAGGACATACCTTACCTTCCTTGACCTAATTAGAAGTGCTTCCCTAACGTACTATCATCTCACCTCCACCTAATATTAGATTATTCAAGTTTTAATTTGTCTTTTTCCTATAACCGTTCTAAATCATGCATAAATTTAAATATGAATGACATGACATATATTTAAAAAAAATAGCAGATACATGGCATGTCAGTTATGCATGAGTCAAACATTTCAGATTATTTAATTAAGTTTCTAAAAATGTATCAAATTCCCGATTTGATACATGTCGTGTGAACTCGCGAATATGCCAACCCACTTTGACATATTTAATTTTATTAAATTAATTATTACGGTTTGGATAAGATTTTATTTAATTTAAGTTTAAGTTACTTTAGAATTAATTGGATCTGAATTCAGAATTAATTAAAGTTGAATTAATTAAGAATTACTTAAAGTTAATTGAAGTTGAATTAATTAAGACTTAATTTAAGGGTTAATTGAATTAATTAGGAATTACTTGAATTTGAATTAATTAAAGATTAATTGAATTTGAATGAATTAAGGATTAATTGAATTACTTAAAAATTAATTGAATTTGAATTAAGAGTTAAGTTTGAATTAAGAGTTAAGTTAATTTGAATTAATTAAGAGTTAAATTTCAAAATTTCTGGGTTAATTAAAAGTTGTGGGATTAAATTCATCATCTTCTTTAAATTCTCAGGGAGCGTGGGCCGCTACGCGTCCAGACTAGGAGCCGATCCAAGGGGTTCGTGGGAGCGTGCCCACTTATAACTCGCATGGAGCGAGAGTCTGGCTTCTCGGTCGAAGGTATCCCAGGGAGCGTGGGCCGCCACGCGTCTGGACTGGGAGCCGAGCCGAGGGGTTCGTGGGAGCATGCCCACTTATAACTCGCATGGAGCGAGAGTCTGGAGCACTGCCCAATTATCCGAGAAGGCGGGTCTTCCACTATTCTCGTGGGGTTACAGAGTACAATTTTTTTAATAACCTATTTGGCGAGAGCCTCCTCGGGCTGACCCGCCTGAAATCATGTGCACTCCTCCTCGGATGACATTTTGTCGATTGGCCTGCTGCTCGTCCATTTCATCTGACTTGTTTTGCTCCCCTAGTGGGAACGAGCTGCGAGCGATCGGGGGATCTGGTCAGGGTTCTTCGGCTGTTGGGAAGAGGGTTTGACTTCCCCAACCTGGGCCACGCCCAGGCGAAACTTGTTGTTCTTGCCCCTGCACAGCCGCGACAGGAGCCCGAACCCTACCGAACTAGCGGCATTCATCCGTGTCGTGGGTGTGGCTATGATGAAACGCGCAGTAGGGTCTCCAGCGGGTCGACAGACACCCCTAAGCCACTTGTTGCACTTGTCAGCGTTACATCCCTGCTCGGTCGGTAGGCCCCCGTGGGTTGCAAATGGGCCCACCAGGCGGTTGGCTAGACTACGAGAGACTCGGGAATGGCATACTGGCCGACTCTATCTTTTGAGCAGCATGTGCCTCTTCCACATTGATGTATTTGACAGCCTTTTCCAGCTGGCTGTCGAAGTCCTTTGGCAGTTTCCTGATAAGCGAGCGGAAAAAATCTCCCTCCTGCAATCCTTGGGAGAATGTGTTGATCAATACCTCGGGTGTGGCGGTTGGCACGTCCAGTGTCACCCCGTTAAATCTCTTGATGTAGGCCCGGAGCGACTCCTTCGGGTCCTGCTTTAGGGCGAGCAGGCTGATACATGTCTTATGGTGCCTCCGACTGGCGAAGTGTTGGAGAAATGTCCTCCTAAGCTCTCCGAAGTTGGCTATCGACCCATTGGGGAGTTACCCGAACCATCGTTGAGCAGGTCCAGAGAGCGTTGTCAGGAATGCTCTGCATTTCACGCCCTCAAGATATTGGTGGAGCAGGGCGGCACTCTCGAACTTCATAAGGTGCTCCTCTGGGTTGGTGGCTCCGGCATACTCAGGGATGGTGAAGAATCAGAGATGCCTGGGAACCAGATCCTCCAAGATCCAAGAGGAGAAGAGGTTGCACACCAGGGCGGTCGGCGATACGATAGCCGGGGCATTCCCCCTTTCGGGACGGGGTCCGTGCGTCCGACTGGATACGGACACCTCGATGGACCTAGGCTCGGCCTCGTCATCCCGACCCCGGCCGGAAACAACGAGGAAGGGAACCGAGCCTTCTTCAGGCGGGGCAACCCGTCTCCGACCTCCTGAGGGGTCGTGGGCCGATGGCTCAGGAGCTCGACTGGCCGGGCCCCCGGCCCGAGGCAGCCTCTGAGGGGTCTTCTGAGCTCGGGCGACCCTCAGGAGCTCGTACTCCTCGGGGGTAACGGTCATCATGACTCGGTCGGGATCTTCCATCGTGCACTTCTGATCAGGTTGAATGCCCCTCCTTCTAGAGCCAAATTTGATCCTGTCGCGAAGCGAGGTGGAAGCCCCAAGAGTGAGGTGGTCTCCCGAGTGCCACGAGCTGCTGACCTGGCGACGACCTGGCTCCGGCCTGCGAGAAAATGACCGTCAGCAAATCCGCCGGGGAATTTTCCCGGTCAGGCCCTCCGACGGTCAAGTCAGTATCTGCAGGAAATGTAGCGAAGCAAAGGGAGATAGTAGAAGGGAGCACAATGGCGCATACCTGCGGAATGAGGAAGGGAGGGGCTTATATAGCCGGGAGAGCTGGCAACCCCTGTTTGTGTCAATGAGACATGGGTATGGTGCTTGTCAGCTCGTGGGAGAGCACTTATAAGTACCGTGGCATGGCGCGGGGGGCTCGGATAGTATGCTCGTACCGAGTCAACGGGATATCCGCGACGTGTGTCATAGATAGGTGAGGCGTGCGCTATCCCCAACATCATGGTTGTACCAAAGGTGCCTGGATGTAGGGGCGGAGTAAAGAAGAGTTGGTCCGGAGACCGAGTACCGACCGGCGGGCCCAAGTGGTACGAACCGGGTCGGGTGTAGTATAGCCGAGAGACACGGGGTACACGATGAGTCGGGGATTTGCCAGGCTGTATCTGCCTTGCCATCTTTCAGGTTTTCTGGCTGTCCGATCCATGGGGTGCTGAGAGCTGAACTTCCGGACCTAGCCTTGGGTCGGGGAGCTGAACTGGGTGGCCAAGTCGAGTGGTGCTCAGGATCGGCCTGCCCACCCTCGACCAGGGTCGATCGATCAGTGGTTTGGGAGGGTTCCGGGCTCGGGGCCTCTCCAAGTGAGACCTTCGTTGGCCCTTCCATAGGGTCCTCTTGGCGCCAGGCTGGATGTCCGAGCTATCCGTAAATTAGGTCGGGATCACGTAACATATAAATTTGCTTCCATCCTCAATTTTTTGTTCGAAGGATGTATATATATATACATATACACACGTAGAAAGGTATTTGAAAATGGAGAAAAATACTGGCAGATACAGTTGACGCTGGCATCTCCACCAAAAATCAAAATGCATGGCCGTCGGACATGTATCCTTAGCAATATATCACAAGTATTTCTACTTTGACAGTACTCTAGATTTAGTCGAAAATGTAGCTAGCATGCCCCGGTGCTGCAAAAATGAACGTTTAACCAAGATAACTACGATTTCATTTTGATGTAAACCAGCATATATATCCAACATTAACATGCATGTTTGGGAAGTTTGTATAACGGGGAAAAATTAAGCTTTAAAATTAACTCAGTTATTGTACCAGTCGAGAAAGAGGATGGAGAAAGTGAGGACAAACAAGACGAGGAGGAGAAAAGTTCTGCTGCTGCTATTGCGTTTGATGGCCTGAGACAGCTCTTTGTTACCCAGCTCCACTGGTCCTGTCGCCGAGCGCGATGGAGCCGCAACCGGATGACGGTGTAGAGGCGTGACGTGGATGATGACTGGATGTCCTCGCGCAGAATGGCAGCGGGCGCAGGGTGTCCTTCGAATGGTAGGAAGCAGGTGCCGCCGGATGAACCCTCGACCGGATGAAGGTGGACCTGGGGAGGAAGATGACCGTTAGCAACCTAGCCGGGAGATGTCCCGGCAAGGCACTCCGACGGTCAAGTCAGCACTCCGATGAACAAGGAAAATAATGAAGCACTGAAGACAAGAGGTTTCGCGCGTATATGTGTGCGTACCTGATCATGAGGAGGGGAGCGGCTTATATAGCCGGGGAAAAGGACCAAGTCTGACATGTGTCAGGATCTTCTGACAGGGTCAGAGGATATGGTATGGTTAGGTCGATTTGGGTATGACCTGTGTCAGGATCTTCTGACAAGATCAGAAGATATGGTATGGCTAGGTCGTTTGGAGTATGACCTGTGTCAGGATCTTCTGACAGGATCAGAAGATATGGTATGGGTAGGTCGTTTTGTAACCAACCTTCTGTCGTATACTGTTTGTCTTATGCGAGGACAAAGACAGGTTGCGGTAAATCGGAGTGTCAGTTCACACGAATGGTGATAGCCTGTTATCTGCAGCTGGTGCAGGTGTATTCGGTTTGTACCCCAGGGGGATTCCGAGAGAGTGTCCGAGCGGACACAGGGATGGCCCGCCCGGCTGGATTTCCAGCCTGGGGATAAAGGACAGCCGGGCGGATGCACTCGGATGAGTGAGGCGTGTAGGCCGTAATGCGACCGGGCGGGAATACCCGGATAGACGAGGCGTGTAAGCCTTAAGATGGCCGGCCGGGTTGGACCGGCCGGATGGATGAGGCATGTAAGCCTTAATGCGGCCGGGCGAAAATACCCAAATAGACGAGGCGTGTAAGCCTTAAGATGGCCGGCCGGCTGAACAGCTATATTTATTCTAACCAGCCGCCGAGTCCGACCGACCGGCGGGGACCCTGGGCCCGGCTAGGGTGTCAAGCTGGCTACCTGTACAATGACTTGGACCCCGAAGTTGGCCAGGCAGTTTGCCACGTTGGCTGTCCGTACGGTGCCAAAGATAGGGCGGGATCAATAGCCTTCCCCTCAAGTCTAGTCGAAGGAGGCGATCAGTCCGACTGACTGGACTATAAGTGTGTGTACAACCATTCTACGGCCGAGCGATTTTGCCCTTTTAACATCCGACCGACTTAACACGATACTCAACAGCTGGTGTTGAGTATGCCTGCCCTGTCCGGGCGGAAGAAGATTGTTATTCGAGAGGGGCGTGGGCTGTCACGCGCCATCTTGTTAAGTGACGACGTCCGACCGGACGAGGAGTAATGGGGGAGCGTGGGCCGCCACGCATTCCCGACTAGCCATTGACATGATGAAGATGTCCGGGCGGACGAAGATTTTGACCGGAGGAACGTGGGCCGCCACGTTCTCGTAAATTGTTAATGCGTCCGACCGGACGAGGAGTAATGGGGGAGCGTGGGCCGCCACGCCTTCCCGACTAGCCATTGACATGATGAAGGTGTCCGGGCGGATGCAGATTTTGACCGGAGGAACGTGGGCCGCCACGTTCTCGTAAATTGTTAATGCGTCCGACCGAACAACCGTGGTTAGTCAATGAGAGGTGTGCTGAATACATTTGGGCGGGAGAGCGTTTGCCTTGAGTCGCAAGAAATGTGGAGTGTCACGCGCCCCTAGACGATTTTCTCGTGATTGCCCGAGTCAGTCAATTAATGGAGACGCGACATTCTAAGTCGAATGAGGCGATGTGATATACCCGATGCGACCGGCGCCTTAACGGCCTCACCTTCGCTTTAATGATCCGAGCCACGTGGCGCTCGCTGGTTGGCCGACCGGGATGCGATCTCCCTCCATGATTACGAGCTTTTAATGGCCATTAACGCGCGTAATTCTTTCTGCCACGCGGCAGCTTCCGACTGGCCGACACGACGACGCGCCCTGTCGCCGATGCAGGCAGCGTCAGCACCTGCGGCGCGTTTTTTTCGAGGCTGATTCGTGGGACGCTTCAATGGCCTGGATGAGGCGATCTCCGTACACGTGGATTGCCATCGGACGGTCTCTCTTCTTTCGGCCTAACTATAAATAGGTCTTCCTCTTCGCCGAAACCCTCATTTGCCTCTCTACTGTTCTCCCTCTAACTCGGTGCTTCTCGCTGCTCGCCGCCGCCTTCGCGTGTCGCCGTCGCCCTCGTGCTTCTCCGCCGGTTAATCCTTTCCACCCTCACCTACGGTCAGATTCTCCCTTTTCTTCCCTTTCTTTCTGCCCCATGGCTGCCCCCACGTGGTACATTTCCGTTGAGTCTAGCCTTTACGACGAGACTGCCTCCGACCTCCGATTGGCCTACAATATCCCGGAGAACTATCGCATCGTCGTCCCAACCAAGGCCGACCGACCCCACAAGCCCCCGGCCGGCTTCTTTGTGTTTTTCCGGGACCAGCACATGTCTGGCCTGCGTTACCCTCTTCATCCCTTTATTGTAGAGTTCTGTAACTTCTTCCACGTGCCTATCTTCCAGCTCTCTCCCAACGCCATTCGCATACTGTGCAACATAATAGTTCTCTTTACCCTTTACCGAGTTCCCCTCCGGCCGGAGGTTCTTTATTTCTTTTATTACCCTAAGAAACAGGAGGCCGAGAATTTCTTTCTCCAAGCCCGGGCCAAATTATCCATATTGGAGAATATTCCTTCCTCGAATAAGGGATGGAAAACCCATTTCTTCTTCATAAGCCCCCCGACCAGTCCCGGGTTCCCGATCGGATGGGTTGAAGACCTGCCCTTTATAGCTCCCTTAAAAAATTTTAAATCCGACCCCTTATTTACCCTGGCTGTTTCTCGACTCGGGGGCCTCCGCTTTGACGGCATGAAACTTCTTAATGACGCCGTCTTGTACCTATTTGGGCTGAGCCGAGTGCCTGCCGCCCTGCCCGGCACCTTCGGTAGGTCCTTTTTCTGTTTCGTATTCCTTTCTCCCTAACTTAATATCTTCTGATTTTGCAGCCGAGATGATGTGGGAAGCGGCCCTCGATGAGATCCTGGGCCTGGCAGACGAAGAGGTAAATGCCCGGGCGGCTGAACAACTGCGTCTGCGCCAGGCAGGTCTGCCCGAGCAACCTACGATTCCTGAGAGCGCGGAGCCGGTTGCTTCCGCTCCTTCTGCGCGACCAGCGGCGACCGGTTCTGCGGAACCGGTCGGCTCATCGAAAACTCCTGCCTCTGCAAGATCTTCCGGCAAGCAGAAGGCTCAGCCTTCCATGCAGAAGTCCCGGCCTTCCAAGCGGAAGCCAGCGCTTCTATCCGTATAGAGGAACCGACGGAGGTAGGTCGGTCCTCTTCTGATTCTCCCGACCCGCAACCTTTGAAGAGGCGCCCGAGGACTTCTGCGTCGGGCTCTCAATCTCAACCTGCAGAGGCTACTGGCAGCCCGGCTAGAGCGAGCCGGTCGGCTGGCTCACCAGATTCGCCTCGCTCGGGAGGACGCCGCTCGCAGCCGTGTGCCTATGGCGTATATCTCCCCTCGGTTGACCCAGCGACCCCTAGCGAAGTCCAGCAGAGGCTTACCCTTTACGGGGAGTTGGCCGACTGCTGGGAGCAGGGTATGAGGGAGGGGACTTCGAGACCCCCGATCCGACTGGCCGACCAGTTCTTTCAGGACGCTACTCATGTAAGTCTGATGCTTTGATGCTTAATCAACTTGTTTCTTTCTAACATTCTTATTGTAGTTTTGGGCTTCCTGCTCGACCGTCGCCTATTCCTTGGTCATCAACGCCAGGGACCGCCGAGCGGCCGAACGGCGGCTCGAGGAATTGGAGCTCCGCCAGGCGCACGCTAACTTACCGGCCGGTGAGGAGGGTACAGCTATACTCCGCTCGGAGATACTGGACCTTAAGGAAAAGCTCCGTTCTGCCGAGGCGCTGCTGACGGAGGAAACCACCCGAGAGGAGGCAGCCGAGCGGGCGTATGCCCGATCTTCCTCCCTGCACGCCACCCTTGAGCAGGAGAGGAAGAAGGCTCTGGTCCTGCAGCGTCGTGCCCGATTGGACCTCGACAAGAAGGCTGCCGAGGCCCAAGCCTTGAAGGCGGAGCTAGACAAGCTGATGAAGTCTTCGGAGGAGCTCCGGGCGGCCTTGAACGAAAAAGAGCAGGAGCTAGCGACTCGGGAGTCGGACTTACATGCCAAGGAAAAGGCATTGGACGTACGAGGAGACGAGCTCCGCTTGTCTGAAGGACTGCTGGCCTCTCAAGCCGTTGCCTTGGAGGAGAAGGACAAGGAGTTAGCCAACCTCCGGGCGGAAATTGACAGCCTGAAGTTGCATCAAGCAGGTGAGCCCGCCCGGATGGACGCACATCGCCTGGCTTACATCAACTCTAAAGAGTTCGGCAAGCAGCTGGGCCAGCGGACGTTTGATATGTTCCAGATGGGCTTAAACAGCGCCGTTCTGCAACTTCAAGAGAGCGGCCATCTGCCTTCCGACCTTCCTGCCAATGTCGTCCAAGTCAGCCGGGTCAAGGAGCTACTCCCCAAGGACTTCTTCCAGCCTTTTACCTGAAATTTTATCTTGTACTCCTGAGCCGCCGGTTGGGGCTCTTTTTTGTAATGCTTCCGAGTCAATTATCAATGAAAGTTTTTTCCTTCGACGTATTATTTTAGATAATGACTAAGCAAATGTTTGACGATCGCCTAGCTGGAATCACCTTAAACACGTCCAGAGAGCCGAATTACGCGTAGGAAAAATAGCTGTGCGAGTTAAACGACTGGTTGTTCTGACTGAGGGGTGTGGGTCGCTACACGCCCGGTTGGGGGACCCAAACCAAGTTAGGAGAGTGGCTAAGTAAATTAGCCGGATGGTTGGTCCGACTGAGGGGTGTGGATCGCCACACGCCCAGTCGGGGAACCAAACCAGCCTATACATATGTAAGGCTTCCCAGGCTTCTGGAGGGGCCAATCTTCCACGTGGCCGCCACGCTTCCGACCGGGAACCGAACCAGGCTTCCGAGTGGGCTGACGTTTCTAGTCAGCAACCGACTCAGGCTTCCGAAGGGAGCCGATTTTCTGCGTGGGATGCCACGCATCCGACCGGACACCGCTTCAGGCTTCCGGATGGGCCAATCTTCCACGTGGCCCGCCACGCTTCCAACTGGGAACCAGTCCAGGCTTCCAAGTGGGCTGACGCATATGGTCAGTCGCCGACTCAGGCTTGCAAAGGGAGCCGACCTTCCGCGTGGGATGCCACGCCTCCGACCGGACCCGCTTCAGGCTTCCAGATGGGTCAATCTTCCACGTGGGCCACCACGCTTCCGACTGGGAACCAGTCCAGGCTTCCAAGTGGGCTGACGCGTACGGTCAGTCGCCGACTCAGGCTTCCAAAGGGAGCCGACCTTCCGCGTGGGATGCCACGCATCCGACCGGACCCCGCTTCAGGCTTCCGGATGGGCCAATCTTCCACGTGGGCCACCACGCTTCCGACTGGGAACAGTCCAGGCTTCCAAGTGGGCTGACGCGTACGGTCAGTCGCCGGACTCAGGCTTCCAAAGGGAGCCGACCTTCCCGCGTGGGATGCCACGCATCCGACCGGACCCCCGCTTCAGGCTTCCGGATGGGCCAATCTTCCACGTGGGCCACCACGCTTCCGACTGGGAACCAGTCCAGGCTTCCAAGTGGGCTGACGCGTACGGTCAGTTCGCCGACTCAGGCTTCCAAAGGGAGCCGACTTCCGTGTGGGACGCCACGCATCCGACCGGACACCGCTTCAGGCTTCCGGATGGGGCCAATCTTCCACGTGGCCCGCCACGCTTCCGACTGGGAACCGAACCAGGCTTCCGAGTGGGCTGACGCGTAGGTCAGTCGCCGACCTCAGGCTTGCAAAGGGAGCCGACCTTCCGCGTGGGATGTCACGCCTCCGACCGGACCCCGCTTCAGGCTTCCGGATGGGCCAATCTTCCACGTGGGCCACCACGCTTCCGACTGGGAACCAGTCCAGGCTTCCAAGTGGGCTGACGCGTACGGTCAGTCGCCGACTCAGGCTTCCAAAGGAGCCGACCTTCCGCGTGGGATGCCACGCATCCGACCGGACCCCGCTTCAGGCTTCCGGATGGGCCAATCTTCCACGTGGGGCCCCACGCTTCCGACTGGGAACCAGTCCAGGCTTCCAAGTGGGCTGACGGCGTAGGTCAGTCGCCGTCAGGCTTCCAAAGGGAGCCGACTTCGCGTGGGACGCCACGCATCCGACCGGACACCGCTTCAGGCTTCCGGATGGGCCAATCTTCCACGTGGCCCGCCACGCTTCCGACTGGGAACCGACCAGGCTTCCGAGTGGGCTGACGCTTCTAGTCAGCAACCGACTCAGGCTCCGAAGGGAGCCGATTCTTGCGTGGGACGCCACGCATCCGACCGGACACCGCTTCAGGCTTCCAGATGGGCCAATCTTCCACGTGGGCCACCACGCTTCCGACTGGGAAACAGTCCAGGCTTCCAAGTGGGCTGACGCGTACGGTCAGTCGCCGACTCAGGCTTCCAAAGGGAGCCGACCTTCCGCGTGGGATGCCACGCATCTGACCGGACCCGCTTCAGGCTTCCGGATGGGCCAATCTTCCACGTGGCCACCACGCTTCGACTAGGAACCAGTCCAGGCTTCCAAGTGGGCTGACGCGTACGGTCAGTCGCCGACTCAGGCTTCCAAAGGGAGCCGACCTTCCGCGTGAGATGCCACGCATCCGACCGGACCCCGCTTCAGGCTTCCGGATGGGCCAATCTTCCACGTGGGCCACCACGCTTCCGACTGGGAACCAGTCCAGGCATCCAAGTGGGCTGACGCGTACGGTCAGTCGCCGACTCAGGCTTCCAAAGGGAGCCGACCTTCCGCGTGGGACGCCACGCATCCGACCGGACACCGCTTCAGGCTTCCGGATGGGCCAATCTTTCACGTGGCCCGCCACGCTTCCGACTGGGAACCGAACCAGGCTTCCGAGTGGGCTGACGCGTACGGTCAGTCGCCGACTCAGGCTTGCAAAGGGAGCCGACCTTCCGCGTGGGATGCCACGCCTCCGACCGGACCCCGCTTCAGGCTTCCGGATGGGCCAATCTTCCACGTGGGCCACCACGCTTCCGACTGGGAACCAGTCCAGGCTTCCAAGTGGGCTGACGCGTACGGTCAGTCGCCGACTCAGGCTTCCAAAGGGAGCCGACCTTCCGCGTGGATGCCACGCATCCGACCGGACCCCGCTTCAGGCTTCCGGATGGGCCAATCTTCCACGTGGGCCACCACGCTTCCGACTGGAACCAGTCCAGGCTTCCAAGTGGGCTGACGCGTACGGTCAGTCGCCGACTCAGGCTTCCAAAGGGAGCCGACCTTCCGCGTGGGACGCCACGCATCCGACCGGACACCGCTTCAGGCTTCCGGATGGGCCAATCTTCCACGTGGCCCGCCACGCTTCCGACTGGGAACCGAACCAGGCTTCCGAGTGGGCTGACGCTTCTAGTCAGCAACCGACTCAGGC